>CM060961.1:83162763-83762763 GCA_030765045.1 Tenodera sinensis
TTTTCTGCCTCATTGACTTATATAGGCAAGGGAACTAAGGATATAAACCAACCGCATTAACATTAAAGGAACAAAGGGGACAACCTTATGAGAAATATGGTTTGTCAATTGTTATCAGTCTTATAACACACAATAAGCGTAATTATTTACTTAATTTTCGGACTATAATGGTAACCGATGACAAAACAATGAAATATGTATACTAGGTACATACTGTATTGGAAAGAAATGCGTAACTAGTGTAACAAGTATAAATGTATAGCATTTAATAACAGTTCACGAGAGTGCTCTGGGAAGGAAATGTGCAAGTTACCAGATAAAATAAAACCTAAGAATTATGTTAATGCCAAATGGTTTACACTTAATAACTAAGAGTGATAAATAAAGAGATGAAGATATCCCACACAGTTGAAAAACAAGCATTGTGGTACCATAATACAAATACAAGGGCAGAATAAAAAATCTGGGAATCCATAGGGAATAAGTTTGCTAGAAGAGATGCTTAGTCTCTGGATATTTCTTATACTGCTTTACTGCCAATATCTTCAGATTTTTAATTATTTTCAGTATTTAGTTTGAAGCATTCATTCTTTATTGAGACCTAACTCAGGTTTATGATGGATAATTTAGAATGCAACAATTACTTGTTTAACATTAATTTTAAACCTTGCTAAACCTGAAACTATATGTAGTGCTTCAAAATAAAAGGACTCATTGCTTAAATCATTTACTGTGGTTTTGGTTATAAAAACTGTTACATTTGATGAAGGTGCTCTGCGAAAAGGAACAGAAAGTAAAAAATTCAAGTGTCAAGGCTTTAATAATATTCAACCAAAATCAGATAAATTCTATCTTTAACTTATACTTGTTTAGATAATTTAGTTGAGTTAATTTGAAGTTGAAGTTATTTTATCTTAATTACAGAATATAAAATAAACATGGTAAAAAACATAAAGAATAAGTTGTAATCAATACCACATTAATGGAAGATAGAGAAAACCCACACATAATATAATTAATATTTCCATTGTAATTATAATAACAAAGAACTCTCATGTTACATTTTGTATCTAATCTGTATATTTGTACCATTAGTTCATCTTTGACACGTCTCGGGCCAACCTAGCAATGTTACTTTAAGTGATTTATTACATATTATCATTGTTCTGTGTAAAAATCAATGATCATCAGTCAAAAATTAAAGTGAACACAATACTGTATCTGGAATGTCCCTAACAGGGAATATACTAATGTGTCTGGTGATAGTTAATGATATAACTTAATAAAATAACTGTGTCATACCCATTGTGTTCAGGGAACAGTTTCATATCTAACATTAACAGGGAATATGAGAATGTTTCTGGTGATAGTTACTTATACAACTTAATATAGCAATTGCACTGAGATCATTAAGTATAAAAACACTCCTCTGCATAACAGTAAACTGGAATATGAGGAAAATAACAGAAATTGGTAGTCTTTGCACAAAGAATCAATCAGATGACTTACCTTGGTGGTTTTGTGGAATAAGATTCTTTGTGTGTTTCATCCTATAACATAATAATTCACTTGTAAAACACGTGATCAGCTTGAACGCTGTGACTGTTATCTTCAAAAACAGGAGCAGAAAAAACATGTAAACACCTTGAGAGGTAGAACTGGAACTTAAAAATTCAATGCCACAACTGGGATTTGAACCACAGACCTCTCAAAATTTGCCCACACACGGCTTGTGTATTTAAAAACACCAACAGTAAGTTTGTTGGCATAAGTAAATAATAATGTAAACACCTTCTTTATGATCTACAGAGAAGAAATATTAACTAAATACAATCCCATCAAGATAAATCAACACTCTCCTATTAAAACACATAAAACTTTGTTGTGCAAAGAAAAGACATGCACATCAGTCTGTGGATTTCCAAAGGAGTTTTTTCATAAATAGTTAGAAACAAATATTACATTCATTGCACTTTATTTTTAAGAACAGTGATACATTTGTGATGTATAAATTATAAGTTTTCTTTCAAATTCCAACTCATCTTTAGAGTTTACATCTGTGGATGATACACATTACTGATTACATTCACTTTTATATCATTAGGTCCTTATATCTCTGAATTAAGCATATTTATTTCCAAGATCTGTATCTGATAAGAATAAAGATTTTAGGTTTAGAACAGAACTCATTTGTGTGGTGAATGAAATTAAGACTATCTTCTGCAACAACTAACTTTCATATTTACTATGTACATTAGAGTCTTGCTTATCTGAGGTAATGGGTGAGTGAGGTTACCTCGGATTTGGGATAAATATGAAGCACTATAGGACAAATAATACGAGACAAACTGAAATCATTAACTCAAGTTGAAGTTATTTATTGTAAGGTTTTGAAGTGTGTGTATGTTTTATCTAGAAAGAATTTGTTAAATGTACTTCAAACTACAAACTTTTCTTGTACCCACTTTCTAGGTGTATATTTCTCCACAATGGTGGAAGATTGTCAGCACTGCCATTCTTAAAAATAATATTTTTGCAATACTTGCATCTGTGGCAAAAACAATACTAAAGGCTTACCCCTCAGGTATAATACTTTAGTCATTTATGTGAATTTGAATTATCTCATTCTGTTTCATGAATTGAACTGTCCCAGATAGCCATCTTTAATTAATCCGCATAAGAATAACTATAGAATGTTATGTTTTAACTGAATTGTTTTATGTAAAGGAAGAGACAAAAGCTAAGCGTCAAAAGTTGTGTGAATATACCATTGTCTTCCTAAAAATCCTCACACACTTTAGGAGAGAGGCACAAAAGTATGTAATAAACATGTCAGGTGTACACTAACTGGATTTGTGAGACTCTACTGTACTTCAGAAGGTGAGTGTAATAAACAAGGGATGGTTTGAGGTTTAAAATGTGTCACAGTAAAAATAGAATTTGGTAAGTAACATATTAAATCATTTTAACAATGTAGAACTCACACAGGAAGCATCCAAGGTCCTATACGTAGAGTAGATAAAATCATCTCAAATATTTACATTTGTGGCTCAGGATGCATTCAATAAATTCAATAGCAATACTACACACCGTATTTATTACAAGCGAAGTACACAAGTTTTGGAATAACAATAGAGAAACAAAAGATTAACTAAAAGTATATATAGAGTCTTTGATGCATAAAATGACATTGACCTCACATTTAAAATATTAAAATAATAGTTTATCAACATTTTTAGATAAATGCACCTAATTCCTATAAAATGAAGGCTAGTTTCACCTCCCAGATACACACATTTAACCTGGAATATGTGATTCACTTTCTGACCACAATTCATATGAACACTGCAACAGCTATAGATAATTTTTGTCGGGTCAGAAAATATTACACATTATAATTTAACTCCTATTGTAAATGGCATGTCAGATCACAATGTAAGCTGTTGTTGGTAAGAAAAGGAATGACAATACGAAAAGTAAACTACAACAAGAATAATTGGTGATGAGCATATCAATAAATTTAAATTGGTGTTGAAGAATGAAAAGTAGACTTATGTCTATGTCAACACTGAAGTATATGACAAATGTGCTCATTTCTTAAACTGATGCTATTATCATTTGAATTTATTTTCCCTAAGAAATCAAAGTCATCACATATAAAATGTTCAAACTCTAGAGAACGTAAGTATGAGGCCCAAATGCCACTGCTACGTGTAACAGTTTCTATCTTAAAGTTCGTCACAAAATCTTTGATAAAAAGCTCTCTGTCATCCTCTGAACAAAAGTCCGGGAAAGAAGATTACTTTTTGATTTCTTCTTTAATATCCATTTTACTACAGCTGTTGTATTTGAACAATTGCATGGGCGTCGCGAAGGGGGGGGGGGCAAGGAGGGACCGCGGCCCCCCTTGGAAAATAATAAATGTATTGTTCAATGAATTACTGTTAGACTACTGCAATAATTTTTAGGTAAAGTACACTTTTTATTTAGCATAAATTAACATGCTTATCCGTAACAAATACTATAACTCAATTTTTGCTGTTTTTAGCTACAGAATAATGAATTGCAAACTTCCAATATGCGGCCCCTCCCTGAAAAAAAGTCTGCCGACGCTCATGAATAATTGTGCTCTTAAACTTCAGTAACAAGTCTGTGGAAAAAGAAATAAATATTAGTAACATCCATGAGTTTGCTTCCAGATAATTGAAACTACATTACGTTTCAACAGACAACATAACGTAGCCCAAAGTAATGATGGGAATTTGATGTAATATGTTTAGAATAACATTTTTAACATTCAGAGACCCATAGCTTCTTTATGTAAATATTTTAACTTGACTCTAATGTGCATTATTATAGTAAAAAATGCTTTAAATTATAGTATTCTAAAAGCAATTTTATAATTTGGAGACAGAGGAGCTTACGAGGATTACACAGTTCAAATGGATGTTTTACTGATTTTATGCCGCTCTTAGGCATAAAAACTTGAAAACTTCAAATATCTACTATAGGAGGAAAAGCAAGCAGAGAAATTTGTGTAAATAAAAGACATTACATTCCTAATTCAATCATATTGAATAGTGCGTGAATTCTTTGTAAAAGGGGAGTAAAGAAACAAATGAGATTGTGTTTCATAAAAGAAAAGTGAGCAGAGAAAACTGTGTGAATGAAATTCATTTCATTTTATTTCAATCATACACAATTATATGCATTTGTATTGCAGGGCAAGTAGTGAACAACATGGGAATGTGTTAAGTAAAATAAAGGTGTCTAGAGAAAACCATGTGAGTGTACTATTCTGCATTTCAATTTCAATCATCAAAATACTATGGAGTGTATGTTGAACAGTGAGTAGAGGACATGTAAGTGTGTTAGGTAGAAGAGAAGTAGAGAAAATAATGTGAAAGTAGTACCTTGCATAGTAAAATGGATGGCATAAAAATCTCCAAGATAGAACTCATAGTTGTGTCAATTTTCATTGTGATCGGAGAATCGGTAGATTGCATGAATTGTATGTAGAACATCGAGTAGGAAAGAACATGTGAAGGTGGTATGCAAGAGAAAGGTGAGTAGAGAGAACCATGGATATATAATACGTTTCATTTCTATTTTAATCATAAAACATGAATAAATTGTATTTTGAAAAAGAGTACAGAAGAACATGTGAATGTGCTGCATAACAGAAAAGTGAGTAGAGAAAACCATGTACAGTAAAACCCTATATACCAAAAACCTGGACAACTGGAAAATAAACATCGGAACGGAGCTATTTTCTATGTTAAATAACACTCTAAATCGGAAAACTGACTACCGCGGAAACGGAATAGCTTTTCCGGAACCGTTTGTATAAGTAACCTAACTAAGACGGATTTTCATTATGCTTAACGCATCGTTACGTACTTTGATAACGAGCTTGCCACGACTGAAGACATTCAAAGTGCAGCGGATATTGCTGCTGGAAACAGCTGTTGTGACGCGACGCTGCAATATGTGGGAGAAAAGAAAGTAATGGAGAAACTGCAATTATATATGACATGTAAGTTGAAAAACAATAAATCATACGATTGAACCTATTTTTTATTTACAGGATTTTACTTTAAACCATTCCTTCAGTTTAATTCTATACGATATTTTTGTACCCTGTTTTACTAACATGTACAAGCTTTCGTAACACGGAAACCCGTGAAAATGGAAAAAATATTACTGGAACGATCGCGTTCCGTTTTAGGTAGGTTTTACTATACTATGTAATTCCTTTCATTTCTATTTCAATCATAAAAAATGTATGAATTGTATTTGAATGGCGAGTGCAGTACGGAATGTGTTCGTAAAAGAAAAGTGAGTTGAGAAAAGTGTGCAAATGTAATACATTGCATTTGTATTTCAACCATATAGAAAATTGTACGAGTTATACGTCGAAGAACGAGTAGAGAAATAAGTGTAATTGTTGTAATTAATATTTTTCCATGCATCTTCCAACATTCTATAATAGCCATCTAACAGCACTTCAAAAACACCTAGTCTTCCAATGGATACCGGCTCACTGTGGAATGAGTGGTAATGAGAAAGCTGATTTTCTTGCAAAAAAGGGTACCAGCGGTGTACAAAAGTCTATAGTTAATTTACCATTTTATGCAGCTAAAAGATTAGTCAACTCTGAATTCAAAAAAATTAATGCAAAATATTACTATGAAAAATAAAAGAATAAAAGATGGGAACTACCAAACATTCAAACAGTGATTCCTGAGTATCCTCGAAAAGCAGCAGTTGCAGCCTTCAGGTTGATTACAGGACATGATTGTCTGGCAAAACGTTTAAACAGAATTGGGATATATTCTTCACCACTTTGTCCTCTATGTGATCTGCAAGAGGAAATGGACCGAGACCACCTTCAAATATGTCCGGCCACTTCTAGTGCCCCATCCATCAGTGAAAAATATTGGAGAGCAAGAGGATTAATGCCTTCATTGTCAGAAATCCAGCATTAGCTAACAACATGTTTTTCCATGCAATATCCATGTGTAGGACATGTAGGGTAGAGAGAGACTGAAAAATTCACTGCCATGATCGGGATTTAAACCACGGATCTACCGGTTACCGTCCGGCTGCTTTAACCACTAAGCTATCATGGCCAACTTGCCGATATGACATTAAATTCTCCAAATCACTCGCATTATTACCGGTAAACCACACACCACTCTCTACCCTTTCCAATCATGCCCTATACGGATATTGTGTGGAAATACATTAATAATTAATGTATTAATGTTAATGTAATTATTACATTAACTGACAGTTGGTTAAACTAGAAGCCCGGGCTTACGTACTTACAACACTGTAAGTCGCCATTAAGGTATGTTATCTCAGAGTAAACTGAGATCTCCTTGTGTGGTCTACCGGGAATAATATGTGAGGGAGATGGAGAATCTAATGTCATATCAGCAAGATGGCCATGGTAGCTTAATGGTTAGAGCAGCCGGAAGGTAAATGGTAGATTCGTGGTTCACATCCCGCTCATAACATTGAATTTTTCACCCTCTCTCTACCCTTTCCAAGTGCAATTGTATTTAATGAGTAGAGAAAACAATGTGAATGTAATACATTGCCTTTCGAGTTCAATCATAGGATGTTGTATGAATTGTGTGTTGAAGAGCGAGTAGAGAACGATATCTGAATATGTTGCATATATAAGTATAGCGAGTAGAGAAAACCATGTGAATGTAATATGTTGCACAGTAAAATGGCACGCATATAAACCTCCATGAAAGAACGCTTAAATGTGCCAATTTTCATGGTGATCTGTCAACTGATGTTAGAGTTTATCAACTTCTTACATGCCCATATCCATTTTATATGTATAGATTGTAAGACTGGTAAGTTGAAAAAATTTAAATTTTGTTGTTTAACGACGCTGTCAATTGCCAGGATCACATCAGCGTCGCCGGTGTGCCGGAATTTTGTCCCGCAGGAGTTCTTTTACATGCCAGTAAATCTACTGACATGGAGCTGTCGTTTTTAAGCACACTTAAAAACCATCGCCCTAGGCCGGGTTTGAACCCGCGACCTTGGGAACAGTAGGCCAGCGTCTAACCAACTGAGCCACCCAGACCGACTGGTAAGTTGAAGAGCGAGTAGAGAAGAACATGTGAAGGTGTGACATAAAAGAAAAGCTAATGAAGAAAACCATGTGAATGTAGTGCATTGGATTTGTATTTCAATCATAAGAAAATTGCACCAATTATGTGTGGAAGGGCAAGTAGAAAAGGAAATGTGTATGTGTCAAGTATAACAAAAGCGAGTAGACAAAACTGCATGGTATAATGGATATCTAAAAACCTTCTCCATGAAAAAATACATGTACCTGCTGAATTTTGGAATGATTGATCAGGTTGTTTTGGAGATTAGTGGTTATTATTGAATCCCTGGAAAACAGTTGATTATGCAAATTATAAAATGTATATACTTAAACATCCATTCTTCGTTTATTTTTAGTGTTGGATAATTTTATCTGCATTTTCAGAATATTTTATTATATGAGTAGCTTTTGAGTTGTTCAGATGGTACGCTCATACAATGCGGAGGTTCGCTTTCTCTTGTGAACCTCCATGTGTAAGCTTATTGCTGGGAGAGACGAGAGGGGAGATCGCCTCGCCAGGAATAAGTGCATTTGCACTGGTGAGAGAACCAGCAAGTGGACATGCACGAATTGACCCAAACTAAAAGCAGTCATCAACACAGTTTTCTTTGTAATAATGGAGTGATTGTTTACAATCATTTAGCAGTATTACAATGTATTTGGTTATTTACTTGTAGTTCAGTGTTTATATGCTATTCATCTGTTCTTGAAGTTTGTTTTCCAAGTACAATGAAGAGCATCCAATATCTTTTAGTAAAAAATTTCTCAGCTTGAAGCTTGGAAGAGAAGTGTGAAATAAAGAAGCTTGATAGGCCGATAATCGTCTCGAATTAACACAGATGCAAACAATTCAAGGCAAGACATTTTACAGATCTTTCAACGTAAATGTATATTAAAGAAATATTTGGATTTGCAGTTGCACTTCCACAAGTGAATTATTTTGTTTATGTGCTTGCTGCTTGCTAAGGTTAAAGATACAAGCTGGACATGCTCTGGCAGGTGAGATCGAAGTCATCCAACATAGTAACTTGAGAAGCATGAAGAATTTATTGCATTCTTATTTAGATTTATCAGTCCTTGGGAAAACAGAAATTAGGCAACAGCGTAGCTCAGTTTTCAGACAGGATATAGAAAAACAGTGGCAATGTAAAGAGAAAACCATATTTTCTTTCCAAAATAAGTGTATAAGTTCTGGCGTGAGTTTAAACTTGAGTAATGTGTACATGATGTAACTGCAGAGTCTAACAATACAGGAATATTCAGAGGGCTAATAAATTTCACCTCAGCTTTGGATGCTGTTGTAGAACACATGAATAATGCTAGCCTTTAAGAGTACATCCAAGGATATAAAAAATAATTTACCCACTTATGTTACATGTGTGTCATTAAGAAATTAATCTAGAAATAGCTAAGGCAGATCTTGAGTCTGTGATAGCAGATGAAGCTTCTGATGTATCTTCTAAATTTCAGTTGGTTGTATAAAACAACATGAATCATGTTGAAGTCCATAAAAAACCCACAGTGTTAAATTACAGGGTGGAAGTTATGTATATAGCTCATCCACAGCTTACATCCTGCTATAAAATTAGTACAGAAATAACTTTTTGTGTCCATTATGTAGAAAGATATAAAAATTATGAAGATGTCTGTAAGTGTATGTAAATAGTACTTGTTAAAATATTGATATCAATGTTAACTTTAAATATGTTACAGTTAATTTAAATGTATATCACCAATTTGGTAATGCTACATAAATAGTTTGTTTCGTTACCTTTAATGAAAATGTGCTAGATATAGTAACAAATCGCACCTCCCAAGGAAGAAGATCGTAACTCACTTTTCGGAAGAGCAAAAACAAAGTTTGAAGAACAATGATAAATCACTGTTTCCATATTTTGGTCTCACGCCAAAACATAAAAATATGGTGTTCTCTAAAAATCAGTTACTATACGGCTATTGCTCTATCAATATATTAAGTATTGGAGAGCAAGAGGATTAATGACTTCATTGTCAGAAATTCAGCATTAGCTAACAACAACTCAAGTTAAGGTATTAGTACTCATTATGTATCTATTAATACAGTGTATTAATATTAACCTTATCAGAATTCAATTACTGAAGCTATTATATTTTTTCCATTACAAGGTGTGAAGTTTTTTGAGTTACGATGTTTTTCCGCGGAAATTATGAAACAAGTCAAGTTATAGTAGAGACTTTTTTATTAAAAATAAAATACAGTCATCTCAACTTGCAGCAAAGAACAGCTTTAATTATATCAACTCTTAGTACTTGTCAACACAGTACAAACAAACATAAAAAGGACACATTTTTAAAAGTACTGTCAAACTGAACATTAGATTTTACATTATACTCTACTTCTTCCTCTGCAGATCGTCATCTGTAGATTCTGATTCAACTCCTGCATAGCTGTTCCTTAGAGAATAATAGAAACAGTGATAACATTCAGGAATGTTTCTACTTTTGCAAAAGGAAATGAGATCTTTATATTTTTATTTTGCAGTTGATATTGGAATAGTTCTGCTGTAGATTCTTGGTAAATGTTTGCATTCCATGGCAGATCTACCTTTTCTGCGTTTTTGCCAAGGTAGAATGTGATAATCTTCATCAAATGAATATCTGAACTTTGGTTCATGAAAAGCTGTCGAACAAATGGAAAATTCTGATTTTATTCCACATAACAGAGTTGCCTGAAGAATCAGATGACCAGTTTTGGAAACCAACTTAAGATTTGAAATAAAAAAAAATCTGTTTGTGTCATCTCTTTAACTTTATAGGAATTTCCCATAACTTTTGCTGAACTCACTAGCATATACCATTGCTGTGGTGTGAAAATTTCTAATCGTTTCTTTCTCTTTTCTATTAAGGCATGCATGCTGTCTCCCTCATTCTGTGTATGTCATTCTCCTAAAAATGTGTGTGAAATATCTATCTTATAATATTGGGATGCAAAAACGTGATGGGTAAAAACAAACCTATTCCTATTTTGACCTCCGCAATTGTCAGAAGTTATTTTGTTTTTCCCTTCTTCCTTTTTTTGCTTCACAAAATCAAACAAACAGCTTGCAACCTCATGTGCTTCACGTTTAGCAATAGATTCGTGCCAAATGTAGCAGTAACCGTCTTTACTACCCAAATCATACACAGTGAAATTATATGTGCTTAAGTTCCTCTTATAATAAAAAACGCTGACATCTGACATTGGAGTTTGAAGCACTTTCTGAAAATCAAATACCGCACAAGCTAAGAAACATGGAATTGTGTTCATCAACTTCCTTCTGGTTTCTAGCTACTTCTTTGTTGTGTTTCTGTTTCTCGTAATCTTCTTTCTGCAATAATTTTTGATCGGTAGTTAATTTAATATAGCTAGAACAAAGTTCACGCTGATCTTTTTTAGGTTTAAAAATACCAATGTTATGAGAAGTAGAACTGGAACTTAAAAATTCAATGCCACAACTGGGATTTGAACCACAGACCTTCCGCTTACCGAGCGGACGCTCTAACCACTGAGCTATTGTGACAAACTGCCAGAATGGCATTAAATTCTCAAGCCAGTTCGTATTTCTCCTGGTAAACCACAAAGGCAGTCTCACATCAGAGACAAATTACCCCAATGGTGACTAACTATTGTAAGTACTTTATCCCAGGATTAAATAACCTTCAGAATGGTAATTATTATTTATTTATGCCAACAAACTTACTGTTGGTGTTTTTAAACACACAAGCCGTGTGTGGGCAAAGTTTGAGAGGTAGAACTGGAACTTAAAAATTCAAATCCCAGTTGTGGCATTGAATTTTTAAGTTCCAGTTCTACCTCTCAAACTTTGCCCACACACGGCTTGTGTGTTTAAAAACACCAACAGTAAGATTGTTGGCATAAATAAATAATAAATACCAATGTTATATTCGTTGTCAACAATTTATTGATACTGCCTGCCTGTGGCTGGTTTAAAAGCATATGTTTGTTGAGTGAACCATTCAGAGTAAAGTCTGTACAATTTTGAGAAATTTAGATCAGCTTCCAGAAAGAGTCTACTAGTATTCCTATGCAACTAATGGGACTCAACTTTTGGAATCAGTTGAACGTGAACCCTTACTGTATCTTTAACAGAATCACTTATTGCATGAGGTCTGTCACTATGGTGACCACGCTTATCAGGGGATATACAACTACCAACAACCAATGTTGAAAAAGAAGTTCTGACATGCATGTCTGTTATTGATAATGTGTTCAGGAACATCACTTTACAAACTTTAATAGAAGAATCGTTTACACGAAAGCAATAACTAAATGTGTTGCTCCTCCTTGAGTTTCTCCCTTTGCCTGTAGTAACTTGTTTCTTGTCCAATTTGCTGACATGTTTGGTTATAAAATCTATCTGTGAGTATGGCTGCCTATTTTCCAAAACCTTTCGAATATCATGTTTCTGTCTTCATTAATTAATTTACTATGGCATTTAAACCTACATCCAACTCCACAACAATTCCCCATCTCCTTTGATATTACCACATTTCTAGCTCTGTTTGTATATTCCAATCCCAAATTTCTTTTTGTTTTTCTTACATCTTTCCATGAACTTTCATCCCTCTTCTTTTTTTTTCTAAAGAATCACGTTTCTTACAGCGACTTCTTTTCATTGCAGCAGTTGCCTTTGGATTGACAGTAAAATTTAGTATCTGAAAACCCAAAGGCCCAGGGTAGCTCAGAACTATTTTGTCATATGCTGGTGCAACTGGTTCACTTTAAAAATCAATGTGTTTACAACAATGCAATATGACATTCTTGACACCATCTCTACTTATAACTTTCCTTTTTCGTTTGTGTGTTGCTGTTTCTTAATCACTGTTAGTATCAGCTAAAACAAGGAAATTATATTTAAAAATAACAATACAGAATATGTATATTATCATAGTAATTATTGTCACTAAGTTTTGTAAAATTTGGAGGTTATGTTTGGTCCCAGCACCTTGTAATTTATGTTCACCAATGACAACAATATTGAGTGGCACAACACATTACATCAAAATAAAACTTAAATGTGACGGTTCACAAACAGAACAGTCAGGGCTGAAGTCCTCGTCTCCTTGCTGGGGTGTTCCGTAAGCCTGGGAACTAGCCTGGAGAATTCATTGTTCCTTTAACTGTTATAGAAATTATCAATCGTTATTTACCAGTGAAATATATAATATATAAGAAGTAATTAATGTTTCCTATCTGATGATAAAGCCATCTGCGCCATTCTCCTTGCTCTTTTCACTGTGGTAAAATCAACAGTAATTATTGAGAAATTAATGCACACAAGTTTACCAACATCGTACCAGGTTCATTACCTTCACAATGTTGAAGCTGCATAATCACTGTGCCAAATTCAACTGCCATAACATATTTCCTCTTTATTTTATTAAACTTAGACTGCAAATCTCCTTGGAAAACAAACGTAACTGCAGTTAAATTAGGAAAAAGGCAACAATGTTAGCCTGGAAAAGTATTGTATCTGAACATACAATAGTTTTCCACAAATAATATAATGACCCGAAAGATACAACATAAAACAATTGCTTACAGCTCATCAACAATCAAAGATAAAAATATGATTTTTATACACAAGATGCTCTTTCACCTTAACTTTCTGAAACATATATCTCAAAATTGCAAAAAAGTGGGTTATGATTTTCTTCCTTGGGAGGTGCGAAATATGTAAATAACTATGCTGTAGTATTTTCTTCTTTTAGGCAGATGCACCATTGACAGTATTTATAAATTACAATGATGCAATTTAGAATGAGATGTTAATACATAAATGTTCTGTTCTGAAGAAAGACTAGGAAAATTTATGGGGAGAGCAAGAGACAAATAGTTTAGGAAAATAAAGCAATATTAATTATGTTAAGGTCCATCATGCATAAGAAACCATGGTGTTAAAATGCGGGGTGGAATAACAAGGAGAAAAAATAGCAACTGTGTTATGTATATGAAAATGGTAAGAGTTTTGTACAGCATTATTATGGAAAATAAAAATTACTACTAATACTGCTACAGTTGGTTGTAATATTTCAGTACCTATTATCTATGGAAAGCCTGTTGAAACATCTTGAACACTTTTAAATCCATCAGGTAATGATGCTTCGTCCTTAGCAGCCTCTATTAGAAATGTCCTCAGTGATGTTTTCCAGGAACAGAAACAAAAATTAATATGTCAAACTTATTATGGTGGCATCATGCATGGCCAACATGTGGGGATCCAAACAATTGTAAGAAAAGAATATTTTGTACATTATATGTCATGTTATGTACATGTTATGAATTTAATTCTTGCCGAAGCCACAAGCGAAAAAACTGAAACAGTTTTTCAGTACTATTGTGGAGACACCAATATTCTTCTCTCATTTATCTCAAAGAGTGGCTGTTGTAGATGCAATTGCAAAACGAAGAGTCCTACACAGATTTGCCATAAGACAGAGCTTCAAATTGAGAACAGTTCCTGTAGTTCATGAGATTACAGAGGCAATTCTAGAATGTCTTTAACACACTGAAAACACCAGAAACCGTATATAATAGCAACTATGAATCAAGCATATGGACTATGGTTGAAACTGCTACAGCCAAAATTTTCCTTTTGGTTAGAAGTATTCTATAAAATAACGTGTCACATAGATATTTTGTATAGCCAATTACAAAAATGCCCCATGGATTCCAGCTCAATAAAGCAAGTGATAGCTTCATTTGAAAATTAGAGACATTGATAGTTTCACAATTGAGGAAGAACCAAGCGCAGCAAAATGAAGATGCGAGGAATGTAGCAGCAAAGAAATCATGTGATATAATTCAGTGGAGCAAACAGGTTTGACTCCTTCAGTCACTTATTGGCCTCTAATTTACTGCTTTCCTTCACTGAAAAATAACATCCTGAAAAAAATCCTTTCTGCTGTTGTGCAGTCCTATCAATTTTTAAACCAAGCTAAGTTAGGAGAGCCAAGATCATTTATTTTCGAAATGGTTTTCAAGAAATGAAAAGTAAAATAGCCCTACTAAAGTTTTCAATTGAAAGTAACCTGGAACAACCCTTAGGTGATGTTATGAAATTGCTCAAATTAGCCACTACTATTCCAATGACAGCGTGTGAAGCAGAGACGTGTTTCTCCACTTTCTGAAGGATCAAAACATTTCTTAGAACATGGATAAATATAGACTGTCTGCTCTTGCCATGCTGTATATTGAAAAGGAAACTGTCCATACTTCCAGATTTCAATGAGAGTCATAGACTGATCTGCCATGAAAAAGGAGAAGAGGATGGAATTTCCCTACAAATATACTTCTCTAGGAGACTGAGGCCCGTTAGGCTCATTTTAAGGTAATTATTAGCTACCCTCTGTTAAGGCACCAGCTACCACAAATTGTTTCCCAGCCTCCCTAGATCCTGGAAGTGTGAATTAAATGTAATATAAATGCAAAGATTAACACATAAGGAAGTGCTGAACAATTGTTCCAAAGGTAAAAATCTGCTGACATGAGCCTAGAAGTTAAAGATTGCATATAAATAGAACATGAAAAAAAATTAACATGTATTTGTTTCATGTCCAAAATGATCTTTTCTCTCGTCCCAATCCTTTAAAATAAAAAAAACTACTAAATTTATGGGTATTAACTGTGAGAGCAGTCAAATAATGGCAAATGTATCATTTTATTGTGTGCATTGTTGTGAATTAGTTCCTTTAAGGTAACCCATCTGTGAAAAATGGGCAAAAATGACAAAATTTTTGATTTTTGGCTTTTTATACCATAAATAAGTTTAAACCTTTGGCTTTCATTTTCATGCCTTTGTTTACTCATCTGCGCCCTTTAAATGACTTGATCAAGGGATTTAAGCATGTAAAGTATGAGGTTCAGGGTAGAAATTCCAATGAAATTGGGGAGAAATTAAGTAAAATTAGGGATAAGAGTCGTCTGAAGGATAGTGCTAGGCATTCAAAAAGGGGCTACAGAACTGCTAGGAAGAGACTGAAGTTTGAAAAAACAGCTAAAAGGACCTCTGAGGGCCCCACATATGGTTCAGGCCAGTTTTAATCAAGTACATTTGTATTACACAGTTGCTAAGCTTTAACTAACTCCATTTTTCTCTGCTTATGATTTCTTGACACATGATTATGCACAAAATGCTCCTTGGTGCATAGTTTTGCAGATACGTTCTTAAAACTTGCTACACACATTGTTCAAAATATAGGAATTAAAACATGGCTCTCAATTTTTGCTGTACCTTAATACAAAAGTTTTTATTTAAAAAAGGAATTGGTAAAATTCTCAGAAATTGCATTATGCAATTTTCAAAATTTTTTTTCTCCCAAACAAAATAAATTATTAAAAAAGCACCAGCCAAATGTTGTAGCACTATATGTCATTCATTAACTGGAGAAGTTGGAATGTTCTTTGTTGAAAAGTATGCACCGAGGAGCATTTTTCACATAAGCTTAAAAAAATTTAAAAAAAAAACTATTCAAGATATAAAGTTCAAACTCATAATATTGTTTTAACTCTGAGCAACAAGCCTATCCCCAAAATTTGAGAAAAATTGAACGAAAAATGGCAATTTTTCAAATTTCAAAGATGGGTTACCTTAAAATAAACAGAAACAAACATGCATTCATATAACTTGCAAACTATCCTTTCTCTGTCCCTATCCTTTCAAATAAATAAATATTAAATGAAGCAGTAGTTATGCCAGATATTGGCAGGTCAGTTATGTTATATGTTGTACAGTAGTAACTACAACTGCGGCGACTGACTTTACTTTCAAAATAAAGATGTATTTCATGCAATTTTTCTTTGAAACAAAAACTAAAAATAACATGTAATGACGCAGTAGTCAGGGAACTGACTTGCTGTGAGGAGAGGTGAAAAGTGCGGTTATTGTATGGACACTGAATGATCAGTATTGCCCTCACTCTTGGGGTCAGGGGGAATATCCCTCTCTCATTAAATAACTTCCCTGGCTCATCGGAGAAGAGTTCTACCAGGGAAGTATTTTTTCTTTTTACTGTAGGCATTTACTATTACTGCTTTATAAAACTAGAAGACAGAACATTTTCCATGCAGACTGTATATGGTACGAGTGGGAACTGTAAGCAAGGAAAAGTATCACATCGCAAGTAAGCTAAACAATAAGCAATTCTCAGATTCATTAGCTGGGTCACAATTCCCACAATGATGATTGCAGCTTGCAGTATTCAGTTCAGTTTCTTGCAACTGATGGTTCTATTGTTCTTCAGTATGGATCAATCTGTGACAGGAAAGCTAAAGGTTATAGTTCCAAAGAAAGTCAGCTTTCCAGTTCCTTAGAAAGTGACATTTTTCCACCCCTGATGTGAAGCTTTCACCACTTCCCCAGCAATTTGTACAAACCTCTAAACCACATGTTAAACATGAAGGCTCTCCCATGTTGCCAATAGTTTGACCTGTTGCTCTTAGAATTAGTTTAAGAACAACCCTAGTGCAGAGTAGTTCTTTGAATTCTGTGTAAAGTGTACAGTTTATAGTTATTCAAGTTTTGAATTTAGTGTAGGTAAATACTGCCTCATAACATCATATGGAGACCATGGCAAGAAGTTTCATCTTCTGCACCAAACAAATGCATGGATCTAAGTGAATTCCATTCAGATCCACATGAAATACCTTTCTATTCCTCTTCTGCAACAAACACTTGAAGCAAATGAGCCCCAACCACAACACAGCAAGCAAACTACCTTGTTGTTCTGTACGAGGTAAATGTAAGAAATCCACTGCATGCCTTACAAAACAACCGCAGATTTTGGTTAAAAGTGTGTATGAATATATGTTTCGGAAAAAGTTAAGGGACCTATTTCAGAAACTGCAAAAATATTAGAATTAAGCAGACCTACTGCTAGGAAAATTATTAAGAGGAGTCCAAAAACTCTGCAGAAACTGGGGAGTAAGCAAAAGCATTCCCAAAAATTGATGACGTTTACTGCTACTTATTCATCATGAAATTGACAAGTGCTTTAAGAAAGGGCAAAACTCACACCATTACGCCTAATCTAGGAACAAACAGCGATAACATTTCTGTGCCATTTGGTGTGGGACACTCACTTCCCCAACCCCTAAAGTGTGAACACTGCGCACAACAGTGCGCCACATGTGCCATAAATTTGTCAAGCTAGCCCAAAGCTAGAATCAAAGAGGATGAACTGGAAACGCAAAGAACGGCCCAACACTACAGAAAACTATGGCAGTAATGTATTCCATTTCAAATCTCAGGCTTCAACTTCAAGTAGGTAATATTAATATCACAGCTTCTCAGGTAAAAACTGCAGCATTGGAAGTGAGCAAAAATAGTGAGAGTGTATTCCACTAATCGGGGAATGTGTGACAAAGCTAGATCTGAAAAATGGAAAGCAAATTGCCCCTGACTTATATCAAACTGTTTTGGGACAGTTATATGCCAGTACTACTCAGAAATAAAAAATTACTGTGCTCCTAAAGACAATAAAATGCATATTGCTGCTGCTTCTATGACGTTTTAGGTATCTAACACACCAATGCTACTACCATTGGTATTACTACTACTACTATTGCTATAAATATAAAAGAAACCTAAGTTCCCCACCCCTCGTCATAAATACTGAATCAAACACTGCTCAATCTTATTACCATTTGAGTAACATGATAAGTTTTCATTGCCTACCTTAAAAACTTTTAAAAACTGTTAAAATCTATTAATTCACCAATAGAACTGAATATTTGGGAAAAAATATACATCATCAAAAACAGTAATAAAGTGATTAATTTCGAAATACCAGCATTGAATGAAGTGTTAAAACTCTGCAACCCTAACACCAGATGGCAGCAGAATAAAGACAACAGAGAAAAGGAACAAGAGGATAACGTCAGTCATCCAACGGCTGAAGATGGGATCGAATGGTCCTGAAAACGTTTCCGCTTAAAAAAGCAGTTATTAGTGAAGGTGTGTGTAAATAAGTGACTCAATATATTACGATGTTTACTTACCGCTGTTCATCTTTTGGAAAGCTGAAAAAGCTTATGTCCCTGTTTGCATATGAATTATTTCTGTAGTTTGGTGCCGAACACCATAGGCCGCCTTTTCTCTTACTGCTGCTCATTATAACCACGTCGAAGCTTAAGATACATTAACACATATTTATACCTTTTGCAGTAGGGTTATTAAAACAATTCTTCAGTTATAGATATCCCCAGCAGCTAATATGCTGGAGGTAAAATAAACACAACGTAACCATTCGCTTTGCCTTCAACAACACAGCTGTTTTCTCGGTTTACTCGCTTTCAACATGGCAAACTTCGCGCATGCGCACTAAATTTTGGTGCACGTATTTCTGCCGAGTTTCCTTTCTGTATTCTCTCTATTCTGTGACCGAACTCTGAACTCTGAGAATTTTTTCTTCGCATTGTTTTAAAAGTGCTCAGCACAGAACAATTAACACTTTTTTTCAAAACATTGGCTCGACACAAGAAAAAAAAAAAAAAAAATGTATAGTAAATAAACTATTCATCAACAAATTTAAGTAAAACGCAAAAAAGTTCCTCCCCAGAGAGAAAAAAAATCGGTGCTCAGTAAAGTTGCGCCTGTTGAACATGGCGTGTAATCCATATGACCCTGGCGAGGGATCGCGGTCTCGAGAATTTTGGCATTAGAGCTTCAAAGTACATTGCAGGCCGTCGGTATGGTTTCTTGTGGAAAACAAATGGCTGGTTACTCGGCGTCCGAGGCAGTTTCTCGAACACGCTGCGTCAATACTTAGTGGCTAGTGGTTTCGCGTACACGGCCAGGTACAAACGACCTACACTTACCGTAAACATGTATTCGTTTAATATGCAAATTCTTGTTTTTCCTTTGAAATAAATCAATTAAAAATAGTATTTAATGAAGCTGTGGTGAGACATTGGAATATTGGGTGCTGGGTTTAAAGCAGTCACATTGTATGACAGTGTTGCAACCAACTTGCTTGGAGGGGAGATGAAAAGTGAGGTTATCATGTGGACACAGAACGCTTATTCTCCAGGTTTGAATTAATGGGGGCATTGGGGATTTCTCCCTCTCATTATATAATTTACCAGGCTCATCAAAGAACAGTTCCTTCCCTGCCATGGAAGGTATTTATTGTAGGTATTACTGCAATTTGAAAATATAATAAGACACAGAACACTTTTGATGCAGTATGTACACAGTAACAATGTCAGCTGTGAAGTGAACAATAAACAGTTTAACTGGCTTTTTTTTCACACAAGCCATGTGTAGGAAGTAAACATAGAGTGAGACTGAAAAATTGAATGCCATGACCGGGATTTGAACCACCGGCTGCTCTAACCACTAAGCTATCATGGCCAACGTGCCGATATGACATTAATTCTCCAACTCGCTCGCATTATTCCCGGTAAACCACACAAGGAGATCCCAATTTACTTTGATATTAATAAACAATTTGTTTGTCAGCATAGATAAATTTGTGACAAGAAAGCGACAGGTTACAGAAAGTAATGACAGTGATGCATTGCAGTTCAAATCTCGGGCTTCAACATCAAGTAGGTAATAATATTACAGCTTCTCAGGTAAAAACTGCAGCACTGGAAGTGACATGTGTTAGCGAAAATTGTGAGAGTAAGTGCATTACACTAATCGGGAGATGTGTAGACAAAGCTAAGTCCGAAAAATGGAAAACCAATTGACCTTGACTTTCATCACACAGTTTTGGTAGAGTTATATTCCTGTACTGCTCAGAAATACAAAATAACGGTGCTCCTAAAGACAAAATGCATATTGCAGCTGCTTCTACGTTTTATGCATGTAACACACCAATTCTACTACCCAAGGCAACTAGAATAGAGTCTACTACCACTGGTATTACTACCATTATCGCTATAAATATAACACAAACTTCAGTGCCCCCACCCCTCGACCGAAAATCTGATTCGAGGCACAGAATCCATATGGCCCTGGCGAGGGATTGCTTTCTTGTGCAAGATAAATGGCCGGTGACTTGGCGTCTGAGACGATTTCTCAATCACGCAGGAGCACAATTTAGCACTGTATACAAGTCTAGTCTGTTCAGAGGTAAGATATATAAGAACTTTTAATTAAATGAAATTCACTTTCCTATATTTAAATTCTTGGAGAATCATATACGTGAGCTAAAAATTGTGTTAAATAGGTTTCGTAGGAAACAGTTGAGCAGTTGTACCTAGCCGACGTATATGCAGTCTATACGGCACTGTGCGAGAGGAAGCTATGCAATTCCTAACTTGATCTCAGTAATATTCATTTTATGAATCTACATCTGGTGGGGCTGGGTCTGGAAGGTTTTTCTGTAATCAACACTTCCGTTTTTTGTTCAAGATCGCGTACCTATTTGCTAAAACACTTCACGTTGCTTTTCGCACAACGTCGCATTATAATGCAGAAGTTGTATTAAAATACTTAACTAACAATAATTTACACTCAGGATATGGTAGTCACAGTATTTTTTTCTTTCCTTGGCCAAGAGCTCTATCGGAAGCTATACGGCCACACTAACTATACGGAGGAGCAATGTGTCGTACCAACAGTACGAAATTAAAGATATCACGTAACCAAATGATGAAATGATCGCGGGCACATTCATAAATGCAGCTTAACCAGATTCTATAAGGAAGAAGGACGTGGTTCAGTAAGATATATGGTTTAAAAATGCAGAGGTAAAGATCGGAGTAAAAGAAAGAGTAAGAAAGATGTCATAACCGAAAACTACAACTTTGTATATGACAAAATATCACCTATAAAACGCGCACATTTTTTACGGTCAATAAATAATTAATTGACACCAGAAAAACCAGAAGTTGGGAGTATAGATCTGAATAAAAGCGCTCTACATTGTGTGCAAGGTTCAGACATCCTAATAGTCTAAGGTGGCCTCTTGACCACAGTTACAATAAGGTGTGGTCCCAGAATAGCGGAACAAGTACGCCGGAGTGTAGCAGTGACCCACACACATCCACGAGAACAGTGAGATGAAGTGACGGGGATAGCGTAAAGAAGCAAACCATGGACGATTGAGGGGCTGCAGGGGTGGAAGACAGGGACAAAAAACATGTTTTGTATGTGTAAAGGCTTCCCACTCCTGGATCCATTGAGAAAGGAGAGAATGTCTGCCTGATCTAAATAATTCCAGCGGGCTAACTGCAAGTGGAAAAATTTCATCGGAAAAGCAAGCAGATTTGGCTAATCGATCGGTGATCTCGTTACCATAGATACCAGAATGACTAGGTATCCAAGCAAAGAGCACCCTTGTGATCCCTAGGGTAAGATGGAGCGATTTGAGTGCCTGTACATACCAACAAGTACTGGGTGATAACGAAGAGCTATGTAGTGTCTGCAATACGCTCAAGGAATCAGTATAAATATTCGCTGTTATGAATTCCGTATTTCGAAGAAAGTCAGCACCTTGTAGATGGCACAAAGCTCTGCAAAATAATTAGAGCAAAACTCCGGTAGCCGAAAGGTACGTCGCACTGCCAACTCTGGTGAGAAAAATGCTGATCCTACGCTCGGGGGGGTCCCCCTGATGTGAGCCATCGATTAAAAAAATTAGGCGGCCATCTCCTGCAACAGGAATAGGAGCCTGGAATAATAGACGTGCTCGGAAGGCTACAGGATAATCTAAAATATGCACACAGGCCGTGACATACAAAATGGTATGTAAGCCTGTGACATAGTCAAAGGAATAGTATGGGTAAGTTTCTGCACAATGTAAAAACAGGGCGTTGTTGGTCAGAAACTGGTAGGCTAGCATGAGTGGTAAGGTCATGACTTCCATACAAAGCCGCCCTTCTGGACAATGTTCCAGTAACAATTGTGACTTAGGGAATAGTGGAAAGGTTGTGCTACCCCAACGGGCGAGAAGATAACGTAAAGCCACCACCAGGGCAAGATGTTTCCAAAGGAGTGAGGCCTAGTTCTCTGTGCATTAACATTATGGGTGTCGAGTGGCCATAGCCCACCATAAGTCAAAGAAATCAATTGAGGCTGACCTGTAAGGGCAATAATGTACCTGTAGTAGTTGTACCCCAGAGAAAGATTCCATACGTGATCATCCCCTGTACTATAGCCTTGTATAGGTGCAAAAGTACCTTGGGGTGGGAGCCCCAGTTTTTCCATAATAATGCATGAAAGAAGTGGAGCTTACTGTACAATTTGTTGCGTAAGCGAGAAATATGTGCCCGCCAGGTTAGTCGACAGTCAAATGTGATACCCAAGAAGGTGTATGTATTTACCTCACGTACAGGTTGGGAATCCCAGTATACTGGGGGAAGGCGAATGTGGCGGTAATTGCAGGTTTCTCTTTATTCACCGTTAGTCCATTGGAGTCTGTCCACTCTTGCAAGGCTGTCACGGCGTTATTTAAGGAAACATGAGGTTGGGCTACTTTGCCACCAGGCACCTATAGTACAATGTCATTCACGTACACCAGCAGTCAAGCATGAGGCAGAACCACCTCCGCCATTCCTGTGATGTAAACCAGAAATAGAAGTGGACTAGGGCATGAACCCTGTGGCAAGCCCTCACTTGTAGTCCAGGGTCCCACCATAGTACCCCCAGAATGCACTGTAATGCGGTGCTCCACAAACATCTGATACAGTAAGTTACAAAATCGTGCTGGAACGCTGAGTTGTGTCAGCCAGTTAAAAAGTATGAACAGCGAAACAGAATCAAAACCTCATGCAATATGTAGAAAAAGTGCGTTGAGAGTAGTATTTTCTTTATAGGATAAGTAGATATCTGTTACCAGAAGGGATAAGGTATCGAGAGTAGAACGGCCTCTGCAGAAGCCATTGTACCATTTAGGGAAAAACTGTCGATGTTCCAGCCAATGATACAGCCAGGTGGCGAGGAGGCGTTCAAATATTTTGCGGGGCAAGAGGATAAAGCAATGGGTCAAAAGTTAGAAGTTAGATGAAGAAATGGGAGATCTTGCTGGTTTCAAGAAGGGGAGAATTATGAAGTGCTTCCAGGTAACATGCAGAATACCATAACTCAGAAAATAATTAAAGCAAAGTAAAAGTTGCTCCTTCCAGGAATGTGGCAGCTGCCGGAGCATCACATAGGAGATCACATCAGGACCAGGAGAGGTGGATTTAGTACCCGACAAAGCAACTATAAACTCCGACTGGGTGAACCGATCCAGTAAGGATCATCAGTCATGGAAACAAGCATGCAAGGTGGAGGAGGTGATGTCGAATCAGGCGTACACATATACAAAAAATTGGTGAGGACCTCAGGTGCTACAGGATTCTTCAAGCTACGTGCAGGTAATTCACCACTAAAGGAACGATGTAATGTCCGTAGTTCCTGCATAGGAGTTTCGAAGGAAAAGGAACTGACCTTCCTTAACCAAGCAAGTCTCTTGACTGAGCGGAAATACCGTCTTATCACCGCTACCAGTTTTTTATAGTGTAGATAATCCGCGAGGGATAGCGAGCACTGGTAAGTGGCCATTGATTGTCTGCGTTGAGCTATATAACTGGAACATTCTGGGGTCCACCAAATCGGAAATCATCGTCTCCTAGCACGAGGTACTTAGTTGGGATGAAAGGTATCCAAGTAGGCATGTAGGATCTCCATGAATTCGGTATACTTATGAATCCCACAAGAATTTGACAATAATCCTAGGCGCTCCTTAAGGAAATTGTGGAAATTATCCCAATTGGTATGCGACAGTCTACGACGGGGCATTGGAGGAGGTGTTACTTATTGGGAAGAGGGGCGATATTGCAGCAATATAAGGAAATGGTCACTTTCCCACGAATTGGGCAAAATGAACCAATCCCAAAGAGTAGAGTGACCAGGGCTGTACAAGGCCAAATCGAGCACTGTTGGAACAGTACCTGGTGCAGGAGTGCATATAGGTAAAGGATGATTTAAGCAGCTAATCTGGCGATGAAGAAGACAGTACCAGGGCAGCATCTTCCCGTAAGACAATAAGTGGTGGCCGCAAATGTTGGAAGAACCGGTCCCATTGTGCCTCAGTAGGGCGAGAAGTAGGGGATTATATAGTGCAATAATTGTAAGGGAGCTGAGTAGCATTCCTATTGATTGTACGTTGGGTGGAGTATATAGCCACATGTACTCCGTAAAGGAAGGTGAGGTGCAAGTAATGTCACAAGAATAATCGGCAATAAGCTTCCTAGCGCAATCTAGAATTTGGTGCATTTGGGTTTCCGACAAATGGAGCCCAAAGTCACAACTGAAGCATTCTGAGAGTTGCATAGCCGGGGCCATGGGAAGTGGCTGAATATCTCTAGGAGAAGCGAGGATCGGTCCTTAATAATCATTCTCATTGGGTGGCCGTCACCTCCAGCAGGGGGATACATAGCTGAATGAGGAACCGAGGGGCATCTACTCCATGGAGCATAAAGAGCATCAGCGTAAGATTTTAGGAGTTTCGGAGGGCCATGCTGTATGTTATCTTTTTGCAATTCCTTAACTTTGCCCTTTTTTGATGTGGTTGAAGGGAGGTAAGATGGAGCATAAGAAGAGTAAATGCGACCAGTCAGGGGCACTGAGAGCAAACTACTCAAAGCAGAGACGGCCATCCTTTCCGGTGCGTTCAACAACTGTTTGTGGAAAAGAGGGGTGCTCTGTGTATTTCGTAGTATCTGTTTAGCCGCATGTAAAAAGGTTCAATTTTCAGAGAGCATCAGGCGTTGTATTTGTAGTTGGCATATTTGTTCCCAACAGTTTGACTCATTAGCCTCATGCCCCCACAATGAATACGAGCCATTTCAGATGAGCATGCGGAGAGCAAATAGGCATAACCACAATGCACACATTGGGCTTTACTGCGGCAATACGTTGAAGTGTGGCTGTATCGCACACTATTGAAGCAGAACCGCAAGGCTGGTAGGTAAGGTTCCACAGAAAGAGAACAATAGTATAGATATATTTTGTCTGGAAGGGAGGACGCACGCCAAGTAATTACAATGGATGCGATTGGTAGGTATTGTACCTGCCGTCAACCACAACTTTCCTATTTAACTGGCGGACTTGACTAACCGGGAGAGGCCCATTGGCCTGTAATTCCATCAAAATCTCAGATTCCAGGCGATCCTTATCCTCCTGGTGGACAATGCCCTGCTTATAAAGTAGATTAAAGGGAATAAAGCCCTTCAAGTGGTATACCACTAATAAAGGAGACTAATAAATTGTTTGCCTGATCGGCAGCAGTACAGGTGACTATAACCTTTTGGTTACCACTTTACCGGATAGAGTGTATTCCCAAAAGTCACATGTATGTAATAATTTACCTATTGCAACGAAATTTAGTGACTTACGTTCTTCCTGTAGGGGAACAAGATGGACTTCATATGGACCCAAATCGGTGTCCAGATACTTATCTGTGAACAGTGTGGGCCCTGGTGGCTACTTCGTAGGTTGCAGACGATGCTCCTCCATTTTTGGAACCCCTCCCAAATCGCTGTCACAAATGCAGACACACAAAGAAAACACACACACGAGAATGCTACGAAAGAAAATAGAAATGTCCTCCTTCCAGTTAATGTAACCAGCCGTTGACTGAGCTCTACCAAGCCAGAGAGGAAAGTGATATCCTTATTTTTTTAATTAAAAAAAATATTTTTCACCATGCTATCTAACGCACAAGATGGAGTCCCACGCGCCTTGTAGTCACAGTTATATATGTAGTTATAGATATATCCATGAGAAAGTGAATTCACTACACTCGGTTACTTTCCTTGTATCCTAGAGATACCAGGACCCTCTGGATTAACGGACCTGACACTGGCATCCCAGTTGTACAAAAATGGTGCCGGCTGTTGGTCGTGATTTCTGAGGTGTTTCCACACACTATCCTTTGTATTGTTTTCTATGCCTTTGAGTTATTGTTATAATAACTCCTATGTAAGTTTGTGTTCATATTAGCAAAGCGAGCGTTTAAAAACTTATTTGGGCAGTATAGGGAACGGGAATAAATCTAATAACGTGTTGACTGTGTGTTCATGTCTTTATGTTTATTGTGTTCCATCTAAGACTATGACTACATTAGCCGCATAGTGTGGTTAATTTATCTGTTTGCAAGTACAATTTGTGTCACGATTACAGTGGTGAGAGGTTGTTGAAGAAAAACTGTTCCAGTAGTGTCTAACCTCAAACATGACAGTGCTCTGTAACTGTTGCATTCCCGGGTGCAAATTAAAACTCAGAAACATTCAGTTAAAACAAAAGGTAAATTGCAACGTAAAGCTTATAAATTCAGTATTTAATTACTATAAATTGCAGCGTTATGTGTGTTAGATGCCATTGTATATATAACATGGTGAATAGTGTGAAAGTGAAAGACAATTTCGAGTGAACTCAATTAGTGACAGCTGCAACACCAACAGTTTGTTTCATGTAAGTAGTATGCTGCTTTTATTTATACATTATCTTTTGTCTTTGTAATTTAAATATGTAGCTGTAGTTTAGAAGAAATGTGTTATGTTGCTGCATGTAAAACTATAGACTATAGCAAAGTTACTTTACAATGCTGATTTAAGGTCATGTATTTCCTATATTTCATTTACAATGCTGTTTTAGGGTTATTATTTTTAATATTTCATCTGCTTTTGTGGATTTCTCCTGTAAAATGAAGTGTCATGAAATGCTGAGTAATATGTTGTTGCAAACTGAGTAATCATAAGTTTTCAGTAAAAGTAAAAGCAAAATTTCACCCTAAAGCTTTTGAATTCAGTAGGTAGCTAATTATTCTAAATAGCAGCATTCATATATCAGCCATCCAGTATATGTTTTGTGTAGGCATATAACATTATGTACGTGGTGCAAGTGTGAAAAAGAGTATAAACAATGATTAATAATTGAGTCAACTCAATGTCAACAGTTCTGTTTTATTTAGGTAACGTGCTGCTTGCAGTTTTGTCTATCTTCTTTGTAATTTGAGTGTGTAATGCAGCTACGTAATGGTATGTAAAACTGTAGATTGCATGAATGTTATTTGAGGATATATATTTCATTGCCCATGGGTTATCGTTTAATATTAAATGTAATTATTTTTTGTTTATTTGAGGTTATGTTTAAGACGGTGTTTTTGTGTTTAACACAGCCATATTCACAAAATAGGTGTGTTATTACACCACATATTTATTTTACTGCATTGAAATCATAGCCTCTACACAAGTTGTTTATAAGTAGTTCCCACCACATAGGCTGCCATCTGGAATCCCAGTGTCAGGTCCGGTATCGAGAAGGTCCTGGAGATACACAATAACTTCTTTTTATGACCACAAACTCGACCATGGCATGACTGGATGCTCCTGCCACCTATCTTCCTAGCTCACAGAGAGACAAACAGCAGTGTAGTGACATCCCTTGAGAAGTGGTCACTCTTATTAGCGGGCTGTGTATCTCTCAGATACGATGACAGCAAATTTGTAAGTATTCTTTTTCTATCTATATTTGGTTTTATTCTTGTTATTCAGTTTTTATATAGTTTAGCCACCAATAGTTTTTCCGTTTTGTTATAAATTATGTTTTCTCAAAAAATACTGGCACATATATCTCTGAGATACAAGGACAGTATTTATGTAGTTATTTTTTCGTTCTTGCTTTTGCATTTGTGTCATTCAAAAATGCCCTGAATATTATTTTTACTTAGCTGTATGCTTGTAGAATCCTCTGTTATGATATTTTCCTCAATTACAGGAACAGGATGGCATCACAAAAGGAAGTTTTTGACCTAAACAATCCCAGTGATGTAGCAAGAGCCATACAACTTTTATTGATGGCATAGAAGATGATGATGTTCAACCTGGCGCTTCATCGTATGGATTAGAAGAGGAAGACTGTGACACCGATGATTCAGAGGGCATAGAGGAGGGAGAGGAAGAATCAGAAACAGAGCGGAGCAATACAGATGTTAGTTCCGATGATGATGATGATAATGAAGAGAACTTCTTCATTTGTCACCGGAAGCAGGGAAATAAGGTAATTGAGACTTTTACTTGGAAAAAAACTCTTTACATTTAACAGAGGAAAACTGCTAAACAGAATAGAATCAAGCAGCTTCCAGGTGTGATAGGAAAGCCGCGAAATATTGAAAAAATTTCGGATACTTGGAAGTGTCTCATTGACGATGATCAACATAAGATAGGAGTAGATATGGTTGACAAAATGTGCTCCGCTTACAATGGTGCGAGGGGTAGTAGAAGGTGGCTGATATTTGTGTTCTTTTCAGTCCTAAATATTGCTGGGATAAATTCTCAAGTGATTCATATGGGAAACGGAAATGAGTCACTCAAACGTTGACTGTTTCTTCGAAGAATTGGAAAAGAACTGATTGATGATCACTTGATTAGGCGATCACTTATGCCTTGTTTACCTAGGTCAATTTCTGGAAGACTTCGTGAAATTTTATCTGAAGAGCAACAAACCAGCATTCCTCATGTGAACCCTCCCAGCGTTGAAGTTGCCAGCAGAGAGCGTTGTGAATCCTGTTGGACCACAGAAACGAGACTGACGAAGTATACCTGCAAGTCTTATGAGCAGTATTTATGCCTTCAACATTATTGCCTTTGTTTGTATTGATGGGCGAGACAGAAGTTTCAGAGAATGAAGAAGGCTGATTAGTTTGATGGAGAAACTGTTTCTTTAAAATGTATTATTAATGTGTGTTTCTAAAAGTGTAAAGCAAGTTTGTAATTACTCTTAATTTCAGAAGATATCTTTTTCAATTTTTGTTTAACAAACTTTTACTTATCAATATGTAGGTTTTGGGTTAGTAAAATGCTAAACCAATATTTACTTTTATATATATTACCTTTCCTCAAAACACTAGTGTAGATAGTGGATATACCATGAAATTTATATCATGTGTCTCACAGATACAATGACAGCAATGGCGTAAGTTTTTTGAGGACAGTATTCAAGTGTTAAAGGGACGGTGGATGGCCCTAAGGACTATAATAGGGCAACATTATGTTGCTAAACCAGTATTTGCTAACTCAAGACAACTTTCGACCTACTCAGTATTCGCTAATGTAAGTATTTTTGATATAACAGTTTGTAGCAGATGTGTAATCTTAACCTGTTCATTTAATTGGTTCCCTCATATCACAAGTTTAAAATGTACAGAAATACTGAATTCAGTTATGAGCATAGGTGTTCTGTGTAGAGTATAGTCCTGGAATTGCAATGTAGTGCCCATAGGCATCATTCCTTTGTTACACAAGCTGTGCACTTAACCACAACTATTGGGGAATATACTTAGTGCCCTAAGCTGCAAAGCATAACCCGAGGGATTTTTTTTTTTAAACAGAGGCGTGTGGTAGCGAAGGCTGCAACTGTGAAGTGATGGGAAAGTGCACACCTGAAATATCTGTGTAACTGAAACCAATGATCAACTACTCCTAATTAACTGTGGATTACTGTGCACATACTCTGGAGTCCCTAACATAAGTCTTCCCCACCACTGTACTGTACTGGGCTACAGGGGTGTCCATCCCCCTCCCCAAAGGCTGTGGCACATTCCCCCCAATTGTTCCAAGAGCTCAATATAAACTATTTAGTTTCTTTATGCCACTGGAGAGCTTCACAAAGCGGCTGTCTTGTAGGTACTGTAAAAAACTTTAACAAGTAATTCAAAAATAGAATCAATAAAATAAATTGTAATATTTATAGCAAAAGATTATAAATAACATCGGCGGGTGGTGAATTTGGTATTTCAGTTTATTGTAATGTATCTGTTTAAATAGGCCAGTATATACTTGTAGTAAGTATAGTAATGTTTAGGGCTTGGAGATTTAGGTGCTTATAAATTTAAAAATATGTTTTATGTGCTTAAAAAGTCAAAAATATGTTCCAAACATACAAAAATGTTCTCATTAAATTATCTAAAATATATTTATGAAAGTACTCACCTAGTCTTCTAGCCAGCAAAAGGAGAACTGTTGCATAGAACAACAAAAGTAGAGCCTAAGTAAGGCATCTTAAATCTGTGACAATTGTAAAAGAGACTTGTATCTTGAAAATGTGTGTTCAACATCACAGGATGTTAATCTTGCATATTTGTAGCACACAATACCACAGAAACTCAGATGTTCCATCTGCTCAAGGTTCCTTACACTCTTACCCATTAAAATATCGAAAATTTTGCATAACACTTGTAACCCTTCATTCCTTTTTAGGCAAGACAAATTTTTCTTTGATTTTATTTGCCTTTAAACCCTGATTTAGTTAATTTTTTTCAATGTTGATTTCTTTTATTGTTTCTATCAATAATTGTTTTGAGTTATCCAACTTATGCACTCAGAGGAAACAGAAATTTGCTTTAATGAAAGTCAAATCAGCTTTAAGTGCGGTTAGCTCAATCAGAGTCTGAAATATATCCTGCAGTATTGCAATGGAAGATGCACCTTCTCTTTCGAATTTGTGTATCACAGAATAGATCTGTTCAAAATTAGTTGCACAATACATAACAGCGTCTACCTAAGTATCCCAACGGGTGATGACAGGGTTAGGAGGAACTGGAGTAATTGGTGTCCTACTATTAAATAGTTAAGTTCTACTTGGTGAATTCACAAAAACATTTTTCCCATTAGCAATCAATTTATCCACATTTGGATAAAGCACATGAATTGTTTCGCAGACTCTATGCATAGCATGCGCTATACACATAACGTGGATCATATTAGAGTAGCTCACTGAAAGTCCCTGTCCAGCTTTAATCATGTCAGTAAATAATAGCAACACATTGTGATATTTAACACACCCTGGCCAGAGAATATGCATTGTATCATTGAAAATATGTGCTACCATTGTGCGAACCACCACAAAAATTTCTTCACATGCTAAAAGAAAATCATCTGACAGTGCATCATCTTTCAGAACCCCAATTTTAATATTCTCGATTTTCTTCCCACTACTGTTGTTTCATCAAACAATACCCATATTTTTTTCATTCTCACACAGTTTGCTAATTTTATTTATTGTTTCCTCATTACACTTAGGCACATACTTACGTAATGTTGATTCGTCTGGAGGATCCATGTGTATATTTTTGAAGAAAATTCTTAAATACAGGATTATTTAGTTTTTGAGAGTGGAATGTCTACAGAAATAAATGCGTTGTGCATATCTGTTGAATAATTGGCAAATTTTGAGGGTTTTGAAAGAGGATCAAGAAGAAACAGGTAAATCACCAAGTAGCTTTTGCCCGGTATGTTGATTTTTAAAACGGTTCACTGCAGATATATGCCTATGTCCACTTAAGTGTTGAGTCACTTGAGCACATTGATTTCTAGTTATACACTTTTCACACGCCTTACAAAAAAGAATTTTGTTATCCATTGTGAATACATCTTTACATTCACTATCATATTGCCATAAATGAGCTACATCACTACACTTTACTTTTCCCATTGTTATTACTCCTAATCACAAACTAAAATAACTGCTTACATTAGTCTCAAGGGATCGAAAAAACACAACTTTGTAAAAGGCAAAGCGACTATCAAGCACCCTGATCACCTATTATCTTGTTTATTTGAAGAGCTAAATAATAGTAACTAGGCGTATAGTCAGATTATCTCTCGTGCTGGTTGATATATCAGATGTTGCTGTCCTGAAGATATGATTGCATCTGAGCAGAGTGTTTGTGCAATAAGCTCATGTAAACAGCTGGGCAGTTTCATGTTCACATTCTTTCCGATACGCCTCATGGCTTTGCCAAGTAGTACTATCCATGAAATTACATTCCAAATGTAATGTAGTTTTGTGAATTTTCAAAATATTCATTTATAAGCATGATATGTGGTAAAACATGTAAAATTATTTACGTTATCAAAAATATTTATTCAAATACAAAATATAAAAATATTTTTTTATGTGAAATGCAACTCTGTATTTTGAATGCAAATATCTCAATCGGAACTTTGACAAAGTCTGGAAATCATAAGTAAGAGTAAAAAAAGATATATTTACCTAAAATTCTGAGCCATAATGATAATAGTCAGGAGAAGGATGTATTGTATTCTTAGGTGTGTGCGTTAAACATTCCAAAAGGTTTCTATCTTGTTTAAGGTGTATTCAAAAACTTTTAAAAATAGACTCCTTTCGGTCCCCTCATTATTATAATTGCCACACAGAGCCAGCTCACCTATGGCCAAAAACTGTATTACTTCCATTTATGATATAACATAGTAACTTGATCCTCGAGTGTGATTTTGTTAACCACTGTTGACACCAAAGTACAGGGTTCTGTAGGAGTTTCACTTTTCTTCCACATTGACATGGCATGGATATGAGTTTCTGACGTTTGCTATTTAGCATACCCACGGTTGGCATGTAAGGCATTTTTCATTTCTGAAACTTTTGTCAGTACAGCTTCTCTCCTTTGTGCAATAAGGCTGAAACTGCATGTGGCCATAACAAAATGCAGTATCTTTGAGAACAGCATACTGCAATCAAGCAAACCACTTACATCATTCAGAGCGAAAACTACGCCTATTGCTTTGTTTAGGGTAATCCTTTAGATAAACTTGCTTTATTGCCTTACCTCTCTGCATGAGCATTAGCAGACTTTTATACAGAGGGCGGGGCCACACATCGGAAGTCTGCAATTAAACAATATTAATTCATTCTGTTGCCAAAAACTGTGAAAGATGAGTTATAGTATTGGTTGCAGATAAGCATATTAATTTATGCTAAATAGTCTAATAGTAATTGATTACATATTACATTTATTATTTTCCAAGGGAGAGCTGCAGGCCCCCCCCCCCCCCCCCTTTGCAACGCCCATGCCTCTTTGTATTAAATAAATGGTCAGTTCGTGTTGCACCAGTGGCCCCTGATCGGTGTGGATTGTGTTGCTGGAGACCACTTTGTTTTCTTGCTGCTCATCCCATTTGCATTTGCCAAGAAATCTTATGTCCATAATGCATGCACTAACTGTTCTCGCTACAACTTAAATTCTTTTTTCTTCTTTTCTTTTCCTCCCCTTGTGTAGGACTTAGAAGCCAGTGCCTAGGGTCAGACACCTTTCAGGGAGCAGAGGAACCTGTGGACCAGACAGAGTGAAGAGCTGGAAGCAGCACCAGGTATGAGAGTGCGGAAGAAGATGATTGAAATTCAGGCAGAATCAATGAATGGAAAGGTGATAATGGAGCAATTGGTGGAATGAGTGTCAGAGGAACCTGGAGAACCTGGAGAAAACTTGCACAGACACTTAGTTGTTGTTCTTCTTCGTCTTCTTCTTCGGATTATCCTCCCCTTACGTAGGACTTACACCCCCTAGGACTTACAAGCCAGTGCCTAGGGGAGCATAGGAACCTATGGACCGGACAGAGTGAAGATCTGGAAGCGAGTGGTCAGCCAAGCACCAGGTATGAGAGTGAATGAGAGTGAGGAAGACACACTTAGTTCTATTAGTTTAAAATAAAAACAATGCAGTAGGATCTGGAAGTTCATTCTTCAATGTTTGAATTCATTGCTGAAAATGGTGGGGCAGGAAAACAAATTGACTGCATGTATATAAGCAGATGATTTCTAAGTACCCCATATGTACGATGTGTTTTAGCAGCTTTGTGACCGGCCTTTGACTTCCAAGAGGTTTGTATATTCGGCATGCTGGAATATGACAATAACTATTACAGCGTTGCTACTATAAGCTGTACAGAATAAGAAGGCACATGAGGTGGAGCTAGAAGAAGGTGATGAGAGCAAGTAGCCAATCCTAGAGAGGCGATGTTGCCCAGTTCAGTAACGCGTTGTCTAGTACAATATTTGCTTTTCACTTTTCTCTTTGCGCTCATCAAATCCAGCAACGGCTCATTATTACAAAGAATTCCATTGTAAAGAGCTAGAAATGTTGAAGCTGACTTTCCAAGAAGCAAAATTTTAGGTGGCCTGTAGATATGAGTGATTGAAGAAACGCGGCGCTCAGCGATAGCAAACGACACTTGCCTAGCATCATGATTGTTTATTTATCGTCTCAAATATCTTTCTTCTCAAGGAGTGAGATGTCTGCAGGAAAGGAAAAGGAATCTAGTTTATTCGTATGTGTGTAAGTGTGTAATGCAATGTAAGTGAACATTCATTGTTGCGCGTAGTGCAACAAGGTAAAATAACCACTCCTGAATCCGGGCAGCCCTTGTTTATATCCCCCGGAAAACACCATAAGACAGAAAAACGGATTTCGAATCTGGACGACTTTCAGAAAGATGTACTGCTGAATCTGTATAAAGAAGTGGGCTTCAAAGCTTGGTGCATATACCGTATTTTATTGGGTAATTCCCCCTCCCCCTTTTTTTTCTCGAATAATTTGCTTGAAAACACTGGGGAGGGAATTATGCGAGTGGTGCTTCTAGGAATTGCGAAAGGAAGGGAAACCATGTAGTATTATGTAAAAGTTATATAGGTATACAGTAATTTGTGAAAGAACTGGATACATACCATGGTTTCATTGGGCCTACAATGTATTGTTTCATTGTTTCTTTTCTCTGACTATTCTGCAGTCTCACTTCCGTCACTATCATCACTTTTTTCATTTATAGCTGGTTCAGATAACACATCTTCATTTTCACTATTCCACAACATGTCATCAGAACCATTAATGACACCAGAAATACCAGTTTTTTTAAACTCTTTTTAACAATATGACGACTTGTAAGAAATTGACTTAGAAAGAAACACGTGTGTAACTTCACATTTCAATTTTATGATACGTAATGACAATGGCTATACGAGTATTTTTGTGGCAAGTGCTGCCTCGATTGTTGTCCATTAATAAGTCATTTGAAGGCCGCTCCAATAAGAACGAACCAGGAGAGGCAATTATGTGATGTTTAATACCTAAATATTTTTTAGTGATGAAAAGTCATAGGGGCGAGAAATATGTGAGGGGGGCTAATGCGATAAAATACGGTATGTTAAGTCATTCCTGGATTACGTGTTTTAAACCAAAAATGTAAGCTATCTTATGGCAAATTCTCTTTGCGATACAATGTTCACATTTTTAATCAACACTGCATATTTATGTTTCATACTGAGCTATAAAATAAGCTTGCTAAAAATAGTCTTCACATAGCTGGTTTAAAAAATATTTTGTTCAATTGCGAGTTTCCGCTTTTGCTATATGTAACATAATATAAACTTTGATGAGATGTTAGCCTAACATACTTGCCTTATATTAATAACCGCATTGCAAATTCTGGTTGGTAGATATTGTGGAAACTGTTTCCGGAGCTTCGCTCTGTTAACTTACAAATTGCATCACAAGGAACATTTTAAGTGCTGAAATGTCTAAAATACACAACCGAGAAGGCCACAATGGAATATTACTCGTAAAATGTGGCTTGAAATTGTGATTAGGCATTTGTTGCTTGATTATGTAGATTTTCACTTAGAACACCTAATATAGGAACTGATCAACATATGTGCAGAAGCTGTGTAGACACTTAAAAAATTGAGAAAAATATGAGAAATATCTATCAGAAAATGCCTCAAATTGCACAACTACGACATCCGTTTAGATTTATTTAAATCATCACGTAACTCTCTCATTTTCACTCCAATAACAAAATATTTACATCAAAACGTTCCTGGAGAATTGGATATAATAAACAATTTAAAAACTCAACATTGTCATGTTTTATCACCTATTTATTGAAAGATATGAACACCGTTGAAACATTAGATTGCAAATGAAAATTATCTGCTTAGATGAGGAATTTATATTTGAAGCAAATTACAGGATTAGAGCCTATTGTCTCATTTTAAAGAGATTGAAATTGTTATGACAGGTTTTAAATGCGCACCTTGCAATCCTTCACCGTCCTCGCTGCTGTCTACCGGTAATGCTCACGTGCATATCTCCCCTCTCTTTCTTTCGCATAGCCATATGAGCCAGCAACAGCGCTCCATAGCTGAGTAGGGATTGGAGCTACTCATGTGCCTTCTTATTTTGTGCTCCCTTTAGTAATATAGTTTTCAATACATGGTCATTTTGGTTTTTAATTTATGACTGAAATATTTATAAAACTTTAAAACACCAAAGGATAAATGGGGATTCTCTCAATACAGGCAAAAGTATGGGTGTTGCCTGACCTGGCCCCCCCTCTGGCTACGGCCATGCATGGTTTTCTCTACTCACTCATCTTTTACACATGACCTTCACATGTTCTTCTTTACTGGCTATTCAAGATACAGTTCATATGATCTACTGGTTGACTGACCACAAAGTAAATTGGTACATCTAAGTGTTTTTGATGGAGAGTATTCTACCATCCATTTTACTATGCAACATGTTATACTCACATAGTTTTCTCTACTCTTCTATGTAACGCTTATACATATCCTCTACTCGCGTTCAACATGCAATTCATAGACTTTTGATGATTTAATTGGAAATTTAATGTATTACATTCAAATGGTTTTCTCCAGTCGCTTTTGTTTTATGTAACACATTCGCATGTTGTTCTCTACTGATCCTGCAATATAAATTCATATAATCTTGTGTGACAGAAATGAAACGCAATGAATTTAAGTGACAGTTTTCTCTACTCACTTTTATGAATACAATCACACTTGTTTCTCCACTTCCCCTTCTACACAGAATTCGTAGAATCTTTTATATGACTGAAATAGAAATGCAATGCTTTATATTTGCGTATGTGTTCATCAAATAGTTCCCGCATTGTTAGGGAAGCGATCCTTAGCCATTTTCCCTTCGCTTTCAACATTGAACACATATAATTCTGTTATTTATACATATATATTAAAATTAAATATGGAAATATTTATGATGTCTTTAAACAAACTTAATTGTTTGTAACAATGAACATTAGTAACACGTTTTCGTCATTTAACCAACTCATACCAACATCAAAAACAAATTACACTCTTAACAAATATTCACATAAACGATTTTCTTTTGGGGTCTTTTAATATTCTGTCTCAACATCACATATTACTTAAACCTGACAGAAGAAGCTAAGAAAAGCGATACTCCAACTAGTGTTCTAAAATTATTGGCATTAGAGACAATCCATACTAGATTTCCAGAACACGAATGGCTCCATATTTATACAATTACAATTAAGCAATTTTTTGTGACTGTGATTTCAGAATAATGAACATTAATCAAATTGCATAAGCTTTCACGGCTGGTGTCATAAAATAGAAAATGATCATCGGGGCTTGTGGGTCGTGTTGTTGCCACACATATAACACTAGGAGTGCAAATGATTACCATAGAGTGAGTACAAATATGCCCATACAAAGTAGGAGCAATATTATACAATAAACTACCATTGACAATTAAACAAACCAATGCATCAAAATTTAATCATGTTTTTAAGGCATTTTTAATAGAGAAGTGTTTATATGATATAAGCGAACTGTAAAGAATGGATATATAAATTCATCCTAAAATTGTAAAGGACAAAATTATACAAATGCAAACATGCTTAAAAAATTTTACTACAAATTCAGAAATATATAATTATAACACAGATTACATAGATACATTAGTGTTTCATGCAGTTGTATGGAAGTGATTAATTAAGGTTATGACTAGGGCTAGGAAGTTCATGGATTTGCATGTTTTTTCATAGGGGTTAAAAATGTATGCTTTTACATTATGTGCACTGTAACTTTTCTATCTGACCTTACCTTGGTCAACTCTTGTTCTCTTCCTACGCCGATGCTATTAGGGTTCCTGAGGGCTAGGGAGTCTTTATTTTTCCAACCTCTCCATTTCTCTAATTTCTCTATAAAACCTTAACCCCTAACATGCTGACCTGTCACGGCATGTAATACGTCCTCTGATTGGTAATCAGAGGATATGGTCGGTGAATTTATTTTGATAATTCTCCCAGTCAGGTCGGTGAGACCCGTAAACCAACGACAGGTGTGGTCCTCCAGACATTCTGGGGGTTGTGAGAGAGCGATGTGACCGCCAAAACATAAAAATATGGTGCTCTCTAAAAAGCGGTTACATTTACTGCTAAGTCTCTTCAATATTGGAGAGCAAGAGGATTAATGACTTCATTGTCAGAAATCCAGCATTAGCTAACAACATATTTACATGATTTTCCATAGTTGCTTTTCTTTGTTATAAGTTCCTCAATGTACAAGATTAAAAAGTTACTTTCAGAGTAATATAATTGCAAGCTAGTTTTCTATAATAATACGCATTAGTTTCAGATTAAAATAACCATTATGAAGCTTTGGACCTTTGAGTGTAAAAAGTGTTATTTTATACATATTACACCAAATCACCCACATTAATTTGTACTACTTTATGTTGTCTGTTGAAATGTAATGTTGTTAGCTAATGCTGGATTTCTGACAATGAAGTCATTAATCCTCTTGCTCTCCAATATTCTTCACTTCATAAATATTGAAGGGACTTTAGCAGTAAATGTAACAGCTTTTTAGAGAGCAATTTAATGTAGTTTCAATTATCTGAGAGCAAACTCATGGATGTTACTGATAATGTGTTTTGTTTCCCACAGACTTGCTCCTAAAGTTTAAGAATAGGACTTCAAATACACTAACTGTAGTAAAATGGATATCAAAGATGAAGTCAAAGAGGAATCTTCTTCCACGGAGTTGGGTTTACAGAATGAGAGAGAACATTTTATTGAAGACCTTGTGCTGATGATTAAGACAGAAACTGTAACAAGTAGCAGTGATATCAGTCCAGAACTCGAAGATTCATGTATTACTGATGATACTAAGGTAAGCTGTAGAAAAAAGTGTATCAATTTTGCTTCTCTGTGTTATAAATACTGTACAACATTAATTATTAAAAACATGTGTTTTATATAATAAATCAACTTTAAGTTCATGTTTTCTATTCACACTTGCTAGTATAATATAAAAATATGTGCTCTTTAATATAAAGTTGGGTAAACCTTATTTCTTGAAAGCAACCCAGTGCACTAAGAGGTTCTTCATTCCTTCAGTTTTATTATATGTATCAATAGGTAGTAGTTTCTTGTTTTTGCTTCATTCGTTGCTTTGTTAAATATTTTACGATATGCACTGTAGTGTACTGTAATGCCTGGGTCTTAAATTGTGTGATATACTTGGAACAAATTTATTTTGTTTGCACAGGGCTTCCTCATACTTAGGTTATCTAGGGTTAGACTATTATAGCCTGTGATGACTTTATTGTTTCCTTAGGGTAAATAACTTCAAATAATAGCACAAAATTGAGAAATCGTCAAACAAATCATTACTTCAGTGTTGACATAGACATGAGTCTACTTTTCATTCTTCAACGCCCATTTAAATTTATTCATATACTCATCACTAATTATTCTGGTTATAGTTTACTTTTCCTACTATCATTCCCTTTCTTACCAACAGTAGCTTACCATCATGATGTGACATGCTATTCACAATGGGAGCCACATTATAGTATGGAATATTTTCTGAGTCTAGAAAAATATTATGTATAGCTGCTGTAGTTTTCATATCAATTCTGGTCAGAAAATAAGTCACATATTCCAAGCTAATGTGTAACTGGGAGGTGAGCTTAGAGTTCATTTTACGATTATTAAGTGTTGTCGCACGCCACTCTCTCCTTCTTTAACTATCTGCTACCATTACATAACTTGACATTTGCTAAGCCTAGCCCCATGCTTTTTCTGCTACCCCACTTGACTTGGCTTAGCGAGAGTGAGTGGACATCTATTTGCGGAATCGTGTTGGGAATGGATCGGTGGGGTATATTGTGGTTACATATAATACCAAATGCCTTTTCCTTGAATATATTTTGAAAACATAAAATAAATACAAGACTTAACACTGAGGGTGTTAAGTAACAAGAATATACATAAGAACATTGAAAATATAGTGAATGATGAAATATATATTACGAAAATGTGGTAAAAATAAACAGTTACATAAAATGGACATATATGTATACTATTCTTTCCACTAAGTAATAATTCCTTCCTGACTTATTTGGCTTCCTGAGCAACACTGGTAGACTGGGCCTGACTCACCAATATAACTTGGCACACAAAAGTCATCCCTTTTAACCACACTCAGTTGATTGCGTTAGTCGGAATTATAACTATTGCCGTTTAGGCTACATTAACCGTGATACAAAGATCACCTACCCTGCTTTAGCATAAAAGCCCTAAAACACTAAACACATACATCTAAATTAAATACAGAACTGTTTGTCTCACCCAAATGTCTGGTGTTTTTGGAACAGGTCCTTATCCAATTATGTTGAAATGAACATGCACATGGACTGTGGCACATTCCTGCATATCAGCCATGAAGAATAAACGCGTCGTTCCTGCTTAATTCCGCGTATGCCCAATGTATGCCTGAATTAGCATACATCCCGAAGAAATGGTGGTGAATGCCGACGTTGCTTCTCTACGGAGAAAAGTTGCTCACTTGCTTGCCCCCTTTGACAAGCAAGACCAAGAAGCATAACCCTGTTGACTTCGATGCGTGCTGACGTCACTGTTGGTGAACTGCTTGGCTCGATGAAGAGGAGCTTGCCGAGTAATGTTAGTAGAATTGAGAATTGCTAAGCCTATCGGCTCATTACTGACGAACATGTAGGCAAGTATGTAAGATACTAATGCTGAGCGCCTTGGCTTGATGAAGATTAAACCATAATGTATAAGGCTCATACATTACGCTTGGTCGAAGCTGACTATACTTTGACTGACGAAGACAACTGATGGCAGCGCCTAACGGAGCTCAACTACTTGACGAAGACTGGAGGCAGTGCTGAAGTAAACATCGAAGACTGCAGGCAACGCACTTCGCGTTGAAGTGAAGATGAAAGACTGCAGGCAGCGCTTCACGCTGAAGTGAACTAACGACTGGTCGGGCAGCCGGATTTTATACTGTGTGAGGGGCGTAGCGGGGGGGGTGAGAGGGGTTACGCTTACCAACCTGACGGCTATACACCTCTCTAAGCTAAAGCCAGTCGATATCTCGAAGTGACGACCTTCCATGACGTCACAGACCCCCGGGGGCAATTTAAAATAAAAGGCTTCAGACTTTTATTTTCCATTAATAATCATACTTAAACTATATATTTTGGGTTGTAGACCTTTCCAGCACACTGCCAGACATTTAAGTTTACAATAAACACACTAAAATATACCTTACTTCCTAACACATACATACAATATAGCTTGAAATTATGGTTTGAGTTGGCTTACATGTGCCCTTACTTCCTTGTTTGTGTGCACATTCTTTACTATAACAGATACATCAGACACGAATTTGTGCACCTTATAAGGTCCTACATACCTTGGAGCAAGTTTCGCTGAGTATTTATCCGCAGCTTTACTCTTTGGATAATTTCTCAGGTAAACAATATCTCCTATATTAAATTTATGAGGTTGTCTCCCTTTATCATAGTTACGACGTGTCCTCAGCTGAGAACGTATTAAATTTCGCCTCACTCGGTTCCATACATCTCGAATATGTGTTTTGTCTACCTGCTCTGGAATTATATCGCGGACATTCCACATGTTCGCTAGCGGAGAATTTGGTGGAAAGGAAAACATCAAATTAAATGGACATTGCCCATGAGATTCATGCTTAGCACTATTTAACGCGAATGCTAGCCAATATAATGTTTCGTCCCACTTGGTATGATCCTGAAAATGATATGCTATTAAGGCGTTTTTCAAATTTCTATTCACCCGTTCACTTAATGAGGGTCTAGGATCATACGGAATAGTTGTAATGTGCTTGACTCCCGAACTAAAACAAAATGTTTTAAATAAATTGGACTGAAAATATGACGCATTGTCACTAACAACTATCTCGGGCACCCCAAAACAAGAAATAATAGTCTTCAGACCCTGAACCGCGCTAGCTGCGTTGGCGTCCCGTGTGGGCAACAACCACACATACTTCGTAAAGGCGTCAACTACCACCAGCACAAACCTATTTCCCTGTTTACTCCTGGGTAGCGCCCCAATGTAGTCCACAAATAATTTTTGCATTGGTCTCTCTGCAATCGTGGAAGTGAAAAATCCCAAGTGAGTGCTCTGTGCAGGTTTCGACATTTTGCACAGATGACACGCCTTAACCTGTAAACGAATCTCGTCGTCCATTCCCTTCCAAATAAACTGGTCCCTTATTTTATTCCTGGTTTTAAATATCCCTAAATGTCCTCCACATGCACTATTGTGAAAATATTGAAACAATAGTTTCTTCAATTGCTCGGGTACCACAATTTTATTTTTCCCTGTTCTATCTTTACAACAAAGAACGCCTCTTGATAAGAGATATGGTTGACATTCTTTACCTTGCCGCAACGTTGATATTATGGAAGCTAGATTCTCATCTTTCATCTGATGGTCTTTGAGATCTTCATAAGCGAAAGGAAAATTGCGTAACACTGTCAATACTGGAGCATGAGGAGTATTCGGGTCAACTTGCTCGTTCTTTTCCTCTCCGTACATTCGAGAAAGAGCATCTGCTACACAATTAAATCTGCCCCTTATATGGTGAACCTTAAACTTGAATGCAGAAATTCGCAGAGCCCATCTAACAATTCGACCACTTTTCCTGGGTCTGGCCAAAACCCAAGAAAGAGCCTGGTTGTCAGTCTCTAGTAGGAATTCAACATGTTCTAGGTAAAACCTAAATTTTTCCACCCCGTACAACACAGCTAAAGCTTCCAATTCGTACATGGAATATTTTCTTTCCTGTTCATTAAGGATACGAGACGCGTAGGAAACAACACGTCTACCTTCAGGGTGTTCCTGAAGTAAAACGGCAGCAACCGCAGAACCACAAGCGTCGGTTTGCAAAATGAATGGCAAAGAGAAATCAGGTACTGCCAACACTGGAGGAGAAATTAAAGCTTCTTTAAGCCTAAGGAATGCCTGATTCTGTTCCTCATTCCATTTAAACTTTACCCCTTTCTTTCGTAAAATGTTTAAATGATATGCTTGCTCGGCATAGTCAGGAATAAACTTCGCGAAATAGTTGACCATTCCGAGAAATCGCGATATCTGCTTAGCAGTTTTGGGCACTGGATACTCCCTGATCTTATTAGTCCTTTGAGGATCGATGGTTACATTGTTACCAGAAATAATATGACCTAAGAAAGTTAATTTTTGAGTAGCAAACTTAACTTTATTTGGATTAACTGTCAAACCCGCCTTACGAAGTCGAGAAAATACTTCATGGAGATGTCTTACATGGTCATCAAAAGTTGTGGAATAAATGCACAAGTCATCTAAATAATGATATAAATAATTAAATTTTATGTCTCCAAAAACTCTGTCTAATAATTGTGACAGGACTTGGGCACCCACTGCTAAACCAAACGGTAAACGATTGAATTCATACAGATTATAATCCGTGGTGAAGGCCGTTAACCTTTTCGATTGTTCTTCCAACGGAATTTGATAATAAGCCTGATTTAAATCGATGCTCGTAAAATATTTTGCTTTAGCAAACCAGTGGTAATTTAGATGGACATGTGGTAGAGGAACTTGATCAATTTTAATTTTGCTATTTAACACTCTGTAATCTACTACCATTCTAGCATCATCATCAGCCTTGGGGACAAGGAAAACCGGACTTGAATAATTCGAATTCGACATCCTAATGATTCCTTGCTCTAGCATAGTATTTACCTTTTCCCTCAATATATGTAGTCTCTGAGGTGGTAAGCGATATGGAGGTAGTCGAACCGGTTGCTTGTCATGCAACTCTATCTTATATGTTACTAAGTTCGTGCAACCTAGTTGGTTCGTGAGTACATCTGGAAACTCAAGTAATAAATTCTGTATCACTTGTCTTTGTTCGTGGTCTAAATGGTCTAAACTGAATTCAGAAACTGGTTGTTGTTCCATAGTATTATTTACACTAGCACATGACGTCATCCCGGGAATATTGCTCAAAGCCTTAAATGGTATTTTTACTGAAGGACAAAATTTGAAATATAAGTTTCTACTTGAACTATCCAATATCAAACCAGTATGAGCAATGAAGTTATTTCCCAAGATAATCGGTACAGGTAATTTCTGAACCACGCAAAATTGCATTTTCCAGCGGAACTTTGCTATACTCAGAGATAATAATACTTCCCCCAAAACTTGAATTGGTTCTAAATTTGCTGAAATGATCTTAACAGTACTTGTGTTTAAATTACGACGCAACTTACTAAACCATCTGTGATCAATTAAGGAAACTACGCTACCTGTGTCGATCAATCCTAAAACCGGAATTTTATCTACTTCAACACTAACATACGGCATCGGAAAACCTACTATGGCTTGAATATTTTTTTCCACAGGGATACTATCCGCATAGACTGGCATAACCGAATGTCAGCTATTTTTCTTTTTGGTTGAGAACCTTGAATTGGAATATGTACATCCTTTGTTTTCCGGGCAATTGTATTTGACATGACCTGTCTGTTTACAAGTCCAACACACCGTACTTCTTTCTCAACCCGATTTGACTTTTTCTTCTTTCCTTTCAGAACTGCTATGTTCCGTGGGCAAATGTCGGAATCTAATGACTAAGTCATCCAGTTGTTGATATGACTGTAAATATTGACCTAAAGCTAATGCACGTATTTCCGCATGTCGGGAATTGGAAATTATGTTCTGCACAATTTCTGGTTCTGTGTAATTTACACATAATGCCTTCACGATCAACTTTATGTTCTCCACAAATTCAGAAAAGTGTTCCGTTTCTCTCTGTCTGCGAAAGTAATGTAAATTAAGTAACTGATTATAATTAAATGGAGACAAAAGAACTCTAATTATTTCTTTCTGAAATTGCAATATACTATACCCATTCGTAATTGATCTCAACAAAATATCTAGAACTGGGTTTTCTACATGCACATGAAAAAATTGCAAAATAATTTGATCACTCAACGAGTATACTTTCGCTTGATACTGGCATCTAATTAAAGTAACAAGAAATTCCAAAATCTGTTCTGGACTATTCGCTTGAATTGGCTTAATATCACCTAGAATTCTCTGGCATGGATGCGGTAATTTTAGTTTAGTTAACGTGACTTCCGTTGCATTACCTTCCTTCCCCATTTGACTACCTAAGTTTTCCTGAATAAATGGCGTTACACCATTTGCTTCCATGGGCTCACTAGTTTGTTTAGTGTATTTTAATTCTGAGAGCTTATCTCCTAACTTCAACCAAAATTCCGAAATATTCCTAGTTTGAGATTTCAACCTTTCTGTGGCTAACCTTTGCGAACGGTTTGTTCTATATTGCCAATACTTGACACGACCTTTAATCCTACGCAATTGTGACTGTGTACATCCTACCTTTACATATTCCTCTACTAGATCACCAAGTGATTGAGACGCACGCTCACAATACTGAAATTCTATGGTTTCATTACACGGTAAACTTGCACCAATGGTATGTGGATCCTGTGTTAACTGAACTCGCAGTAACTGTTGTAAATCAGTGACAGAATTCTTAGTATCACACTCAACCTTAATGTTACACAACTCATTTTCAAGTTCACTTCTATTCAAAACTTCGGGTTGAAAAGGTAGTTCCATGTTTATAAAATACACAACCTATAGTGAGGCAAACAATTCATAAATCAAAACATTAAATACATTCAAGGATGCATTAGTATACCTTTCAATTTGTGTCGAAGTTATTTTCAACTGTAAAGTTATCAACCAGTAATCACAAAAATTACAGGTAACCCAGAGAATTAAATGTAACCATGCAATTACAAAGAACCGCGATGTCTGTTACCACTACTATTTAACCACGGCATGTAACCACGACATGTAACCATTGCATGTAACTACTGCATGTACCCATTGCATTGAACCACGCATGTAACCACTGCATTGAACTACTGCATGTAACCATTGCATTGAACTACTGCATGTAACCATTGCATTTAACCTGCTGCATGTAACCATTGCATGTAACCATTGCATGTAACTAACCACGCTCTGCTACCACTGCTGTCGCACGCCACTCTCTCCTTCTTTAACTATCTGCTACCATTACATAACTTGACATTTGCTAAGCCTAGCCCCATGCTTTTTCTGCTACCCCACTTGACTTGGCTTAGCGAGAGTGAGTGGACATCTATTTGCGGAATCGTGTTGGGAATGGATCGGTGGGGTATATTGTGGTTACATATAATACCAAATGCCTTTTCCTTGAATATATTTTGAAAACATAAAATAAATACAAGACTTAACACTGAGGGTGTTAAGTAACAAGAATATACATAAGAACATTGAAAATATAGTGAATGATGAAATATATATTACGAAAATGTGGTAAAAATAAACAGTTACATAAAATGGACATATATGTATACTATTCTTTCCACTAAGTAATAATTCCTTCCTGACTTATTTGGCTTCCTGAGCAACACTGGTAGACTGGGCCTGACTCACCAATATAACTTGGCACACAAAAGTCATCCCTTTTAACCACACTCAGTTGATTGCGTTAGTCGGAATTATAACTATTGCCGTTTAGGCTACATTAACCGTGATACAAAGATCACCTACCCTGCTTTAGCATAAAAGCCCTAAAACACTAAACACATACATCTAAATTAAATACAGAACTGTTTGTCTCACCCAAATGTCTGGTGTTTTTGGAACAGGTCCTTATCCAATTATGTTGAAATGAACATGCACATGGACTGTGGCACATTCCTGCATATCAGCCATGAAGAATAAACGCGTCGTTCCTGCTTAATTCCGCGTATGCCCAATGTATGCCTGAATTAGCATACATCCCGAAGAAATGGTGGTGAATGCCGACGTTGCTTCTCTACGGAGAAAAGTTGCTCACTTGCTTGCCCCCTTTGACAAGCAAGACCAAGAAGCATAACCCTGTTGACTTCGATGCGTGCTGACGTCACTGTTGGTGAACTGCTTGGCTCGATGAAGAGGAGCTTGCCGAGTAATGTTAGTAGAATTGAGAATTGCTAAGCCTATCGGCTCATTACTGACGAACATGTAGGCAAGTATGTAAGATACTAATGCTGAGCGCCTCGGCTTGATGAAGATTAAACCATAATGTATAAGGCTCATACATTACGCTTGGTCGAAGCTGACTATACTTTGACTGACGAAGACAACTGATGGCAGCGCCTAACGGAGCTCAACTACTTGACGAAGACTGGAGGCAGCGCTGAAGTAAACATCGAAGACTGCAGGCAACGCACTTCGCGTTGAAGTGAAGATGAAAGACTGCAGGCAGCGCTTCACGCTGAAGTGAACTAACGACTGGTCGGGCAGCCGGATTTTATACTGTGTGAGGGGCGTAGCGGGGGGGTGAGAGGGGTTACGCTTACCAACCTGACGGCTATACACCTCTCTAAGCTAAAGCCAGTCGATATCTCGAAGTGACGACCTTCCATGACGTCACAGTGTGTTTAGAGTAAAATGCCCACCAAGTATTGTTTCAATATTTTGAGTGTAAATATATGAGATGATTCTATCTAATCTATTTTTAAATTCATGAAAGCTCCTTTTTGGAGTTTTCTGTTAACCTCTTGAGCGCTGGCCATTTAAAACGTCTGCGAGCCACGAATTGCTACCCAATATCCAGCAGAGGCACTTAAATTGTTAAATGCGCCAATGTGCTTTGTATATATTAAGTAATTTATATTGTAGTATTATATATTGTTATATTATAAGTATTGTATATATGTGTAAATATTAAGTTACTTTAATGAAACAAAAACTGGTATAAAACTCATTATATGCAGTATACATGTACCTTATCAGCAAAGTTGAGCTGCATTTACAAAACGTTGAAATGGCATTATTTTGTTTCACTGTGGTGAAAAGTTAACTTTGCTCTGTTGAATGCATCTAATATAAGTTCTCTGAAAGAAACAGTGGTCGACCCATTGTATGTGTGGCTTGTGCGTCAGCAAAACAGAGCATAATTTGAAATAAAGCACTAGTTTATGCATGGTCTGTGAGTTATCAGAATACAGCACTATTACAACTTCTCCTTACGCGTGTTTCGTAACTTAGTAGACTCCGTTTCTTTGTTGAAATACATACATATATTTTCCTGCTTGTAGCTGAAGGAAGAAGTGGTATAAAAAGGTATTTTGCACCAAATAGATATAACCATATACAATTGTTTGGTAATTTGGAGAGCTCTAAACCCACACAAGACAATTACCTACCTGGACTTCTGACTATCAATAGCTGGCAGCCTAATTGAAAAACACTAGGTTAGGGGTAGAAAATCCAGAACCCCTGCACCCCTCAGACTTCAAGGAAAACATCCTGAAAGGATACCGTCAACAGCAAAGAAGTCCTGCCCATCTCGAAAGTGTTTCATGTGCCGCAAGAAGGGAATTCCCGAATGTAGAGATGTGCCCTTGTGTGTTTATCCCTCTTTTGAGGCATATCACTGCAGAAGGAACATATAAAGGTAAGCCAGTAAAGTATATAGATGTTTCATAAAGAGAAAATTAAAATAAGTTGAGTTAGATAAGGGTTAAATGCACAAATGCACAGGACGTGTATACCCGCCCATAACGCTTATTCGTCATTTTAAATGGACATGATTTCACGTCCATAGCGCTCAAGAGGTTAAAATAATATGTTACCTACCAAATTCTATTTTTGCTGTGACACATTTTAAACTTTGAACCTATTATTTATTGTTCTTTTCACTCACCTTCTGAAGTGCAGTAGTCTCAAATCCAGTTAGTGTACACCTGACATGTTTATTACATACTTTTGTGCCTCTCTCTTAAAGTGTGTGAGGATTTTTAAAGAGACAAAGGTATATTCACACAACTTTTCATACTTGTCATCTCTTCCTTTACATAAAACAATTCAGTTCAACTGTAACATTCTATAATTATTCATATGCAGATACATTAAAAATGCTTATCACTGTAACAGAAATAGATCATTCACATTCACTTACAAATAACTAAACTATTATACCGTAGGGTTTATGTGCAGGCGTTCTAGTTTGTTTCCAGATAAGTGTTTAATGTTCTGTTTGCCACAAGTATTGATTTAATGATTTCAGTTAATTTGTTATAATTTGTCCTATAGTGCTCCATATATATTCCAAATCCAAGATAACCTCACCCGCCTTTACCTCAGATAAACGAGACTCTAAAGTACATAGTAAATGTGAAAGCTAATAGTTGCAGAAGATTCACATAACTTCATTCATCGCACAACTAAGATGAATTTTTAGCTTAAAACCTTTTAATTTTTGTGTCAGATATAGTACTTCAAAGTAATTAACATGTTTACTTGCGTAATGTAGGTCACCGCATAATGGACGCACCCCAATTTGAATGCATGAAATTTAAGGAAAAATATTCCCGCATAATGGACGCATTTAATTTTTAACAGATTTTTGGTTTACAATATGCTTGCGTACATATGCCTGCAGTATGGGTTAATCTACATTTGAACAACAATGGATGTTACCAGTGACAATGAGCGGGAATTACAAGAAACATTGCAGTAACTGTGGCAACATATAATTTTCTGCACTTTCAGAATGAACAACAATGGATGGGACCTGTGATAATAATTGGTAGTTACCAGAAGCATCATGTACATTTTCAGTTCAGTATCGGTGGGCTGTTATTAGAAGTGTTAAGGTTGTTGTTTGCTTGCTACTACTGCCTATAGTATTCCAGCTGTGAGAAATGGATACAGAGAAGAAATATTGCAGTTGTACAGTGATAAAATTTGCCGAAGATAGTGGAAATGTATTTGCTGGCCATGAATTAATGATTTCAGAGTGCAGTATTCACAAGTGGTGGAAACAGAAAGAAGCACTAATGAAAGATGCCATACAAGTCCAGAAAATAATTTTGTGGGCCAAAGAGTGGAAAATATGAACTTGAAAGTGAACTTCTAGAATATATACTTGAGTTGCATACCAATGGAGTTGGGTTTTCACATGAAATGTTGCTGTTTAAGGCTAGGGAAGTAGCATGACATATGGAAATAAGTAATAATGAATTCAAAGTGAGCAAGGGCTGGGTCTTCCATTTAAAGAGATGCAAGGAACTTTCACTCAGAAGACGAACATCAATTTGCCAAGAAATGCTGCAAGACTGAACAAAAACTTTTAAAATTCTATACGTATGTAATTTATGCAAGAAAGAGGAACAATTACTAGTCAGAAATGGGAACACGGACCAGACACCAGTGTTCTTTGATATGCTCGCAAATACAACAATCAACAATAAAGGAGAAACAAGTGTTGATATGCACTACAGGGTATGAAAATTGTGATGCACTGTTATGCTTGCGATAACAGCAGATGGAAGAAAGCTACCACATTACACAAGTTTTAAAAGGAAAACCATGTCAAAAATTATATATCCAGAGAGTATTCATGCCAGAGTCCAAGAAAAGCAATGGAGGGATAGGCAGATCTCCAAGGATTGGTTAAGACTGTAGAAAAATTGGCCTGGTGCGCTGCTTTTTCAGCCAGCTTTGCTAGTATGGGATAATTTTAGAGGTCATCGAGGCAATGATATTATCAACGTGCTAGTAGATGCTAAAACAGATGTTGCTCTTATTCCAGTACATCTCAGTACTTCAGCCGCTAGATGTTCGTGTAAACAAACCATTCAAAGACAGTATTAGCAAGCTTCACACCAACTGGATGTCAAATGACCCTCCATAGAAATGATGTACGAGTGGATCATAAATGTGGAGGCAGATGAAGCTTGAGGTGGTTGTAGAAAGCTTCTTGAAGACTGGTATAGCCAATGGTTTGGATGGCTCGCAAGAAGACGTTTTATTGGAAGAGGATGTAGAAGAACATAAAGTATGTGAGGTAGGAAGTAGTGGTAACAGTTGTATTAGTGATACAGAGTCAGAAAAAGAAGACGTGACTGTTACATCAGTTTCTTCTAACCTAAAACTGTTTTTATTTTGTTTTCCTATATTAATGGATGCATACTTGATATTATCATGAAAAATTGTGGAAAAATGTGTCAATTATGCTCATATATCTGATATCTTTAATTCAGAGATTTATTTGCTTGACTAATAGTAAAACAGGTGAATGTAATAAATTACAACTATATTCCCTTTATTTTATTTTCACAATTAGTATGACCTCACACAAATTATTATTACACAAACTTTTACAACTAGCCTCTCTAAACTCTGACACTCTCTCTTCCTCTGACTCATAGTACCGTGCTGCAGACATTGATCTTTGCCTCATAGCTACTAAGGGTGTCCAAATCCAGGACCACCTCTTCAGTCACTCTCACGACATACACCCATTGACTTGTAATGCTCTGCCCCAAGGTCAACTCCAACAAGGCCTCCTTGATGGGCATGGTGTTGCCCAATGCAAGCACTCTTGTAGGGCTCACTTTACCTTGATGGCAAGCTTTCCACCACATCAGGTCATGACTACACTCATGCTCACCATTATCTGGTACCGCATGCCATTTACTCATCCTTCTGCAATGATGTTATCATCTGTTATCCTGCACAAAGCATGCAGCATCATTCGAGGGGTCAGTGATGACATCTCCAATTTGCCCCTCTTCATGCCTGTTTTAATTCGTTTTCCATTTGTTTTGAGTAGATGGAAGCTCTCAGGGCTGGAGTCAGAATTAAAGCTGGAGATTTCTTCCAGGCTTAAAAGGCATAGTCTGCTGGAGTTTAGAGGTTCAGATGTTTGGTCCACACCTGCGGTGGACATCATCGGTGGCATGGTCTGAGTCTTCTTCAAGTTGTTTTTATGTGAAGCCATTTATTGTTTGTAGAGTATACACCAAATCTGTATTTTGTGTCTCCTCTTTTTGAAGAAAGAGTCATAGGATTAATGCAGATAACGTGTTTCACAAGTGAATTATTATGTTACAGGATGAAACACATGATGACTTTTGTTCCAGAAAACCACCAAGGTAAGTCATCTGGTTGATTCTTTGTACTAGAGACCTATTTCTATTAACCTCTTGAGCGATGGCCATTTAAAACATCCGCGAGCCGAGAACTGCTACCCAATATCCAGCGCAGGGCATGTAAAGTGCATCGTATACACAGAGCTGTATTTTGTGTAAATATTAAGTTATTTTAATGAAACAAATACTGGTATAAAACTCGTTATTTGCAGTATAAATGTACGTCATCAGCAAAGTTGAGTTGTATTTACAAAACGTTGAAATGGCACAATTTAGTTTCACTGTGGTGAAAAGTCAACTTTGCTCTGTCAAACGCATCTAATATAAGTTCCCGGAAAGAAACAGTAAAAAAACACCCATTGTATGTGTGGCTTATGTGTCAGCATACTGTGTAATAAAGCACTACTGTATGCGTGGTCTCTTGAGTCATCAGAATAGAGCAACATTGCAACTTTTGTTTACGCGAGTTTCGTAACTTAGTAGAGTCCGTGTCTTTCTTTGTTGAAATATATACATATACTTTCCTGCTTGTAGCTGAAGGGAGAAGTGGTATAAAAAGGTGTTTTTGCACCAACTGGATATAACCATATACAATTGTTTGGTGATTTGGAGAGCTCTCTAAACCCACACAGGAAAATGGCCGACCTTGACTTCTGACTATAAATAGCTCGCAGCCTAATTGAACAATACCACGTTGGGGGTTGAAAATCCAAAACCCTTGCACCCCTCAGACTTCAAGGAAAACATTATCCTAAAAGGATACCACCAACAGCAAAGAAGTGCTGCCCATCTCAAAAGTGTTTCATGTGCCGCAAGAAGGGAATTTGCGAATGTGGAGATGTAACTACCCTTATTTTTTTATCCCTGTTTTGAGGTAAATCACTGCAGAAAGAACATATTAAGGTATGCCAATAAAGTATATAGACTTTACTAAAATGTTTCATAAAGAAAATTAAAATAAGTTGAGTTGGATAAGGGATAAATAAGGGTTAAATGCTTAAACACACAGGACGTGTATACACGCTCATATCACTCATCCGTCATTTTAAATGGACGTGATTTCATGTCCATATCCCTCAAGAGGTTAAATGTTCCTCATATTCCCCTTTTAGTGTTACATATAGCAATGTTTTTCATTCTTAATGATCACAATGTGATTGCTTCATTAAGTTGTATAAGTAACTATCACCACAAATATCAAATTCCCTGTTAGTGTTAGATATGGAACTGTTCAGTGAACATAATGAGTATGACAGTTATATGATCATGTATAAGTAACTTGCACCAGACACGTCAAATTCCCTCCTATTGTTAGACAGGTAACTATTCCTTTCTTTCCTGTTCCATTCTCTTCAATTTTCCTTCAATTTGTTTCTTACCTTTCTGTTCCTTTGTTGTTGTTTGCCTACAATTGACAGAATTGTTAACAAACAGTGCTCTCTAATTCTGTTTTGCTGATACTGTATATTGAAATTTGTGCCTTTATAAATTTGATGTCCTTTCTGTATCAACCTCTCACTTATTCCTTGTGTCCTTAACTTCCAGACCTACATTCCTGTGTATTACATTGAATATCTTTCCATTCTATAGAGAACACACATACTCATCCCTTTTTCAGCCAGATATTCTATGAGTTGTCTTTTTATGAATGTTATTTATGCAATATCTCCCTTATACAAACAAAGATTGCAGTTCTGATAATCCCTCTTCTTCCTCAGTTCATCTTTTTAACCTAATGCCCAGTATTGCTTGGTTGATTTTACTTAGTATATTTAGCAAGTTTAGCCCCCATAGATTTCCAGATTATTTATTTCTCCCTCCTCATTGTATACTCACACCAACAGGACTCTGGGATGTCATAGTTTTGCTTCACTTTGTTTTGCACTCTGGTTTTTAAATTTAAACCTTTAACAAAATTTGAGGACTTTATTTTTTGGGGTAGCATGCTATATATTTTTCCCAGAGTACTTCAATAAGCTGTTAGTTCCACTTATTTTCTCTTCTCTTTTTACATTTCAGTTTCTCTAAAGGTGTTTCCAGCTACACGTTCCATTTATTCTCCATTGGAGACTCAGGAAATGACAGAAGTTTCAATATGAACAAAGATGCTCCTGAATATGAAAGTGATAGAAAATATCAACGGCTGGAAAGTGCGGTTATTGATATATCTTCAATAGAAACAACTCTTTGCTCAGAAACCTATAATGATGGGAAAATTGTCAGCAGCGCTTCCTCTTCAGGACAGAGGAATTTGCTTCAGGAGAGCAACACAAATAAGCAGAATCGTAAATCTGTCTTGAATCCTAGGCACAGAAAGTTTTACAGATGTGACGTTTCTGAGAAGTGTTTGAGCCATCCATCCCATTTAGAAAAACATGGATTGGTTCTCGATAGTAAAGAAGCAAATAAGTGTGATGCTCAGGACAGTGGCTCGAATCGGTTATCAACACCAAAAACTCGCAACTTGATTGATGATACAAAAAGAACACACAAGTGTAACATTTGTAACAAGGTTTTTACTCAGTTACCAATTTTGAAAGCTCACAAATTAATTCATGAAGGAATAAAGCCACACAAATATAACATACATAACAAGGCTGTTACTCAGTTATCAAATTTGAAAAGACACACATTCATTCATGAAGGGATAAGGCCATACACATGTGACATTTGCAACAAGCCTTTCACTCGGTTATCAGATTTGAAAAAGCACAAATTTATTCATGAAGGGACAAAGCCACACAAATGTAGGATTTGTAGCAAGGCTTTTACACGGTTATCATATTTGAAAAAGCACAAACTCATTCATGAAGGTACAGAGCCACACAAATGTAATGTTTGTAGTAAGGTTTTTACTGTAGCGTCAAATTTGAAATACCACAAATTGATTCATGAAGGCATAAAGCCACACAAGTGTAATGTTTGTAACAAGGCTTTTACACAGTTATCAGGTTTGAAAAGGCACAAACTTACTCATGAAGGTACAAAGCCACACAAGTGTAGCGTTTGCAACAAGGCTTTTACACGGTTATCACATTTGGAAAACCACAAATTGACTCATGAAGGCATAAAGCCACACAAGTGTAACGTTTGTAGCAAAGCTTTTACTCAGTTATCAAATTTGAAAAAACATGAATTGATTCATGAAGGCATAAAGCCACATGAGTGTAACGTTTGTAAGAAGGCTTTTACTCAGTTATCAAGTTTGAAAACACATAAATTGATTCACGAAGGCATAAAGCCACACAAGTGCAACATTTGTAAGAAAGCTTTTACACACTTGCCAGATTTGAAACAGCACAAATTCATTCATGAGGGGATAAGACCACATAAGTGTAACATTTGTAACAAGGCTTTTACTCACTTATCAAGTTTGAAATACCACAAAATGAGTCACGAAGGAATAAAGCCACATAAGTGTAACATTTGTAACACAGCTTTTACTCAGTTATCAGATTTGAAAAAACACAAATTGTCTCATGAAGGGATAAAGCCACATAAGTGTAACATTTGTAACTATGCTTTTACTCAGTTATCAAGTTTGAAAACACATAAATTGATTCACGGAGGCATAAAGCCACACAAGTGTAACGTTTGTGACAAGGCCTTTACTGCGTCATCAAATTTGAAAAACCACAAATTGATTCATGAAGGCATAAAGCCACACAAGTGTAACGTTTGTAACAAGGCTTTTACTGAGTTATCAAGTTTGAAAAGACACAAATTGACTCATGAACGCATAAAGCCACACAACTGTAGCATTTGAAGTGAGGTTTTACTCTGTCATTAGATTTGAGAAACCACAAATTGATTCATGAGGGCATAAAGCCGCACAAGTGTAACGTTTGTAACAAGGCTTTTACTCAGTTATCAAGTTTGAAAACACAAATTTATGAATGAAGTGATACAAGTATAAATGTTTCTATCAAGGCTTCCACTCACTTGTCAAGTCTGAAATTATACAATTTTATTCATAAGGACACAGTACTATTATGTTTGAGAGTAAAGTTCATACATTGGTCAAGTTGCGCAAAATGAATGGTTCACAATGACTATATTTACAGAGGAATGACAATTTCACTGCATTCATGTTGTATAAGTTTGTTTTGTGAAAGCAATGTTATTTATTAGTGTGATATTTGTACCAGTTCGTAAGTATATACATTAGTAACAGGAGAAGGGCATACGTTACATTCTGTACAATTTATTTTGCCAGTTTTGCATATAATCAGTAACTTATATTTCATTAGATCGGAAAGGCAGTGTAACAAATGGACTTTTTGAGCGTGGGGTGCATTAGATGATATAATTTTGGTATTTTCCTATATCCTTTGTAACTTGAGTTGTCTTAGAATTAACTTCTAATTAAATATTGTGATAAATGGCTCTATGGACAGCAGGACTTTGAACTGGTGTGGTGTTTTTACTTCTGTAAAAAAATTGGGACACCCGCCCATTGATGAGCCTAAGGATCTGATGATTTTGTGTTATATTTAAAATTGTATTTGATTGGAAAAGTAGTTCTCGTAGCTATTGTTGTGGAGTTAATATTGCTGTAGTGAAGGACAATATAAACTACATTCTGAGGTAACTAACCTTGAATTATGATTTTAAATTCTTTATTATATAAGGTGTACATTGGTAGTGTCTATAACATACAAATAGCCCTATGCAATGTGACAGTATAAAGTATCTCATCTTTAATGGCATTTGCTCGTATGATGTCATGGAATCCAGCTTCTTCGTATGGCAAATGACCACTTTTTTTTAATTCTGTAAAAAATACTAGGACACCCGCCCAGTGGTGAGCCTAAGGATCTGATGATTTTGAGTTATATTTAAAATTGTGTTTTGCTCTTCAAGTTGATTGGAAAAGTAATTCCTGTAGCTATTGCTGTAGTGAAAGAGAATAGAAACTACATTCTGAGGTAACTAACCCTGAATTATGATTTTAAATTCTTTATTATATAAGGGGTACATTGTTAGGGGCTATAACATAAAAATAGCCCTATACAATGTGACAGCATGAAACATCACATCTTTAATGGCATTTGCTCGGATGTCATGGAATCCAGCTTCTTTGTATGGCAAAGGACCACAATTTTAATAGCTCTCCTCGAGAAAGGTGATTTATACATCTTACTATCTCCGTGTGCGTTCTTTTGTCTTTAAGTGATGTCCCTCTGTGGGAGATTGTACTTATTAATCACTTGTAAGCACATCGTCAAATGCTTAGGATAGTCATATAATTCCAAAGTGTTCAACAGAAGACTGCTGACTTTCTTTCCTTGCCTCATTCCAAAGCAAATATAAATACCTGATGTGTTGCACTCACATGACTTTTTCTACTCTTGTACCAACAATTCCAGCAAACTCTTATTCCTATATTTCCATGTTAGTTAAGATAAACATTCGTACAAATTATCTTATTGCTTATTTCCTAGTAGGTACAAGGGGAATGTTAGAATACAGTAGGCTTTGTGCGATAGTCAAATGTTTGAGATTCTGTTGTCTTTGCACACTTAACATATAAAAAAATGAACAACGATGATCCATTTCACGAAAGTTCTAAGTTTTCCGAAACTCACACACCACACAAGGAATTCTCCGAAATAATTCACCCTACAAGAACATTTATCGGGACATAAATTGTGTATTTTAGCAAGATCTACATTTTTCGTATAGTATAATTTGGTGTATCTCTAACGGTTTACCAGTTATGCAAAAGTCGTCCAGAGTAAATACGACTACAGGGGCTATGGCCAGAAAATATACATTTCATTTGCCATCAAAACATCTCAAACATATGACATTTGAATCAAAATCGTTAGAGCCATTTTCAAGAAAATAAAAATTCTCGAAAAATTTTCCATATAAAGGGTAGTTTAAGGTGGGGCCATTTTCTTCAAAATCTTCGTGTCGCATCCTTGAAAGACATTAAACTTAAATACCAACTTCGGTTTTTAACCGAGTGTTCGTTTTTGAGTTATGCTGTCTACAGACTGCAGACACACACACACAAGTACCTTTTTCTAAAAATGCTTTTTTTTATTCAGGTGCCTCAAAACATATATTTCCGGTGAAATCTCGACATCGAATTTTTGGGTGGAATACAATACTTCCCCTACTTACCAGCAGAGAAAGTAAAAATATGGAATTGTGTTTACTGTGTTCCTTTTTGGTTTCCTATTTTTACTTCCTCTTATGAATATGGTAATTAGGGGAGGTATTGTATTCAACCAAATTTTTTTCTCAAAGTTTCACCACAAATATATGTTCTGACACCCCCTGAATGCAGAAAATGCAGTTATAGGAAATGGTCTGTGTGAGCGGCAGAACCTATAAAATCAAAAAGTGGGTCAAAATCAAGGTTGGTAGTTCAGTTTATTATCTTTCAGTGTTCCTCCACTCTAAACTATCCTTTACATGGAAGGGGTCAAAAATTCTGATTCTTTCAAAAAATGGTACCAATGATTTTGATTCAAGTGCCAAACAGTAGAATTTTTTAGAAAATTAGATGTATATTTTGAATTTTCTGGCATAGTCTGTGCCCATTTACTCCATTTACACATACCTGGTGAGCCCTAAGAGAAGGAGCAAATGTTACTTCACAGAAGCTATAGATTTTGTGAAAACAAGCATTATCTGTATGCACTTTTTGTGGAGTGAACAATTTTGGAACTATTTCTTATTTGTCTCAATTTTGCAATACTTATAATTTTGTCAAACGGTAGGGCGTTATTCACTTTTTGACTGTATGCCCATGCAAAGAGAAAGGAATTTCAAAGCATTCATATAGCGACCAGATGTAAATATCACTTAAATCCTACTGTATTCATATATTCCCATTATATGCACAAGGAAATTACCAGTAAGATAACTTCTCAAACATTAATCTCGACTGACGTGAAGAAGATTGGGACATAAGGATTTACAAGATTAGTATTAGAGAAGAGGTCATGTGTGTGCAACACGTCAGACCTTTTCTTCATGAATTGTACAATAATTCTCATCAACTGAAGTTACAAAACTGATGATTCACCAGTGCAAGAGGATACATATACGCCTGCAAACTCTAAGATTCCCAAATTCTCAAGATATTTTCCTCAGATGCATACGACAGTTTTGGCACATCCGAGTTCTGAGCCACCAGGCGCGGCTCCTCAGGGTAGGCCTACCCTACCTGCCCTACCGTAATACATCAACAAATAATGTTTAACTATGATTCTGCATTTTATCATTTAACCGTCGTTTTCCCTTAATTGCAGTTCAAGAAAAGTTTTCTCGGTTATAATGACCAGCGCATGGTCAAATCCTTGAATCTCAATTCCGACTCATTAAAACTGCGCTGCGTGTTTGAAACGCGCGGCAGAAATGATACGCATGGAACCTGGGCAGTGGAGAGCCAGCTAGCTTAACCTCTGCCGGCCTGGCCCCCTTTCCTCAGTACGAGGCCCTTGAACATGGATAAGGAAACATTCCGTCTGTATATGCACTCCGAGCATGCGTAGACGCGTCTGCCAGCACTTGCCTGCCCAAATCCGAATTTATGCGACTTTTTCCGAACAGCCATACTCCAAGAACGAAGATCTCAGAGACCCGAATCGTGTCATTATTACTCTGTGTAATACCAGTGTGTTGTAATACCAGTACAACCGACTTAATTAGTGAGCTATTACAAAGTCTGCTTTCGCGGCGCACTGACAATGAAAAGAAGAGTGTTTTAGGTATTTAACACAATGTTACATTCAGACAATCTTTCAATTTTTTCATTCACTTTAGTTTTGGCGGTAATTCGTCCGTAAGTCACACTCATTCGCTCTGCACTTATTAAACAACTAAACAATATATTGCTTGAGTTATCCGCAATGACTTCGCCCCACTTCGCGGGGTTCTACTGTATTATTATTATTATTATTATTATTATTATTATTATTATTATTATTATTATTATTATTATTATTATTATTATTATTATTATTATTATTATTATTATTATTATTATTATTATTATTATTATTATTATCATTATCATTATCATTATCATTATCATTATCATTATCATTATCATTATCATTATCATTATCATTATCATTATCATTATCATTATCATTATCATTATCATTATCATTATCATTATCATTATCATTATCATTATCATTATCATTATCATTATCATTATCATTATCATTATCATTATCATTATCATTATCATTATCATTATCATTATCATTATCATTATCATTATCATTACCATTACCATTACCATTACCATTATTATTATTATTATTATTATTATTATTATTATTATTATTATTATTATTATTATTATTATTATTATTATTATTATTATTATTATTATTATTATTATTATTATTATTATTATTATTATTGTTATTGTTATTGTTATTGTTATTGTTATTGTTATTGTTATCGTTATCATTATCATTACTATTATTATTATTATTATTATTATTATTATTATTATTATTATTATTATTATTATTATTATTATTATTATTATTATTATTATTGTTATTGTTATTGTTATTGTTATTATTATTATTGTTGTTGTTGTTATTATTATTACTACTATTATTGTTGTTTTTGTTGTTATTATTACTATTATTGTCGTTGTTACACTTTGCCTACCCTACAATTTTAACTGCGAGCCACTGACTCCTAAGCGGTCTCCTTGTGGTGAGCGAGTCTACACCTCACGTGTAGATCATGAGTGCAGACCCACCTCGCTAGAAACGAAGATCCTGGTTAGTTGGGATGCGTGTCTGGGCCTGGTTGGTGCCGTCTTCAGCAAGGGTACTCATTGTTCTCCTAAAGGGGAGGTTAGAGATTAAGCCACCCCGAGTCAATCAGCCAGGACTGTGTATTTCACTGAACTCCAGTGGAGTGGGACGGCGAGCCTGCCATAACCTGTGTGTAAAAAAAAAAAATTATTTTGTTGTTTAACGACGCTGTCAATTGCCAGGATCACATCAGCGTCGCCGGTGTGCCGGAATTTTGTCCCGCAGGAGTTCTTTCACATGCCAGTAAATCTACTGACATGGAGCTGTCGTTTTTAAGCACACTTAAAAACCATCGGTCTGGGCCGTATTTGAACCCACGACCTTGGGAACAGTAGGCCAACGTCTAACCAACTGAGCCACCCAGACCGACTAACCTAACCTGTGTGTAGCCCTGTCATCCCAGTGGGTGAGGGGCACTGGGGGACAAAATTAATTTATCTTTGCTCATGGCAAGCAACATTTCTTTAAAATCGGCAAGTCGATGAACAAAATGATTGACACGCGTTGTCATCACCTCGTTCTCTAGTGATCCGTAAATTGCAAGAGCGTCAGTCATTTTCAAAGCTCAAAACTTTTGTTACTCAGGCGGGTCTAGACAAGATATTTAGCTCTGCTGATTCCTGTACTGTCTCAGATCAGGTGTTCTTGTTCAGAATTGCTACAGTTGAGAAGCGTTGAGAAGCACCTAAACTCCTCCAAGGGCGCCATTACCATTCCCCTATTGTATTGTATGACGGAGGAGGAGAGCCAGTGTTACCAGCCGTACCAGGGTGTCACGGATGTTTACCGTATATGAGTGAAGTATGAGGGTGTGCAGGATCCTAACCGCATGCTGTTTATTATATTTGAAGGCCTTCACCTCCATCCCAATATAAAGGCAGATCATGAGGTTGTAGCTGCTCGAATGTATGTTCCACAACTTATCCGTTGTTTCCAGTGCCAAGGCTATGGCCACACTAATACCTCTAATAAAGCTTCAACAGTGGTAAGGATGCGAGTTTGTCCATCTGCTCTAGCTATGCTAATTGTAGAGGTATCCACCCAGCGAATTTCCGCGACTGTGCACATTACTTAGATGAGTTTATTCAAAAGCTCAGGGTGAAAGAGTGTTTATACTTCTCTGAAACCTAGAAACCCAATTTGTTAGACCACCTTCTATCCTGAAGTTTGGGACTTTTAGTTCACTAGTTTTAAACCAAGTGTCAAAGTTGGATATAGATACTTAAACTTGCCCTGTAGCCACCACCAGTGTCACTTCTCCCAATTTGTGCACCAGTTTCCGACTGCATTAGCTCCATGACCTAGTGTTAGTGCTAAAACCAAGAAGCTTAAAAATTAAGCCAAAATGCGTTGACCTTCTCAAAGAACTTACGACTTGCTAGTGTAGGCTGTGCCTTTAAGCACTTCTCCTTCACGTCCAACGCGATCTTACTCCCAAGGTACCCGTGGGCATGGTGGAGTTCAGCGGGATTCCCTGGGCTATAGGCGATTCCTTCGCAGTATTGTCTTCGCCTTCTGATGAAACTGGTCCTCTTCCTACTGAGTTGCCTATGGAGCAACCGGTTTCGAATTAGAGGAAGACCGGCGTAAGTAGCAAAATAATTAGGTACTGAAAGGGTTAAACTTGTCCTGTAGCCACCACCAGTGTCACTTCTCCCCCAATTTGTGCACCAGCTTCCGACTCTACTGGCTCCATGACCTAGTGTCAGTGCTAAAACCAAGAAGCTTAAAAATTAAGCCAAAATGCGTTGACCTTCTCAAAGAACTTACGACTTGCTAGTGTAGGCTGTGCCTTTAAGCACTTCTCCTTCACGTCCAACGCGATCTTACTCCCAAGGTACCCGTGGGCATGGTGGAGTTCAGCGGGATTCCCTGGGCTATAGGCGATTCCTTCGCAGTATTGTCTTCGCCTTCTGATGAAACTGGTCCTCTTCCTACTGAGTTGCCTATGGAGCAACCGGTTTCGAATTAGAGGAAGACCGGCGTAAGTAGCAAAATAATTAGGTACTGAAAGGGTTAAACTTGTCCTGTAGCCACCACCAGTGTCACTTCTCCCCCAATTTGTGCACCAGCTTCCGACTCTACTGGCTCCATGACCTAGTGTCAGTGCTAAAACCAAGAAGCTTAAAAATTAAGCCAAAATGCGTTGACCTTCTCAAAGAACTTACGACTTGCTAGTGTAGGCTGTGCCTTTAAGCACTTCTCCTTCACGTCTAATGCGATCTTGTTCCCATGGTACCAGACGGCATGGTCGAGTTCAGCGGGATTCCCTGAGCTATAGGAGATTTCTTCGTAGTACTGTCTTCGGCTTCTGATGAAACTGGCCCTCTTGCTACTGAGCTGCCTATGCAGCAAGAACCACTTACTCGCAAAAGCCCTAGTCCCACGTGGAACCAAAAGGGCCAGCTGAAATGACAGTCATAGGTCAAGTGAACCTAGCACATAGCCTGTCCCATTTGCCTCAGGATGCCTATTCTCCACTGGAGTATATGTAACTAAATGGCACACAGGACGAATTGCAGGTACTCAGCAAATCGATTACTTCCAGTATTTTGAGCTTACAGGAAATCAAGCTTCGCCAACTGCTTTGCATTTTCTGGTTTCATTCCGTTGTGCTTTGACCTCCCACAAGAACCTGGTACTCCTTCACATGGGCGTGTCATGTTCGTGATTTATAACAGCCTGTCATGCTCACCACCACATTGCAAGCTGTTGCTGTTATCCGGACTTGCCAGGCTGTTCTTTCACCCTCTTCTGTTTATCTGCCACCTTGCTCACCCTTCCCCATTGCGGACCTATGAAATCTATTGTCCCAATGTCCTACATTAAGTTGAGACTGTAATGCCCACCGCCTTCTTTGCGGATCGCGTCGGGCTTGCGTATGTGGGACACGTCTTGTAGAATTTCTCCCATAGAACCACTTTTCCTAACACTGATGAACTTACTTTTTTACTTTCTCTACTACGTATAGTAAGTAGGGAGTGTAGTGGTCCACCCAAAAATTCCATGTGGACGATTCATCGAAAATATATGTTTTGAGGCCGTCTTAATACAAAAGGAGGCATTTTAGGAAAAGGTCCATATGTGTGCGGCTGTATGTGAACAGAATAACTCAAAAGGGAATTTGGTTAAAAACGGAAGTTGGTATTTAAGTTTAACATCTTCTAAGGGTGTGACACGAAGACTTTGAAGAAAATTGCTCTGCCCTAAATTACCCTTTGCATAAGATTTTTCGGATGTTTTGATTTTTGCGAAAATACCTCCAATTATTTTCATTAAAATGCCATATATTTTAAACATTCTATGACAAATGAAGTGTATATTATGAATTCTCTGGCTATAGCCAGGTAGTCTTGTTTACTCTGGATCACTTACATAACCGGAAAAGCGTAAGAGATAGAACAAATCTTACTATCAAAAATGTAGATCTTGCTAAAACACAAGATTTATGTCCAAATAATTTTTTAGGGTGAACCATTTTGGAGAAGCTCCCTGTTATTTGTGTGAGTTTTGGAGTACTTAAACTTTCGTCAGATGGAAGATCATTATTCATTTGTATATGTTAGCCATGCAAACAGAACGGTACCTCAAAGCTTTAACAGATTTGACTGCCGCTCAAAGCCTGCTGTATTCTCATATTCTCCTTGCATCTACAAGGAAATAAGCAATAACACAATTTCTGCAAACTTTTACCTCAACTAACACGAAAAAGGTAAAGGAATAAGAGCTTGTAAGAATGATCAGTACAAGAGCAGACAAAATCATGTGTGCAGCACATCAGGCTTTTTTATTCTACTTTCACTCACTCTCACCTGGACATATCTGTTAGCTCAGCACAGCTTGCACATCGCTTTGAGTAGTACCTCGTCTCTGACATCTTCTCTAGCGATGATTTTCCATGTATTACCAGCTTGTTATCACACACTACGGACCATTGCCACGTGTACCCATCTGGCAAATACAAGGCAACTGGGATAGAGAGGTGGGCCATTCCGGCGAGTCACGCTGCTGTGGGCTATTGCTCATTACGTCATCAAGAATACAGATTTATTGCAACAGTTTAACCCTTCTAAAGCTGTTGGAAGTATGCTTCCCATTTTTGTTAAGTGAGAAAGCCCATGGGAAGCCTGCTGACCACTTCTAGTGTGTACTGGCAAATAGCGGAAACTTAAAAAACACGAGGAAACAATTGAACGCGTCCTTGTATCGCTTCTACGAGGACTCAAAGATCAAATAAAGTGACCGAAGGTAGAAGGGGCGTCACTGCAGCTCCTTGTCTCACAAGTAAAGTAATTTACACCAATTTGGTCATACATATTCTGTCTTGGTTTGGAAAGTCTTGGAAGGCTTTATGGAAAATACTCAACTGAAGGGATGAAGTGAGAGAGAGAATTTATGAAAGGGTTCAGTTTAGATTATACTAAAATGTATAACTTTACCTTTTATGGTTTTACTATAATATAGTACTTACATCCAGCGTAGGATGTGTGTTCTGTATATGTTTGTTGTAACCTAAGACTTTCACTTGCATTTTATGTGCTTTAATATGGGTAATTTTTTGTGTTATTGAAAATGAAAATTTCAAGAAAAGACTTGTTTAAAGTATACCCATAAAATATTATAATGCATACACAGGAAACTTCTAACAGAGAATAAAACGACTTATGAAAGGGCTAAAGCACTGCATTGGTTTGTGCAATTGCTCAGTATAAAACGTGGCATAGATGTAAAAATAGACGGAATGTGGCATTAAATGTAAGAATAACAAGCCCTGGTGCTACAATAATATATTCCACCTGACATATAATATTAATTGTTAAATATCTCACTAGGTACCTTAGCTTTCAGATTACCTACTCAGAGTTGTTCAGGCAGATTATGATGCAACCTTCTTCGCAGCATAATTCCTCATCATGTCTACCTTTACTTGTTTGTTCGCGCGTCCTATGTGATCAGTGGTTCAGTGAACCCCCGGGAAAAGTTGTCCAAATTATATATAAACAATCATTTTTTGTTTCTTTCTCGTGTTAGGTAATTTTATGTGCACTTTCAACATATTTTATCACAAGAGAAACTTTTAGTCATTTAGATAGCACGCATACTCGCCAAAGTTTGTCCAAACATTCACGAGGTTCAATTTCTCTTGTGAACCTCCGAGTGTAAGCTCTTTCAACAGGATGAGGCGAGAGTGCAGGTCGCTAGGTATAGGAGAATATGCGCTGGTCGGAGTAGCAGCTCCAACTGCAAGTCGGACTCTGACGGAAACTTACGAATCGACCCGAGCTGAAAGTAACCTAACCAGAACAACTAGCAGGTGTTTTCACTGTAATAATGGAGTGATTGTCTACACTCGTTTAACTGTATTACAGTGTATTCAGTTATTTACTTGTGCTTTACTGTTTATTCGCTATTCATCTGTTCCTGGAGCTATTTTCCAAGAAGAATAGCTTTCAATATCTTTTACAGATTTCGCAGCTTTAAGCTTGAATGAGAAGTGTGGAATAAAGAAGGTCGTTAGGCTGATACCTCCTCTCAAATTAATACATGCGCAAACAATCCAAGGTAAGACATGTTGCAGGTATTTTAATGTAAATATAAATTAAAAAATACTTGGATTTGCGGTTTATTTCCACAAATAAGCTATTTTGTTTTCCGTGCTTGCTGTTTGCTAAGGGTAAATATACAAGCTAGACATGCACTGGCGTGTGAAATCTAAATCGTCTAAAACACAAGGTTAAAAAGCAAGGCGACTCTATTTCACATAAGAATGCTTATTTAGGTTTGTCAGTCCTTGGAAAAATAGAAATTAGGCCACAGCTTGGCTCAGTTTTCAGACAGAATATAGAAAGACACAATGACAAAGTAAGAAAAAATCGCTATATTCTTTCCAAAATAACTTATTGTATGAACTTCTGCGGTGGATTTGAACTGGCCTTGCGTAGACATGATGAAGCTGAGAATCTAACAATCCTGGAATACTCAGTGCGATAATAAAGTTCACTTCAGCTTTGGATGCAGTTGTACAAGACCACATACATAAATGCTACAGTCTTTAAAGGTAGAGCCATGGAGAAAATTGAGCGTTTTAGGAGAGCAGAATATGTCTACAGTCCACGTCGTGCTGCAGCGCGGCTTACACAAGCCGACATTTGCAAGACGCAGCTTCAGTCTATTGATAATCTCAGTTCCATGTTATCGTCTGTCGGACACACAATTAGACTGTCTCGAATCACCACTCGAATTTGTATCTGCTCCTGATAAAGAAAGTGGCGGTATAGCAAACTGCCAATGGAGGCATGTAGCAGAAATGAAAGTATGTCACATAATAATTCATCAGAGCCAACGGAGGTTTGAATTTTCCAGTCACTAATTTACTTGACCAGCACTACTTTCCTTCGTTGAAAAATAAATTTCCTGAAAAAACACTTTCTGGCGTGCAGTCCTATCGATTTGTAAATAAATCAAGTCAAAACAGAACGTTTATTCTGGAAATGGTTTTGAAGAAATGAAATGTGCATTAAGGGCATTCTGAAGTTCTTAATTGAAAATAACCTGCAAGAACTCTTTAGTGATATTATAAAATTGTTGAAATTAGAGCTACTATTCCAGTGACAACGTGTGAAGCAGTGAGATGTTTTTCCACTTTGTCTCGATCAAAACATTTGTTAGAAGTACCTTGGATGAAGATGGCTGCCTATTGACAAGGAAATGATTCAGTCTTTCATATTTCAACGAGTCATAGGCAGAAACGCCAAAAGGAAAAGAGGATGGAGTTTCTCTACAAATATGCCTTTACAGGAGATTCAACCACATCAATGTCATCAGACTGGTTTAAGGTAATTTCAGAGCTACTGAAATACTTCACTCAATTTAGAAAAGCAAACTATTTAGAAAGTTCAACTGCATAATGCACTAAAACTAGTGAACCCCCTGTTATTTTAGGCACCAGCCGCCACTGTAAATACCCTTACCTCCGCATCTTCTTCATACTAGCCGACATAAACATTGTACAAATTACCTTATTGTTAATCTTCTAGTAGGTGCAAGGGGAATATGGGAATGCTGTACCCTTTGAGTGAGAGCCAAATGTTTTACAGCTGATCGCTACATGATACCGTTGTAATTCCATTCTCTTTGTACGGCCAGGAGATAAAAAGGTCAATAACGACCTTCCATTTTATAAAATTTGCATTAAGTAATGCAAAACTCACACCTATAACAAGGAATATCTCTGAAGTGGTTCACTCCACAATAGCCAGAAAATTCAAATTATACGTTTAATTTGCCATAACGGTATCTCAAAGCATGAGGCATCTTAATCAGTCGTTTGAGTCATTTTTGAGAAAATCCATATTTTCGAAAACTTTTCTATGTAATGGGTAGTATAGGGCGGAGGATTGGTCTTCAAAATCTTCGTGCCGCAGCCTTGAAAGTTAAACAACTTGTACAAACTTTGGATTTTAACCAACTTTTTGTTTTTGAGGTATTTTGTTGGCAGCCACACACAAGTTCTTTTTCTATAAGTACGTTTTTATATTCAGGGTACATTCAAAAATGTATTTGCGGTGAAACCTGGTTATGGTAATTTTGGGTGGACTACAATATTTCCTCATTTACTATATATGGTATAGAAAGTGAAAGTGTGAAATAAGAAAAGTAGAATTCACAGAATTTCACTTACCATATCTAATATGTGTATGAAGCAAGGAGAGAAAGTCAAAAGTATTTTTGAAACCGGTTGGACAGTTCAGCATCATACGGACAAGATGTCGCAGTAGCTCAGGGATTAGAGCAGCCTCGTGTAAAGCAGAAGGCCTGTGGTTCAAATTCCGGCTGTGGCACTGAATTTTTCAGTTCAGATTCCATCTCTCTGGGGTCTTCTGTTCAACTCTTTGGAATTATGTAATATCACACTCCTATGAGTATCTTAAAAATCCCAATATGTGCTGACAAGAAAATAAACACTACAATCTCCCACAGAGGGCTTCTGGAAGGGAGCTGTTAACATTGCAGTCTTCATTTGCCACTCAAATAAACTGAATTGTAAGACATGATAAGGGCAAGTGACATTGAATGTTTGATGTTTATTACCACATTGTATGGGGTTATTTGTATGCTATAGGCACTAACAATTTCCCTGTTGTATAACACACAACTTAAAATCCTAAATTTTTCAGTGCTGACTGAAAAGTAAAACTTTAAGCATAGTTCAAAATGGTTTTCCTAGACTCAATATTGGGGACGTATCCTGACATTTTTAACAGTAATAGGAAAACACAACATCAGCACAAAGTCTGTAAATCCTGGTGTTAATAAAGCAATTTCATCACAATATTGAGTAAGAAGTTCATTTCGAGATAACTTAAGTTACCAGGAATTTAGGAACACCATTTATCCATATAACTTAATTATCTAATTCAACTCACCCTCAAAGGTTTCATTTGCTACATTCATTGACAAGATAAGCAATTCTACAGAATGTAATGTATGCTTCTCTGCTGTCATTAATGTACTTATTTACAAACTAATTCAAGTTTCACAATAATAAATAACTTTGGATACACAAAACAAACTAACTCTTATACAAGATAAAGAAGGACTGAAATTGTTCATCACTCTCCTGTAGACTTAGTCATTAATCGCTAGCAAAGTTGTAGAATTTGACCAATGCGTGAAATCTACTCAAAAACATCATACTGGTGTGTTTCTGTGAATCAATTTATGTCTTTTCAAACTTGACAAGCGAGTAAAAGCCTTTTTACACATATCACAGATGTGCGACTTTATAACATCATGAATCAATTTGTGGTTTATTAAAACTGATAACCAAGTAAAAGCCTTGTTACAAATGTTACACTTGTATGGCTTTATGCCTTCGTGAATCAGTTTGTGTTTTTTCAAAGTGGTTGACTCAGTAAAAGCCTTGTTACAGATGTTACACTTGTGTGGCTTTATGCCTTCGTGAATCAATTTGTGTTTTTTCAAGGTTGGTGATTCAGTAAAAGCCTTGTTGCAAATATTACACTTGTGCGGCTTTATACCGTCATGGATCAATTTGTGCTTTTTCAAATCTGATGAATGACTAAAAGCCTTGTTACACACGTTACACATATGTGGCTTTATACCTTCATGAATAAATTTGTGTTGTTTCAAACGTGATAGTGTAATAAAAGCCTTGTTACAAACGTTGCACTCGTGTGTTCTTTTTGCATCATCAATCAATTTGTGAGTTTTCACAGTTGACAACTGGTTCAAATCCTTCTTCTGAATGGTATATTTATTTGCTTCTTTACAATCATGAACCAATCGGGGTTGTTCTAACTGGGACGGATATTTAAAACACTTCTCAGAAACATCACATTCGTAGGACTTTCTGTACTCATCACTCAAGACAGACTTGCAGTTCTCCTCATTGATACCCTCTTTATTTGTATTGCTCTGCTCAAGTGACTTCCTTTGTTCTGAAGGGAAAAACATGTTCTTAAATTTCCTATTATGAGATGTTCCTGAGCAAACACTTGTTTCTATTGAAGATATATCAATAACTACAGTTTCCTGCCTATCACATCTTCTATCACTTTGATACTCAGGACTCTCTTTTATCATATTGCAACATAAGTCATTTCCTGAGTCTTCACCAGATAATAAATCTGATGTACAACTGGAAACAACTTCTTTGGAGCATCTGAAATTATAAAGACACCAAAAATATTACTTGCACAAAGGGATGAAAAAATAACAAGTTGAACTAGCAACTCATTGCAGTACCCTGCGAAAGAAATGTATAACAAGTTTATGTCAAAAGTTTTAAGTTTAATGACTGGAGTGCTAAATAAAGTGAAACAAACTGAAGACATCCCAGAGACCTGTTGGTGTGAATATATAATGAGAAGGGAGGAGTTAACCCTGGTCTATACAGGGATAAACTTACGAATTATACTAAGTGAAATCAACTCGGCAATACTGCCCAATGGGTTAAAAACATGAAATGAGGAAGAAAGGGAGTACCACAATTCCAATCTGAGTTAAAAAGGGAGAAACAACACACAGATAACTGAGTCACAAAAAGACCACTGATAAATATTTGGGTGAAAAAGGGATGGGTAAGTGTTCTGTGCAGACCGAAACATAATATGCAGAAATGTATGCCTGGAAATTAAGGACACTAGTAGAAAGTGAGAGATTCATAAACAAGGATATAGTCTTCATAACTGCATAAATGTTGGTATATAATATCAACGAAAACAGAATTAGAGAGTTCAGTGTTTTTAACATTTCTGGCAATTGTGGGGAAACAATAGCAAAGGAACAGAAAGATAAGAAAAATTTCTAAGATTACAAAAATGGATCACAAAAGCAAGGAACAGCTACCTCTGTAATATGAACAATGAATTTGACAATCTGCCTGCTGACAGTTACTCATGCAGCTTAATCCAATAACTGTTATACCCATTATGCTCAGTAAACAGTTCCATATCTAAAACTAACACAGAATATGACAATGTGTCTGGTGATTACTTATACAACTTGATCAAATAGCCGTGTTACTATGTATTTATGCCAACAAATTTACAGTGGTGATTTTTTGAACACACAAGCCGTATGTGTGCAAGTGTGTGTAAAACTATGTTATACCATTATGTTCAGTGAATAGTTCCACATCTAACACTAACACAGAATATGACAATGTGTCTGGTGATGGTTACTTATGCAACGTGAACCAATAACTGGATAGCACTCATTATGTTCAGTGAAGAGTTCCATATCCAACACTAACAGGGAATATGACAATGTGTCTGATGATGGTTACTTAGGAAACATGAACCAATAACAGGATAATAATCATTATGTTCAGTGAACAGTTCTATATCTAATGCTAACAGTGAATAAGATGCTATATAACTTCTTGAGGCAATTCCACTGCGAACATTACATATGGAAAATATTTCTATAATACACTAAAAGGGAATATGAGGAAAATTTAATATAAGTACATAGGCTCCTGTGCAAAGAAACATACAGATGACGTACCTTTTTGGTTTCTTGGAATAAAAGTCCTCATTTGTTTCATCCTGTAACAAAATAATTCACTTGTAAAACACATGATGTACTGTAACCCCATGATCATTATCTTCAAAATGAACAACAGAAGCAAAATGACTACTTTGTATATAATCTGCAGAGAGGAAATTACTATGCATAAACACAACCCAATCAAGATAAACAAACTTTTTCTATGAAAACATGAAGTTTTGTTGTACAAGGAAAGACATATTTGTGGATTTATAAAGACTTTATTTTTTCATAAATACTTAACGATAAACATGACATTCATTGCCATTTATGTGGAAGTATTAGAAACAGCAATGTGTTCATAATTTGTGATTTATAAATTTTGTTTGAAATTTCAACTCATCTTTATAGTGCAACATGCTTTAAGCTTCTATGTGGAAGCATCCCAAATGGAATGCTCCTTGGATCGTGCCACATTGCTATGGATGGCAGAGTCAGCAAATTTGAGAGAGGCTAGTGGTAAAACCTTAAAGTAGCATATGATTTTTAAGTGTACTAACACTATTTGATAGCTATAATTGAAACTGAAATACTCAATGCCACAGCTGGCTTGTGTGTTTGAAAACACCAACAGTAAAATTGTTGGTATAAATAAATAGTAATAGCAATAATTTTATTAAGTGAGGTCATACTAACTGTAAAAGTAAATAACACCGAATGGGAATATAATTACAATTGGTGTCAGAACTGTAATGAAAAGCACAACATGAAAGGAAAATAGAAGAAATTATGAAGCAAACAATACTGAAGATGGCAGGAATGGAAGCAAAAATGGAATCTGAAATGTCAAATATGAAAAAACAAGATGGCCAAAATGAGGATAGAGCTGTCAGTGATGATTCAAGTACAACTAGTCGACTTGAAGGAAATCATGAAAGACTCTGTCCAATGCGTTAATGACTGAGAGGAACCAGGAACATGTTATCACCTCGGAAGATAAAGCGTTGACAACAGAACAATACAAGCAAACAGGAAAAATGTTCCACTAAACTGTTAAAAGCTTCAATGTTGAGATGCTAGGATGCAGCACAACATCTGTGCATGTCAAGCCACCCAAATACAACAGCAATTACAATACTGAGGTCTTCCACAGATAGTTTGTCACCGCCCCCAATCAATGGTCTATAGATGAGGAAGCTGTACAACAGATAGCTATTCTCCAGGGACAACCTACAGAAATATTGAATGCAATTCTGATTTTGGCAGCATCCTGAAACATCTGGGAGGCTCTTGAAAACTGTTTCAGAAACCACTGTCTGTATGACAGTGAGATATCACATTGCATAATACTCTATGAATATGAGACCAGCCATGATGTGCTGACAACCACACTTACTATAGAGGTGGTCAGGGTAACAGTTCTTCTCTTCTGGAAGATCCAGAGTGTTTGGTTTGTGTGGGATGGGCGAACAGCTCCAGGACATCGACCACATCCCAAAGATGTGTATTGGAAGTGTGGTGGGTCAGGACATCCAGTGAGGAACTGTCCACACCTGGCAGACTAACTAATGTAAAACAAATAAACACAGGCATAAGGAGGAGCAAGTCGGAATGTCATTGCTGACTCCTAGTGATGCTGCATGCTTAGTGCAGGATAATGGATGACATCATAGCAAATGGTTGGGTATGTAGAAGGTAGTACCTGATATTGCTGCAGCTGTGACTGTAGTGTGACTTGACATGGCAGAGAGCTTGCCATCAAGGTAACAAGATTGCGCCCACAAGAATACTTACATTGGGCAACAACTTGTCCTTGGACGAGGCCTTGTGTGAATTGATCTTGGGGCAGAGCATTAAAGGTCTGTGAGTGTATATTGCAAGGGTGACTGACAAAGTGGTACAGGGTTTGCAGGCCCTTACGTGTCACAAGACAACGCTTGACATCAGCAGGAGAATCCTGTTAGTCGGAGGCAGAGAGAGTAACTTTCAGAGTTTGGAGAAGCTAGTTCTAAAAGTTTGAGTAGCAAAACAAATTTTAAGTGTAAGAGTAATAATTTGTGTAAGTGAGGTCATGCTAGTTGTAAAAGTAAAGAAAATAAAGGTACCTGGAAGGGTATATGGCTCCATTAGGTTACATTCCCCGTTTTTATTATCACTTAAGTAAATAAATCTCTAAATTCAATATAGTTATTTTAAATACCAGTATTTGTCAAGAAAATTCAAAGCTTTTAAGCTAAAAATTCAACTCAGTAATGTGGTGAATGAAAGTATGTTTGTAGTTTGTAGTGTTTAATGCCCGCTTTTACTACTATGGCACCGCACGCAGTAACAATGATGATACATGGAATGAAGATGGAGCACCGGTGGAATGAGATGGCGGGGGAAAAAGTACCCGGAGAAAACCCGCCCTGATGCCACTTCGTCCACCACGAATACCACATGTGGGTCCCTGGGATCAAACCCGGGCCGCCTAGGTGGTAGGCGAGATGAAATTATGTGAATCTTCTGCAACAATTAACCTTCATATTTACTATGCACATTAGAGTCTCACTAATCTGAGGTAATGGGTGTATGAGGTTACCTCAGATTTGGGATATATATGAAGCACTATAGGACTAATTATAAAGAATGAACTGAAATCATTAACTCAATACTTATGGCAAAAAGAACATTAAATGCTTATCTGGAAGTACACTGCAGCACCAGCAAATAGCATCATAAACCCTCTGGTGTAATTCACTGTTACAATGACAGGCATTTTCAATGTATTTCCAGAAGAATAGCTATAGAATGTTACATTTGAACTTAATTGTTTTATCTAAAGGAAGAGGCGACATGCTAAGCATGAAAAGTTCTGTGAATATAGGTTTGTCTCTCTAAAAATTTACACACTTTAGGAGAGAGGCACAAAAATATGCAATTAACATGTCAGGTGTACACTAACTGGATTTGTACCACTCTACTCTACTTCAGAAGGGGAGCGAAATAATCAAAGAATGGTTTAAAGTTTCAAATGAATCACAGTAAAGGTAGAACATGGTAGGTGACATATTACATCATTTTAACAACATAAAGCTCCCAAAACTTACTTTCAAGGTTTTATATATAGATTGGATAAAACCATCTCATACATTTAGATTTAAAATGCTAAAATAACAGTTTATGCCCATTTTAATGTAAACAGATAATGGTTGTAAAATGACGACCAAACTCTTCTCCCTGCTACACACATTTAACTTGGAATATGTGACTGAATTCATACAAACACTGAAAATGCTATAGATAATATTTTTTTCTAGGCTAAGAAAAAGTTCCAACATTATAATTAAACTCCTTCAGGAAAATTAAATTATGACAAGGATAATTAGTGAAGAGCATATCATTTTAAATTGTATTGGAGAGCACGAATGCTAATGGTTTCATTGCCAGATGCAAGGCACTAGAAAACAACAAACAACAACATAATTTTAAATTGCTGTTGAAGAATGAAAAGTAGACTTATGTCTATGTCAACACTGAGTTAAGCGACCAATTTGATGATTTTTATTATAATTTGAAGTTATGTTCCGTATGAAAAAACTAAACTCATCAAAGGTAATGATGGTAAACCCCTAGGTAACCTAAGTATGAGGAAGCCCTGTGCAAATAAAAGAAATTTGTTATTATATCTCAGAATTTTGACTAAAATATTACAATACACTACAGTGCATATTGTTGTTATTGTTGTTTTCTAGTGCCTTGCACCTGGCAATGAAGCCAGTGCATATTGTAAAATACTTAGAAAAGCAATCAATGAAGCGAAAAGAGGGTATCACTCACTACATATTGATGAATATAGTTAAATTAAAACAGTATGTAATATAATAAAACCTGTAACAAAGAAGTAATCTATATAGTAATAATGGTTACCTAACTTGCAAATGTAGAACCAGTTATTGCCCAATGTTATATTGAAGCAAGATAGTTTAATAGCATATATCTTTATATAATCATACCACGTATAACAGTACAAAATATTGATTTTAAGTTGACCTGTAGCATGTAGCATTTATTTTTCATAATTAATATTGTACAGTATTTATAAGAAAAAGAAGCAAAAGTGATACACTTGTTTGTACAACCTACCTTAACATTATCATTAATGCATGAACCTTCTCTTTCTGACCACCAGTCCTCTTCCTTAATATCTATCTTGGTTTCAGTATCACTTTCATTGAGAGTTTCATTAATGCTCAATAGATAGTGCTCTTCATTCTGTGAACATGTGGAACCTTCAAGTTCTGGTTTGATATAACTGCTATTTGTAACAGTTTCTACCTTAACCTTCACAGGGTCTTCCATAAAAAATTCTCCCTCATTCTGTGAACTAAAGGCTTTGATTTCTTCTTTAATGTCCATTTTACTATAGTGACTGTATCTGAGCAGTTCTGTTCTTAAACTTCAATAGCAAGTCTGTGGAAAAAGAAACACATTATTAGTAACATCCAAGAGTTTGCTTCCAGATAACTGAAACTACATTACACTTCAACAGACAACATAAAGTAGTACATAGTAATGATGGTAATTTGGTATAATATGATTAGAATAAAATATTTAACATGGAAAGATCCACAGTTTGCTTAAGGTTGTTTTAATCTGAATTTCATATGTATTATTACAGTAAACCATGCTTTGAATGATACTATTGTAAAAGCAATTTTATAATCTTGGACACACAGGAGCTTACGAGGATGACCATGTTAAAATTGATATTTTGCTGATTTTACACTGCTCATAGACATAAAAACTTGTCAGCGTTGAATACTACTGGAAGAAAAACAATTAGAGAAAACAGTATAAATATAGGACATTGCATTTCTATTTCAATCATGTAGATAATTGTATGAATTCTATGTACAGGGGGCAGTAAAGAAACAAGTGTGATTGTTCAGTGATGCAGGCCATCGAAACTGTGATGGATATAAAGAAGCAATTATCTGGAATTTGCAATAGCTTATGGTACTACTAAGAAGAGTAGAGCTTTTAATCCCTAAGCTTGTTTTTATTTTAGAAGTGTGATTGTGTTTCATTAAATGAAACTGAGTATAAAAAACAATGTGTACATAATTCGCTGCATTTCATTTAAATCATACAAAATTATATGAATCTATGTTGCACTGTTAGTAGAGAAAGAGATGTCAACGTGATGTGTAAAACAAAAGCAACTAGAGAAAACCATGGGAATGCAATATGTTACATTTCTATTTTAATAATCAAAATTGTATGAATTGTAGGTTGAACGCCAAGTAGTGGACATACAAATCAGTAACATAGAAGAGAAGAGAAAACTATGAATGTAATACATTGCATACTAAACTGGATGGAATAAAAGTCTCCACGAAAAAACGTTTAAGAGGTGCCAATTTTCAATGTGATGGATCAACCAGATGAACTCGATTGTATAAACTGTATGTTGAAGAATGAGTAGAGAAGAACACATGAAGCTGGTCTGTAAGACAAAAGTGGGTAGAGAAAACTATGTATATGTAATACATTTCATTCCTATTTCAATCATAAAAAACTGTATGAACTGTATGTTGAAGGGTGAGTTGAGGATATGTGAAAGTGCTACATAAGAGAAAAGTAGCTAGAGAAAACCATGTGAATGTAATACGATGCATAGTAGAACAAATTGCATTAAATCTACCATAAAAGGAAACACTTCAATGTGCCAATTTTCTTGGCAGTTGGTCACCTCTGTTGCAGTTTATGAGCTTCATACACACCAATATTCATTTTATATGTATAGATTCCACAAATAGTATGTTGAAGATCAAGCAGAGAATAACACGTGAATGTGTTAGTAAACATGAGTTGAGAAAATCGTGTGAATGTAATTCATTGCATTTTTATTTCAATCAGATAGGAAATTGTATAAATGATATCTAGAAGGGCAAGTAGAGAAAGAAGTGTGATTGTGTTTCATAAAAGTGAGTACAGAAAACCATGTGATAGTAATACGTTGCATTTCTATTTCAAATATAGAATACTACATATATTGTATATTGAAGGATGAGTAAAGAAGGATATGTGAACCTGTTGCATAAAAGAAAATTGAGTAGCGAAAAGCAAGTGAATGCAATATGTTGCATAGTAAAATCAATAGCATATAAACCTCTAAAAAATACCTACATGTACCAATTTTTATGGTTATTGGTCAGCTAGTTTATCAGCTTCTTACACATCAACATGTGTTTTTTATGAATAGATTGTATGACTAGTATGTTGAAAAGAGAGTAGAAAAAACCATGTGAATTTAACACATTGCATGGTTAAATGGATAGCACATAAATCTTCTTAATGAAAAACTGCATGTATGTGCTGAATATCGCGATGACTGGTCAAGCCGTTTTGGGGATTAGTGGCTACACACACACTATAATACACATCCATTTTTATATACGTAGAGAATCCATAAAATGGACTAGATTATCAACTAGAGCACAGTACAGTATCATTCCCACAAAACAAAGAGTCATCACTTATAAAGCTACTATGGCTAATAATTGTTACTGCTCATTTCTTTGTTGTGGTCCCGTACAACCACTTAAACAGATATTCACATAACTACTTGCTTTACGTTTCTAGCTATTTTACGCTTTCCAACCTGAGTAAGGACTGAAGGTCAAGCTGTTCTTTGTTTCTTTTTGTTGATTATGCCTGTATATGATACTCTTAATGATTCAAGTATGTAAATTTAATATTTCAGCTGTTTCTTTAAATGTTTTACTATTTCAAAAGCATTTTACTATAATTTGCCTTTCTGGCTGTGTCATACGCTTATTTTTCTGTTCATATGCATGCAGTTACAAAGTGCTAAAAACACTGAATGAAGTAGAAGTGCACCAGCTGAAGGAAGAACAATGATCTAATAGGGTGGTTTTGTCCCCAGCTGCTTTGCCAGGCAAATACTTGTTTGATATCGGAGTTGAGAATTCTCTTTTTATAAACAGGAGATAGTTCAAAGCAACTTTATGGATCACCTCGGTCATCAGTAGGGCCTGGACTTTTCGAAAATGCATATGTGCTTATGCAGATGCATATTTCGAGGGTTAGTGCATATTTAAAGGATATATGCATATTTTGACATTTATTTACCTTATGTAAGATTGATTACCAGAAATGGATGGACAAACTGAACAATTTAATGAATCTATATATTGGACAACCCTTGGCACTGCAATAGCATTGCTACTTTTAAGCCAAGTGGTAACAGGACCATACTTTCAGCCTGATAATACATGCAGGTGGTTAGGCGCTTCAGACCCTTTCCAAGAAAGGAATTTCTTACATTCCTTTCACTGCAGTAGTCTCTTAATTTATTCATCTACTAATAGTGTAGTATTTTGTAAAAATGCCTAAAGAAAAGAGCAGCAGATCCTTCTTAATTAAATAGTGAATTTCAGGCAATAGTGACTAGTGGTCTTTCGTCAAGTGTGTGACATGGAAATAAAATGTGATGAAAAATTGTAACTTGAGCAGCATTTAAATACAGCGGCACATCACAGGTCACAACAAAAGAGCAAGAAGTTGCAATAGCTACTTTTAACTCAGGTGATACCGCAATCAGAAGGTTTACGCTGACCTCTGTAAAGCATTGCATAAATGAAATGATCAACTAGAATCATTCCTACAGAAATATTGTATTGGGCAAAAGATACCAGATGAATCCACCCTTAGAAAACATTACCTACCTTTGCTACACGCTTCTGTTCAGGATTCAATACGGTGTGATGTAAGTGGGAACAACGTCCAGATATCGGTATATGAAACAACCAATTCATGTGACCGATACGTGGCAAACTTCACAGTGGGTGAATTACGTCCAGAAGAACCCGCCAAACCTCATTTATTTGCATGCAAAATATTAGAAAAAAACCAGCACAGCACGATTGCAAGATTTGTAAACAATTCCTTGCGTGTTCTGTGGCCTACTGAAACAGAGAGCACTTGTTACAGGGTGCGGTCTTAGTCACAAACACAGCTTCATTTATGTTATAAGCTGCCCAGTCTCTTCGAGTATTTTTTCCTAATCTTATCCATCTCACATGTTTAGCCTATGGGCTACACCGCATTGCAGAAGAGATATGCACTCTCTTTCTATCAGTTAACAAAGTAATGTCAAGCAGGAAAAAGGTGTTTAAGTGTCTGTGTGTGTACAGTTGTACAAAGAACGTGTGCCTGAGGTGTCTCTTCTCACAAGATGGGGAACTTTGTTATCTGCAGTGTCATTCGACCAGGAGAACTTCAATCAAGTGAAAGCTGTAGTCACAAGTATTGATGATACTCGTACTGCATGTGCTCTTGAAACAAAGGGTGCATTTGAATGCGAAACTCCATATCAAGATATAAATTTGATCCATGCACATTATTCTTATCTTTCAAAGGAAATAGGGTCTGGAAACTCGTAGTGCACCCATGCAAAAGTTTCTTCAGTTGATCGACAGAACAATTTCTTCTTTAAATTCCATCCCTGCTGAAACTGGGAAAAAAGTGAAAAATAAACTCAATGCGTTTGGACTCAAACCCAGGACTAAAGAAGATTCAAGATATCACAAGAACCTAAGTGAAATCAGTCAGTGTTTGCCAAATGAATGTACCGAGGAGTCACTACCAGTGTATAAGCATTGCCTAATCCCATCTGAAGATGTGGGATGATGATTTTCAGCACATAAACTTACTCTGTCTGACAATAGAAAATCCACGACACTCGAAAATATTGAGGCTTTTTGGTAATATATTGTAATTCATCATTTGGCAAGGAATGACACATGTATTGGTGAGTTAAAATAAAATATTTACTTTATAAGTGTATATTCTTATATTTTAGTGCATATTTACATTTATATATTTGATGTATTTAGTGCATATAGATCCAGGCTCTAGTCATCAGACATCAACCCCATAGAACAATTGTGATCTATTTTGAAGCAGAAAATTAGAATTCTCTCCATTCCCAACAATTAAGGCTTAAAACAGTTACTTCAGATAGAATGGGACTCAACTGAACCGAAAACAACAACAAACCTACTAGAATCAATGCCATGGAGACTGGGGGCACTTATAAAATCTAAAGGGAAACCTACAAAACATTGATTGATGATAATTATTTACAATAATTATTATTTATTTATGCCAACAAGCTTACTGCTTGTGTTTTTAAACACACAAGCTGTGTGTGGGCAATGTTTAAGAGGTTGAATCAGAAACTCAAAAATTCAATGCCGTAGCTGGGATTTGAACCATGGATCTTCTGCTTATCGAACGGCTGCTCTAACCATTAAGCTACCATGGCCAACTTGCCAGTATGACATTAGATTCCCCAACTGATTCGTACTTTTTTCCCGGTTAACCACAAGGGAATCTCACATCAGAGATAAATACCCCAAGGGCGACTTACAATTGTAAGTACCTTATGTCCCGGGTTTAAGTAACCTTTAGATGGTAATTATTATTTATTTATGCCAACAAGCTTACTGCTGGTGTTTTTATATACACAAGCTGTGTGTGGGCAATGTTTAATAGGTTGAATCAGAAACTGAAAAGTTCAATGCAATTGCTGGGATTTGAACCACGGATCTTCCACTTATCGAGTGGCTGCTCTTACCATTAAGCTACCATGGCAAACTTGCCAGTACGACATTAAATTCCCCAGCTGATTCGTACTTTTTCCCGGTTAACCACAAGGGAATCTCATATCAGAGATAAATACCCCAAGGGCGACTTATAATTGTAAGTATTTTATGTCCCGGGTTTAAGTAACCTAAGAGAGTGATAGACCAAAGTATTCTTTACATCTGTTTTTGGTGTTTATGATAACAGTTTGACCTTGATGGAACTCTGTCATATATCTGCAATTAGCTGCACGCTGTGTGTGTACCTATTGACTATGAAAGCAGCGTTACTCCCATCTGCCCAGCTTAGTAAGTTATTTAATTCCTCTGCATTTATTTGGAATTCCAATCTGAATTTTTCCTAGGATTATTATGGCTCCATCAAGCTACATTTTAATTTTTTTTTCAAAAATTTAAAGTAAAACGATAGTACTGTTAATAGTTTGTAATGTTAATGGCTTTGTAAAAATAGTAAATATTAAACGAGTTATTTTTTGCTTAACATAAAAATGAAGTATATATTTCATTGTTCAAAATGAGCTACAGGTCATATATATATTTGAAAAATGATACCAAGGATATTTATATCTAAGCACACTGATATGCGTAAAATATCCAAAAATTTAATGTTTTATATTTACCAAAATCACTAATTTACAATCTTAACAAAAAATTTGCCTGCAGTGCTGTAGTAGTAAAAGAAGGCATTAAACTACTATAACAAAAAAAACAACAAGGATAGGTGTACCTTTTCTTATTCACAGAATATGTACATTTAACATGAATGAAATCGAAGGCATGAAAGTAAAATTTTGTGCGATTTGACATGGGATGATTGATTGTCACTGACATACCAAATCCACTACTTGACAAATATTTTACCCCAAATGACCTAGCTATCAACAGGTTCTTAAACTCAATTCACCAACTCATTCACTCTGCCAAATATATTTATCTATCATTTTATTGCTGTGATTCTTACAATTTATTTTATTGATTGTTTTTCCGATTACTTGTTTAAGCTTCTTTATGGTTTATCAATAACACAATAGCTATTACAGTACCTAAATGACAGCCCCTTTGTGAGGCTCTCCAGTGGCATAAAACAAGAACTAAACAGGTGGTGTTGAACTTGGGGGGCAGGGGATGTACCGTAGCGTTTGAAGGGGTGGGCATGGAAACCCCCATAACCCAATACAAGATGGCAGTGTGACTCCAGGGTATGTGCACAGTAATCCTGAGTTAATAAGGAGTAGTTGATCATTGGGTTTCAGCTACACTGATGTTTCAGGTATGTACTTTCCCGTCTCTTAACAGTTGCAGCATTCGCTACTACACTCCTCTGTTTATAAAAAGAATCCCTCAGGTTAAGCTTGCGGCTTAGGGCCCTCAGTATATTTCCCTATAGTCGTGGTTACTTACATGTATACCTTGTACAACAAAGCAATAATGTATATGTATACTACATTGCAATTCTGGGACCATTCTCTACACAGAACACCTATGCTCATAACTAAATTCAGTCTTTTGTGTTCATTTAAAACTTATGTGGGAATCTATTAAATGAACAGGTTAAGATTGCATATCTGCTAAAGATATCATGAGTTAACAAGTACTGGTTTCAGAACATAATGTTGCCTTCTTACAATCGTTGGGGCCATCCACCGTACCTTTAAAATGACTTCATTTTCTCAAGCATGTACCTAAATCTATAATTACATATATACATAACTGTAACTACCATATCCTGAGTGCGAATTATTGTCATTCACGTGTTTTATTACAACTTGTACAATATAATGCTCCATCTGCGCGAAAAGTAACGTGAAGTGTTTTAGCCAATAGGTACGCGATCTTAAACAATAAACGAAAATGATTACAGAAAAACCTTTCACACCCAGCCCCACCAAATGAAGCTTCATAATATTAATATTCATGAGGTTAGGTTAGGAACTGTGTAACTCTCTCTCGCACAGCCCTTGCTGCATAGATTACATGTATGTCGGCCAGGTACAAGTACCCTACTCTTACCTTAGTGTAGGTCGTTTGTACCTGGCCGTGTACGCGAAACATCACAACCAGCCTCACTGAATGAAGTTTCATAAAACTAATATTAATGAAATTAGGTTAAGAATTGCGTAGTGTTCTCCCGCACACTCCGACTATGTGGGTCGAACAATTGTCAGGAATATATTAGCTTGTTGATACTACCTACGCAGTAAATAGTTTACGCTCCTGATCTCTGCAACAATTCAGTTTTATCTTAAGTTGAAGCGACATTGGATTGTAGATAAAATGGAATTTTCAACACAAGTCAACATGTTATTTGAAGGTATACAAATTCAGAAGCCAGCTTAGAAAGAGAAGCCGTGTAATCCATGAAGCTGTGGAGCGTTTTGCAGCTGTCTTCATAGGAGTAGAAACACTGCTTAAGACAAGGTAACTAGAGAGAGATGTTGAGAATATTTACAATACTGTGTGATGCTAAGGTTAGAATGGCATTTGTGTAAGGTATGTACTGACAATTTATCATGACATTAGTCTAGTACTATTTAAAATGGGCTGTAGTGTTCCATTTTTAATTAAAGTTTTTAGTTTACGTTTTACACAATACTAAATCCCTGATTTACTTTACCACTATACGAACATTAAAATGGTTGTAATTTGGTATCGGTGGAAAACCTTCACTCATGGTATTGCGCATATATAACATTGCTTTATTGCACAACTGCAAGGTATACACGTAATTAACCGTGGGGAAAATACACAGGCCCGTGACATCACGTCGGCCGTGCTAAGAGCATTCGTAATTTATATGCCAGAGCTCTGCAACTGTTAAGACCAGAAGGTCTACCTCATATTGAAGAGGTCCTGAGTTCGAATATCAGGGTGGCTCATCCGGATAAGCTTTTTATGGGGTTTTCCCTTATCCTGAGAAGATAACTGTCAGGTAACTTTAAGCTGCACAGACCTTGGTCTCATTAGAGCATAATTTTATCTATTCGATCCTTGTCTGATATAACTACCAAGTTAAAGGATATTATACTGTAAAAAAATTATAAAAAATAAAACAATTCTGATGGTTACTGGGAAGGATACATTTTAGAAACTACATCTTGAGAAGTTGATGATTTGTTTAGGATAGATAGTGACAATGACAGTGAGGCATCTTTCATTTACAGGCCATAGCTATGAAATTATTTATGTTATTCCTTTGCCACTTAAGTTAGTCGCCCTCTTAGAAAATATTCCAGGTGATCAGATTACTCACACTCCAGAAAATTACAATTTTGATATCATGCACTTCCTATAGTTACAGAATTATTGAGCAAAAGTGCAGTGACTAATTTAGTTTTTCATCTTTTTCCTGTTGTGAAATTACAGCAGATAGAGAATGTTTAGCCTCAATGTCATTCCTTGAAAAACATTACAATAAATAAATACATAGGTACATATGGAATACAGTTGCCATCATTAAGGTTATTACTTTCTCTGACTACGTACAGTTCGTGGAGGGAGTGTTGTATTCCACCCAAGGATTAAATACCAAGTTTTCTGTGGAAATACACATTTTGAGATTCTGTGAGTCCAAACAAAGTATTTTTTCCTTAAAAAAGGGATGTGTATGTGAACATATAACTGGAAAGTCAGTTAAATATGATACTTCGTATTTAAGTTTAGCATCTGGCAACCAAGTAGGGTGGCTAACTTGGTTAGATGAAATAATGAACCCTTATGCAAATACTTTAACTTGCCAATGCATGTCAGTGGTGGGGGGCACTGACATGGTGTCACAGATTGTCCAACTTCAAGCTGTGATGGGGGAGTGACATAGTGTCACATGGTAGTGGAGGGGGAAACATCTGAAGCTAGTTTGCCGGAAGGGTATTGTGCTGGCACACATTGAGGACCAGGGTTCATATTCTTCCAGGATTACCAAATAAAATAACTTGGTTATCATGTATAGTAGTAGCCAAGCTTATTTTACCAGCAGAGAGCACGTGAGCTAGGCGGGTATTGCCAATCGTGCATCTCTGAAATGTGCAGTAACATCAATAGATACGTCAACTCTTCCATATTAAAATATCATTAATCATGACACATGCAGTAAAATTGGAACTGAAACGTCTCTTGAAGAACAACCTAGTCTTGATTGAATGAGAGTATGATAGGGATCGTCTGGCTTGCAAACAGTGCACCACCACAACTAACTTAAGAACTCACACAACAGTCCTACATCAAGCAAAAATGATTAAATACAGAACAGTACCTAACATTGCTAAAAGAACTACAAGACTAGAAGTCCAAAATATGAAATTAATTCCACAAGACATCAATATTATTCCTATGATTATTACTAATACTTCTATCGCTCCTTTGGTTACAGTTCCATTACAACTAGTCCATTCTGAAGATACAGATGTGTGCTTGAAAGAGTATCCATGGCAACTAAGCCTTCCACCAATCAGCAGTCAGCTGTTACATTGCACCCTTCACATTTTCTTATAAGGAAGTGTTTTGTAGCCCTCCATAGCAGTCATATTGATCTGTTGGGTACATGTACATTTCCCGAGTGTTTTTGAATGGTGGTTTATTAATTATCTATTAGAAAATGACACAATTGTTTGCAGCATTTATAATATAGGTTTTGTAGTGCATTTTGTAAAGTGTAGCTGTTTCTCTATTTGCGTGGCACACACCTCAGGTGAGAGAGGAGCTGGCAACCCAGCACATGTGCATTGCAGCATGGCAGTAGCTGTCAGAATGGAATTGCAATAGAACCACAGCGTTTTGAGCATTTGTATGTTTCATTGGTTTATAATAATGATGATAAATATGTCTCCTCACACATTCATGTATCACACTTTAGTTATGCAGTGTTGGTATTTTCAGCATGTGGCTGTTTCCTGGGCTGGCAATGCTCCAGCTGCCTAGTCCTGCTATTATACAGGATGAGACACAGCTCTTGATACCAAGTACTTAAACACTGTCAAAACATATAAATTCACACGAAAGGCGCACTTCAACAACATTAATAAGAAAAACTTAAAGGGAAGTGTAAATACCTATAGTAAATCTGGCCTAAGCAAGCCACTTAACATCAACACCGTTAATGCATTAGTCCATGCAGCATGTGGAGAAACACATGTGACATTGCAAGCTGTCAATAGTGAGAGATATCATTCATGTGTTATGTGAGATCAGCTATATCTGGTGGAATAACCTCCATTTAAAAGAGCAGCTTTAATTTTCATGTCTATTTGTTTACAATTATGCGTGGTGCTTATCAAACCTAACAATAAGAAGCTATAAACATTTAGAAAGATAAACACATGCATGTCTACTTATATTAATCAGATTCACAATCATCTTCACTGGCAGGTAATGCAAGAACTTGTATGTCAGAATCTGAGGATGACTCTGAGCTGTCGTCACCAATGTTTATGACCAAACTGTCAACATCATTATCAGAGAAATGGTCCAGTTGCCCCAGTTTCTCTTCTTTATTGACCACATGACTATAGGGAGCACGAAATAAGAAGGCACATGAGTAGCTCCAACCCCTACTCAGCTATGGAGCACTGTTGCCAGAGCATATCGCTATGCCAAAGAAAGAGAGGGGAGATATGCATATGAGTGTTACCAGTTGACAGCAGCGAAGAGGTTCAAGGGTTGCAAGGTGCACAATTAAAACCTGTCATAACAATTTGTCTCTCTTTAAAATGAGACAATAGGCTCTCTAATCCTGTAATTTGCTTCAAATATAAATTCATCTAAGCAGATATTTTCATTTGCAATCTAATGTTTCAATGGAGTTCATATCTTTCAAGTTGAAAATTGGACCTGGGTGATAAAACATTACATTGTTGAGTTTTTAATTTTTTTTATTATATCCAATTCTCTAGAAACATTTTCATGTAAATATTTTTGTTATCGCAGTGAAAATGAGTTACATGATGATTTGAATAAATCTAAATGGAGGTCGCAGCTGTGCAATTTGAGGAATTTTCTGATAGGTATTTCTCATATTTTTCTCAATTTTTCTAAGTGTCTATACAGAGTTTCTGCACTTATGTTAATCAGTTTCTATATTAGGTATTCTAAGTGAAAATCTACATAATTTAGCAACAAATGAAGCACAATTTCAAGCTATCTTTTATGAGTAATATTTTAATGTGGCCTTCTCGGTTGTGTACTTCAGACATTTCAGCACTTAAAATGTTCCTTACAATGCAGTTTGTAAGTTATCAGAGCAAAGCTCCGGAAATAGTTTCCCCAACATGTGCCAGCCAGAATTTGCAATGCGGTTATTAATATAAGGCAAGTATGTTAGGCTAACATGCTCGTCAAAGTTTATATTATATTCCATACAGCAAAAGCAGAAACTCGCCATTGAACAAAATATTTTTTTAAACCAGCTGTGTGAAGACTATTTTTAGCAAACTTATTTTATAGCTCAGTAAGAAACATAAATATGCAGTGTAGATTAAAAATTGTGAACACTGTATTGCAAAGAGAATTTGCCATAAAATAGCTTACATTTTTGGTTTAAAACACGTAATCCAGGAATGACAACATATATGCACCAAGCTTTGAAGCGCATTTCATCATACATATTCAGCAGTACATCTTTCTGAAAGTCGTCCAGATTCGAAACCCATTTTCCTGTCTTACGGTGTTTTCCGTGGGATTTAAACAAGGGCCGCCCTGATTCACTTACATTGCATGCTTTAACTGTTAGCGCCCGGCTCTGTTTAAATACAATGTTCCCATACACTTCTTCTGAGTACAATTTTTTAAAAAAGTCTAAACACTGAAAATAATAGCCATGCATCTGAATGCAATACTTTCCCTTTCGATTTACTCATCTGTAAGACGCTTGTACCAGGTTTTGTTAATGCCATGTTTCTTAGCAACAAAATGAGTTACGGTATTATAAGACACAGGTAACACTGTACATATACATCAGACATGGAACACGCATAAGAATAAACTAAATTCCTTTTCCTTTCCAGCAGACATCACTCCTTGAGAAGAAAGATATATGAGACGATAAATAAACAATCATGATGCAAGGCAATTATTGTTTCCTATAGCTGAGCGCAGTGTTTCTTCAATCACTCATATCTTGGGCTACAGGTCACCTAAAATATTGCTTCTTGTACAGTCAGCTTCAACATTTCGAGCTCTCTGCAATGGAATTCTTTGCAATAATGAGCAGTTGCTGGATTTGATGAGCACAAAGAGAAAAGTGAAAAGCAAATATTGCGCTAGACAGTACGTTACCGAACTGGGCAACGTTGCTTCTCTAGGATAGGCTACTTGCTCTCACACACTTTCTTCTAGCTCCGCCTTATGTGCCTTCTTATTCCATATGGCGTTTAGTGTCAGACTGCCACATTTGTGCAGTGACCTGACCCAGTGCTGTGTCTAACAGCTGACAAATGTCTCTCAGTTTGAAATATTTGTTGTTTCTTGCAATGTAGCCTTTAACACTGTTCCACAGGATCTCAATTTTCTGTTACATATGGGCATCTTTCTTTGCTATGTCGTCTATAACATTTGTTTTTGTTGTTGTCAACAATGTTTTGAGTTAATTTTAGTAGCTCCATTTTTACATTATTAACATCAAAAGACACCACAGGATGTTAACTAGCAAGAACAGTCTCATACTACGGTACAGCACATTGTCCATGACAGTGACACTCCCAATTCGAGCTTCAGTAATATGTTTGAAACACCTCTCTGGTCATTTCTTCATGGTAATCACTGTTTTTCTTGGAGTCAAAATTAAGCCCCCCCCCCCCCCCATCAACAAAACCAGTAAGATTTCACAACCCTTGCGACATGCCAGAAAGGAAAGCTTGCTTTCTGTCCATTACCTACACTTTGGAAGTTCAATGACCTTCATTACCCCATGTCTTGTCCAAGTAATATATCTTCCATTCCCACCCCTATAGTGGCAAATAGTTTTCAAATATTTGCACCTCCACAGAGCAATGTCATCTCTGTCAACTATCACATTCACGCTATTTGTTTTCACAAATGAAAACTCTATTTCTAATAAATTATGGAAGCTCACTTTCTTAAGATCAGACAAATTGATATCATTATTGACTGCACTCAGCATTCTGTTGATTGCTGATGGTTCGTTTTCAAAGAACTTGTGCACTTTAAAGCAAATTAAACGCTTTGGAAAATTGTGTACTTTTCCTAACACTGTTCTAGACTTTTCCTCTTTTTACATGTAGATCTAACACAGCCAGTTTCTTTGAACTGCTTGTGAACATGCATGCTTGTTTCTGATACACAGACATATTCTGCAGTTAATTTCACCAAATCATTCACATTACATCTGGATAGTGTTCCATTAGCTTGTCAAACACATTTAATACAATCTGCTTACCACCACTTTTTAACATTTCTCCCTTAGTGTGTGTTTTATAACTTTCAGCACTCATTTCTTATGTGGTTATATTATCATAACCCACAAATTTGCCGCCATATTCCTTACTGGTCAGCTGGCATACTCTGTCACATGTTTATAATATAAAAACAACTCGATTCTTAGTCAGTGGAGCTTTTCCTGTTCTCAAATAAAGCTTGTAAGTGAGTAAGCTACAAGGGAATCACTAATCATAACTGCTAACAGATTTTAAACAGCAGTAGCACTAAAAAGTCATGGAACTATTTTCCTCAGAGTGCTTAGGTCAGGAACCAATCAGAGTGTTCTCTGTGGTCATGTGCTTGCAGCTGCTGTGAGTGTTTGTGTATTTCAAATGGCTTGCTTATTTCAGCAGGACTATAGCTGTATTTCCATGGCAAACTGTAACAGCATCATTGCTTCACAAATGACATTACCTTGCATTTTTTGTGCACAAAATTTTGTTCATGATCATTGTACAAGTTATATGCAAACATATTTACAAAACCATGAGAACATTCCTCATAGTTGCTGTTGTACCTATTCTGCTTGAGCATTGATCACTAAAATAAATGGCAGTTTCCTCAATTTTTACTTGTAACATATTAATAAAATTAACTCTGTGTTTCCTGGCATTTATAAATGCATTTTCAAGTTCTGACGAGATCAAAGACTGACATAATACATAAACCTCCACGACCATAGCTAGATACACAAACTCTATTCATTTTGGAGTATACAAATTGTTCATTTTGGACTTTGTACAGTTAAAATGATAGTGTAAGGTCTCTTAACCTCTTCAGGGATATGGACATGAAATCACGTCCATTTAAAATGACGGATGAGCGATATTGACGTGTATACACATCCTGTGCGTTTGTGCATTTAACCCTTATTTATCCTCTATCTAACTCAACTTATTTTAATTTTCCCCCGTTATGAAACATTTAATTAAATTCTATATGCTTTACTGGCTTACCTTTATATGTTCCTTCTGCAGTGATATGCCTCAAAACAGGGATAAACACACAAGGGCACATCTCCACATTCGCCACAGATCATCCCAGTTTCCTTATGGATTCCGTTCTTGCGTCACACGAAACACCTTCGAGATGGGCGGGACTTCTTTGCTGTTGACGGTATCCTTTTAGGATAATGTTTTCCTTGAAGTCTGAGGGGTGCAGGGGTTTTGGATTTTCTACCCCCAGTATGAAGAGGCCTCTCAACCTGGTATTGTTCAATTAGGCTGCGAGCTATTGATAGTCGAAAGTCCAGGTAGGTCATTGTCTTGTGTGGGTTTAGAGCTCTCCAAATTACCAAACAATTGTATATGGTTATATCCAGCTGGGGCAAAAATACCTTTTTATACCATTTCACTGTTTTTCGTAAAGAGGGATATGCTTGCAATACCTGATCTACTAGATCGACACCGCTCATGTGCATTTTGTATTCCTGGATAACGTCAGGCTTGAAAATGCACATTTTGGTATGGGCATCTGTTTTTCCAGTGTCAATCATCAAAATCTTAGAGCTGCAATTGGATAATGCCGTAACTACCCTCCTGTCCTGCCAGGCAAGGTAGGTCAAAGGTGGGAGCTGACGCACCTCCATTTCCCCTCTCCTTAGAGCCTTCGTATTCCCATCTTTTGGCAAACCAATACGATTTGAACGTACTGTTCCAATTGCATTAGTCTTTCTTTTGTGTAAGGCCATGAATAATTTAGGAGAGCTGTACCAGTTATCTAAGTACACAGTCCTACCCTGATCAAGCACAGGTTCCATTAGGTGCATTACTATGGAGCCAGATAAGCCCAAATCTTTGTCTCCAGTATTGTCAGTCCCTTGACCAGTGTAAATGCAGCTATTGTAAAGATATCCCGTTTTACTTTCACAAACATCAAAACTCTTTATGCCAAATCTAGCCCTTTTTGTTTTGATGTATTGCTTCCAACCTAAGCGGCCCTTCCAAAGCATTAGGCTTTCATCAACAGTGACCTTTTCACCAGGCACATAATTTTCTTTAAATTTTGAAATAATATAATCGAAAACAGGTCTAATTTTGTGGAGTTTGTCATTTACATTCTCTGTGCAGGTGAAATGAAGGAACCGCAAAATTGATGTAAACCTGTTATTTGACATGCATTTTCCAAAAAAAGGAGTAGCTAGCATGTCATCTGTGGACCAATACATGTAAAATGCAGGTTTACGAATAACACCCATAAGTATAATTAGACCAATTAGCCTGTAAATCTCATTGAGTGTTACATCTGTCCACCTTTGAATTCTGCTCTTAGGCCCTAATTTACCTTTAGAGAGCAGGTCTTCCTTCACCTTACACGCATATACATTTGTTTCCGAAACAATGAGAGACACTAAGTCGGTAGTAAAAAATTTTGTAAAAATGTCAATTGGTTGGCTGTCAGAAGTCAGCTGAGCCTGGGATTGAACACCAGACCTTGTGCTCGTGAAGATGTGCCTGTTTGTATTGCAATTGTTTTCAGCAGTCCACAATGCTGACTCTTCACGAACACCTGAAGGAAGTTGGTCACATTCTTCCTCACTGCTACTCGTACCTATATCCTCCACACCCCCCTCAAATTCGGAAAATTCGCCATCAATATCCAAATCGCTGTCACACAGCAAGAAGTCCTCCACATTATCCTGTGTAATTTCAGAAGCCCTTACACTTCCACCACTCGCTAACCTTTGTGTAACACTGCTTGTTGATGCCATGTTTTAGCTCTGAGATGTAACACTCAAAAGCTTCTCACTTCAGCTACAAGCAGGAAAGTATACATATGCATTTCAAGAAAGAAACAAATGGAGCCTGTAAGCTATATCCAAGTTACGAAACACGTGTAAGGAAAAATTGCAAACCTGCTTTATTCTGATGACTCATAAACCACGCATACAGTAGTGTTCTATTTCACATTGTACTGTGATTTGCTGACACATAGCTCACACATATAATGGGTCCACTACTGTTTGTTTCCGTGAAATTATATTAGGCACCTTCGACAAACCAAAGTTAACTTTTTACCACAGTGAAACAAATAGTGCCATTTCAACGATTTGTAAATGCAATTCAACATTGCTGATGATGTACATGTATACTGCATATAATGAGTTTTATACCAGTTTTTGTTTCATTAAAATAACTTAAAATTTACGCAAAATACAGCTGTGTATTTAGGAAGCACTTTTGCGCATTTAACAATTTAAATGCCCTGCGCTGGATATTGGGTATCCGTTCTCGGCCTGCGGAGCTTTTAAATGGCTGTCGCTCAAGAGGTTAATAAAGACTACTCTAGTGATATCACTACACAAGCACTTTTACATTACGCAAAATCGACTCTGCATACAGCACAAGTCCCTTCTTTAAAAGGAAACAAAAATGGCCTCGTGTCCCTCCTTGCTTAAGAGGTAATTAGAAATATAATCTAGCACACTGACATGTTTGTGCCATTATGCAAATCCAAAACCATAGCAACAGACTTTAATAGAAATCATATCTTCAAAGCACCAGTTATGTTATGTTACAATGAAACAATGGCATTTACTAACAGTTTAATAATTATGCTACAATAGCTGTTTACCTGAGTTGTATTTTAAGGCCACTAAGGAATAAAATTGAAACTTCTGAAATAAATAAATCCACTAAATAACATCAGAAAATTGTTACATTTATACTATAAATATTCAGATAACCTTCTTTCTTTAGCAGCAGTTCTTTACAAGCAGCAGACCACTGATTTTTAAAATGTTAATATATGAATGTAATAAACACTTTGAAGAAACTAGTGGTATAATATGATTGCTTAAACTTACCATTGGGGTAATTTGTCTCGGATGTGAGACTGCCTCTGTGGTTTACCGGGAGAAATACGAACTGGTTTTGGGAATGTAATGCCATTCTGGCAGTTTGTCACAATAGCAGGCGCCCAGTAAGGGGAAGGTCTGTGGTTCATATCCCAGCTGTGGCATTGAAATTTTAAATTCCAGTTCTACTTCTCAAACTTTGCTCACACACGGCTTGTGTGTTTAAAAACACCACCTACCACCTAGGCGGACCCGCATGTGGTATTCGTGGTGGACGAAGCGTTGTCTGGGCGGATTTTCTCCGGGTTCTCCCGCCATTCATTCCACCAACTGCTCCATTATCACCCTTCCAATAATCCATTTCCCCTGCATCTCATATCATCCTCTTCCTCACTTTCAGACCTTGTCCTTGGCTGAACACCTGCTTCCAGGTCTTCACTCTGGTCCAGAGGTCCCTCTTCTCCCCGACAGGCGTCTGACCCTAGGCACTGGCTTGTAAGTCCTAGGGAGTGTAAGTCCTACATAAGGGGAGGGTAATCAGGGAAAGAAAGAAGTTCCTGGATTGTTGTGCGGCCTGGAACTTTTATACCTGGAAATCTTTCTGCAAATCACATTTTCACTTGGCAAGCTATTCACAATCTGCAATCACAAGTTCACATCATACAAATAAAAAATAAATACACACTGCAGTAGAATACAAATACTGAGCCACAACACAGTTGGTGACTGGACTAATCAATAACGCACACTGGTAACAATTCAACCACACAATCACTGTCAGCTCTATACTACACTTTCAGAGCAGGGAAACCAAGTCATTTGCGTGACCTTGTGTACAGCAGCTGCTGTTATTATGCTTCGGCATGTGCAGTGGAAAAAACCTGCGCAGTGTTTCGGATGTTTTTGTGCCTCTGTATATTGAGTTAAAGATTTACATTCTTGAAATAAAGCAGTAACACAGTTTATGTTTGAGTATCATGGCTCAGACTCAACATTGCACACATGCACACATTTAATATTATATACAGTCGTTTATTATATTGTCTTCTAATATATGTAATTCGTAATAATGTGCACTCAGAATATGAATTTATAGTTATGTATGTGTTATTGATGTATATGCTCTATAAATAAACCTATATAACTTGTCGCTCAACTCCAGAAGGACCAACGTTCACTTGCTACAAAAGAAGGACCAAAAACGGTCATTTTGACTGGTTCCTTTTTTAATGTGCTTTTACCTTTTATTTACAATATAATATATTTCAGTATTTTGTGCATGAAAATATGCAATATTTACATTTAAAGCAGTTTACTTATATGTGCTCAGTAAACAAAGTGAATCAATTATACTTTAGAATGCAATGCTTACAAACACAGTGCCATATATATTCAATTGCGTCACTTTTTTAGCATTTTGAACTATCTTCTAAACATTGGTAAAATGATATTGAAGTTTAAATATACATAAGTCACAGGGTCAGTTCAATGTTCCATCATCTTGGTTAGAACACTTCACACACAGGTACTGAACATTTCTTGAACAGCGACCAAACACATACCTCTTATACTTCATGTATATGTTCATGATGTTATTAGGACCTTTGCAGCCTACAATTGGACACATTGTATTTGCTGTATTTTGTCTGTGATGCTAACAGTGGCATGTGTTGGTTCTTTCCTCTATAGTATGAGGGTGGTTTGAAAAGCTCTCGGAATCACCACAACAGGTCAGCATTAGTGCTCATGTGATATTCGTTTGACTGTTGCCTGTAAACATGTGTCACATCGGTGCTCTTGGAAGAGAGCCATGACGTGGCCTTAACGGTGTACCCACGTAGTGATTTGCGAAGATGGAAAAAATAGAAATTCCAGCAGTCATTGAGTACTTCAAAGGTATGAAAAAAAGGATATTCATGCTGACTTCTAGAATACACCGTAAGACTTTGCTCCTTCATATTCAACTGTTGAATATGAACTGTTAAACTGTCATATTCAAATTTAAATTTGGTTGGGAGAGCTTAGATGATGATCTGCGCAGTAGTCAGCCAAGATGTGTCACTATACCAGAAATCATTGCAAAAGAGCACAAAATGGTAATGGAGGATGACCAATTGTAGGTGCAAAATTGCGTAATCTTATTGCATATCATGTGGGAGGTTATATTATATTTTAACTGAAGAATTAGTTACAACAAAATTATCTGAAAGATGGGTGCTGCGACTCTTGATGCTGGATAAAAACACATGAAAATGAAAATATTGGAACAATGCTTGGCCCGTTTTAGGAGAAATGAACAAGATTTCTTGCACCTGTTTGTGAGAACACATGTGGTGCTGTGTTTTTAAAATGATTATTACTTTGCGTTGAGCTATGGGACTCTTTTCTTTCTCTCCTGGCGTAGTACTGGGTGAAATGAATGAACACTCTATGTAACTTCACTATATATCACTTTATTAACACTTTTTTCATCCCTTATTACACTTGTTATAATTGAATTGACTTTCATTGCACCTATTTGTGTTTTCCTGACACACTTTGAGATTCCCCATACGCTAAATAGTTTCTGTAGTGTTAGGGGAGCGATCTTTATCTATTCTCCCTTCACTTTTAACATTAAATATATATGGTTCTCATCCTTATACATATTAAGTTTAAACAGGAAACTTAACATTTATGACATTTTTAAACAATTGTATTTTTCACAACTATGAAAAAATAACACGTTTTCGGTACCCAACTAATTCTTATCAACATGAAAAATAAATTACATTTGCAATAAGTATTTACATAAATTATTTCCTTTTGGGGTCTAACCATATACTCTATCTCACATGCCCCTTGTTTTGTTTTTCAAGTTGTCACATATATTCACAATCTTGAAACACAATACAACACTTCTTCTTTGCTGTAGGTTTTTGTCTTTTGTTTTGGCATGACACAGCAGGTCTTTATGATTTCAACATATTCAGTTATTACACAACACAACACCAAGAATATTCTTAAGTTTTTACATTTGACATTGACACAAATATTATTTAAGTGTATCGTGGTTTATTATGTGCCTTTTGACTTCTGTTCTTTGTTATGAGGAGAGAGAAACAGGATACAAATCTTGAACTAATGATTATGATCATACTTATGGCAATTTTATTCAGTTGTTTGCTTTCTTTGTCTTGCAAGCTTATTATGTATAGGCAGGTCATTGATTCAGTTCTTAAACTCTGATGTTACTAATGATACTATTATGACACTGGGTTTTTATTCACTATTGTTTAGTTCATCCACATTTCTTGAAGCTCAGCACTGGCCATATCCATCTTAATCTATGGGCATTGCTTTTCTGACTATGGTTTTTCTCTCTTTACTAATTGTCATCTCTTTATCTCTTATATCTATTAGAGAAAACTTCTATATTTATATTTATTCTGCAACTTATTATTTTTCTTCTTAATTCACCCTCGGCACCTTTGTGTCTAAAATATTTTCTCTTTGTCACCACAATTGATTCCTTCTTATTTTTGTCCCTGACATCCTTATGTCAAAAACACATTTTCTTCATTGCTATAATTAATTTCTTTAATGACAAATGCTCTTGGTGGTCATTATAGCCAATGACTATGTTGATTTCCTTTCCTGTTGTATTTTCTAACCTGCATATAATTTTCTATAAGAAACCCATTACAGCTTATTGTTTTTCCTCATCTCTACTGTTCCTGCCTTACATATTTGTTGGCAAAGACTATTTGGTCCTTTCTTTATATGGTTTTAATTTGTTTTTATGGTATCTTCCTACCAACTTGCCATTTGAATTCTGTAGCTCATATGTATGGTCGCCCAGCTGTTTCGTTATGACCAGCTGTCCAGTGTACAGTAGTTCCATTTTTCCAGATCTTTTTTCAGATGCCTTGGATGCTTTATGCCTTCTTAGGAGCACGTTCTCTCCAATGTGTGGGGACCATTTCCTGATGTACCATTTTACTTTATTTCTCCCTTTTTCTGCTTTTTGCTGCAATCTCCTGAATGCCAATTGACATTTTTTCTTTTCTGTCAATTCCCTTTGGGCAGCCATCGTGGTGTCGATTTCAATTGTCAATCGCCTAGGTTTTGTGTTGATCATCAACTCGATTGGGGCGAACTTAGTCGTGGTAATTTCCCTGGGTGTTAGTGGCGATTGTTGTTTCTGTGTTCTGTGCACAATCCGCTCTATTTGGCACGTCTCCATTCACTTCCCACTGTCTTACGTTGCCGTCGTTCCATTGGTTCCTGCCCCTTTGGTGTGAACCCCTGTTGTATGACGGTCTTTGGCTGTTCAAGTATTCTCTACAGAATCGTATGTGATTCACTTGATGGGCACGGTCCCCTGGCCTCCCACGATCGTATGTATATGTTTGATATCTCGATTCACCCCTTGGTATCGTGTCGTGGTACCGCTGTCTTGTTTTCTCCATCCTTTCGCCATGATTGTGCGGTTGTGGGAAATGTGCCCCACTTCCCTTGTCATGGGTGCTCCTAGTATTTCTATCTTCCCTCTCGCTCTGGGTGTTTATAGTCGTGCTTCTGTTTAAGATCGGTGAGTTTGGGTGACCGTTTCTGTCTTTGCTCATTAGGCCGACCATTTTGCGTTTCGAAGGCTGTTAATAATTCCATCATGTCTGCAAAATCTACTGGCCTCGCAATAATTAACCCTGTTCTCACCGTGTCTGGAAAATGTCTTGTTATGCTGGTAATTAACTCTGCTTCCGACAGGCTCCCTTTGTTGGCTACTTTCATAAAATAATCGACTAGCGATAACCCTTTGGCCGGATTATATCTTCCTGTCGCTAACTCTACCCTTGTCTGGTTCTGCTTAGCTGGGCCCCAATACCTCGATAGGAATAGATTCCTGAATGAGCTATATGATTCATGACCAGCTAGTGTTAACCTTAGCCATTGTAATGCTTTGTTTTTCATTTGGTACCCTTTTCACTTTAAAATACTCTTCCATCTCTTTAACAACGAGTTTTAGATCGTCTCCCTTCTCCTCGTCAAATGTAGGTGGTATAATTTCGTGTAGTATGCTGTTGGTATAGCATGTATTGTGTGTTGTGTTATTGTTTAACTGTGAACCTCTATCTTATGGTGAGTCAACATTTTGTGCATTATTCAAATAACTTTCATCTTGAACATCACTCACATCTAAATCATCATTTTGCCTTTGTAGTGCATTCACAACATCATTTACATTACATTAGCCAAACTTTCTTTTCCTTTTCTCATTTCTTCACAAATTGATTTTAAATCATTCTTTATTTCTAAGTGACTTTGTTTTGTTTTATATCATTTACAGCGTCTTGTTGTGATTGCACTACATCACACGTAGTCTTAATTTTAGGAATGACAATTTGTTCTACAGTTTCATTAATAATTCCTTTCTTTACTATTTACTTCAATTTCTTTCCTCAATTCCTCAGTTATTTCTACTTTTACATTTGTAATCTTACAGTCCACACTTGCATTATACTGTGTTATTTCATCCCTACATCTACCTATTTCTCCCTCTAATACAATCTTGTTTTCTTTCATTTCCATTTCTATTTTTCCATCCTATCTCCTGTGGTTGCTATCCTAGCTTCTAAAGTTTCCTTTGTTTCATTTGTTTTATGTACTAATTTCAAATTACTTTCCATTACTTTCCTATTTTCTTTACACTCCTGCCTTCCTAATTCTATTCTCTTTCCCAAATCTAGCTCTAATTCTTTCCTATTATGTTCTATTTTCTGCTCTTAGTCCTGTCTCACTTCCTCCATTTTCAGACCTCTATCTTTTTTATTTTGTTTTAAGACCTGTCTTATTTCCTTCATTTTCTGATCTAAACTTTGTTCTATGTCCTGTCTTACCTCCTTTTTATTATGTTCTAAGTCCTGTCTCATCTCTTTTTTATGTTCTAAGTGCTGTCTTACTTCCTCCATTTTCTGTTCCATTTTCAGACCTATCTCTTTTTTGTTCTGTTCTAATTTCTGACCCAAGCTTTGTTCTAAATGTTGCCTTAATTCTTCCTAATTCTGTTCCATTTTCTGACCTAAACTCCGTTCCAATTTCTCAAACATGATCATTAGTAACCTTTGGTGTTTTCCTATTACTGCTACTTCTTCCTCACTTTCTGTTTTTATCTGATAACTAGGCTTATCTGCCCCTTCACCTATTCCTGTTCCTATTTCTTTTCCTTTTTGTGACATCGTTTTTTGATTCAGTTCAGTTGGGCTTAAAAGTCCTACTTTTTTTGCCGCTTCGCAGTAACTTAAAAATAGAGTAAATTTTAAATAAAAATGTTTGGTCCTACTTTTTTCCGTTGGTTTATTTCGTTACGTCCGTCCCCTCGGTGGTTGGCTTCACCAGACATTCCTTGATGTACTCCGCGTCGATGGATAGGCGTTCGTCGGCATTCGTCGGCACCTGCCCCGTTGATTCCAGCTTAGTAACGTCTCCTGTAGTCTTAAACTTCGATGGATTGTTTAATGGCGTCTTCTTCCGCTTTCGCGCGTAGATTGGCGTCACTTGGTATTTCGCGTAAGTTGATTTCCCGTCGATTTTCATTCCACCCAATATTCTTGCCACACGTTTGGGCAAGCCATTTAGTGCTGTGTTTTTAAAATGATTATTACTTTGCGTTGAGCTATGGGACTCTTCTTTCTTTCCGGGCGTAGTACTAGGTGAAATGAATGAACACTCGATGTAACTTCACTATATATCACTTCATTAACGCTTTTTTCGTCTCTTATTACACTTGTTATAATTGAATTGATTTTCGTTGCACCTATTTGTATTTCCTTGACAGGCTTTCCACTTTTATAAAGTCTTTCAGACCCACGTCCACGCGCGTTACAGAAACGCGTCTTCACCTTTCTTACACAGAGACGCTACTGACAAATTTGGCGCTTCTTTACATGACGCTCTTTTTTTATTCATGCGCGTATGCGCTCGTTTTTTGCCGCGAATCACACTTTGAGATTCCCCATACGCTAAATAGTTTCTGTAGTGTTAGGGGAGCGATCTTTATCTATTCTCCCTTCACTTTTAACATTAAATATATATGGTTCTCATACTTATACATATTAAATTTAAACAGGAAACTTAACATTTATGACATTTTTAAACAATTGTATTTTTTACAATGAAAAAATAACAACACGTTTGCGTTACCCAACTAATTCTTATCAACATAAAAATATATTACATTTGCAATAAATATTTACATAAATGACTTCCTTTTGGGGTCTAACCATATACTCTGTCTCACATGAAACTTAGGTCCAGTAATGTACCCCAGACACAAAACGACAGTCAAAGCAGTGGAAACATGCTGATTCTCCACCACTAAAGAAAGCAAAGACAATTCTTTTGGCCAGAAAGCTCATGGCATCAGATAATCTATCCTTAGATTATCTCTGCACTTGGCAAACAATTACTGGAGAATACAATGCTGACCTTTTAGACCAATTACAAGAAAAGGTTTGTGAGAAAAAGTCTAGGTTTAAAAACGAAGGTCATCTACCACCAAGACAATGCACAGCCACGTACATGTGCTGTCGCCATGACAAAATTAAATTAACTAAGGTATGAATTATTGCCACAGCCACCTTATGCACCTGATATGGCTCTGTTAGACTTCTCTTAATAGCTGGAGTTGATAACTATTTTGCAGGGTTGGAGAAATCTCATTTTTGAGACGGAATCAAGATATTGGAACATCGCTGAGCCAAGCACATTAATCTATAAGGAGAGTACATTGAAAAATAAAGAAGTTTCAATGATGTAAATTTTTGTTTTCCATTCCATTCTAAAAGCTTTTCAAACCACCCTCGTATACATTCAAATGAGTGTTCTTCTGCTAACTTCCAAAGAAGTTCTCGTCTGGTTACCTTTTCTCCTGTGACATTCTCATATAGGATCCAATTATTGATTCCAGCTGGTGCTGTTTTTATAATGATTCTTAATACATAGCAGCAGGAATAATGTTCTTACTGAAAGATGAAATATTGTGATAGCAGACGCGATTCCTATCTTCAGGGTCATGGTTACAGAATGGAATGCATAAATCAATGTTCCTTTATCACAACATATTTATTCATTAGCACTTCGTTATTTTACACTCTCAGCACCATATTATATAATCAAAGACCTTCACAATTATGATTTAGTAGAATCTACACTGGGTAAAAGTTTGGTGAAAGTTCCATGTTCACACGCTACCAAAAAAAAAACACGTCCTTTCATCTTGAGCACACAGACGCTAATGAAAATAGTCCTTGGCGTCTCTCTGACGCAACACCGCTATTTTTATGTATTCATCCGCGCAAATAGTTTTTATTGGTTGAACACAAAGTGACAAGAAAACATTGGCTATCCTGAATATTAAAAATAAGTCCCTGATGCACCCAAACAAGAACTAGGAATTTATACACTTTTAAAAAAATATTTACATGAACGATTTTCTATTGGTCAATATTCTGTCTCATATGCCCCTTGTTTTGTTTTTCAAGTTGTCACCTATATTTACAATCTTGAAACACAATACAATATTTCTCCCTACTCCTATGATTCAATCACTTTGTACAATATTTTTTTTTTTTTTCTTTACAGTCTTCTTCACTGTTTGTCTTTGTCTTTTGTTTTGGCATGATACAGCATGTCTTTATAAATTTCACATATTCAATTACTACACAATACATTCAGTTATTATACAATACATATTCAGTTATTGTACAACACATTTGGTTACTACACAACATGTCCAATTGTTATACAATACATATTCAGTTATTGTACAATATCTCCAGCTATCATACCACATGTTCTGTTATTATACAATACATATTCAGTTATTACACAATACACATTCAGTTTTTTTGCATAACACATTTAGTTATTACTCAACATATTCAGTTATTACACAATATATCCAGTTATCATACAATACATATTCAGTTATTGTACAACACATATTCAGTTCTTATATAACATACTCAGTTATTGTACATTTGACATTGACACAAATATAATTTAAGTGTATCATGGTTTATTATGTGGTTTTTGACTTGTATTCATTGCTATGAGGAGAGAAAAACAGGATACAAATTTTGAGCTAATGATTATGATCATGTTTATGGCAATATTTTATTCAGTTCTTTGCCTTCTTTGTCTTGTAAGTTTATTATGTATAGGCAGGTTGTTGAGTCGGTTCTTAAACTCTGATGTTACTAATGGTACTATTTTTCTTAATTGGGTTATTATTTATTGTTGTTTGGTTCAACATTTCTTCGAGCTTAGCATTGGCTATATTCATCTTAATTCATGGGCATTGTTTTTCTGATTATGGTTTTCCTCACTTCACTAATTGTCACTTCTTTGTCTCTTATTTCTGTAAGAGAAAACTTCTATACTTATAATTATTCTGCAATTGTATTATTTTTCTTCTCAATTTACCCTCGACATCTTTGTGTCGAAATAATATATCTTTGTCATCATAATTGATTCCTTTTTATCATTGTCCCTGACATCCTTATGTCAAAAACATATTATCTTCCGTCGCTATAATTCATTTATTTAATGACAATCAGTGTCCTCATCTGTCTTTGTTGACAATGCTCTTTGTGGTCGATATAGCCAATGACTGTGTTGGTTTTCTTCCTTGTTGTAATTCCTAATCTGAACATAATTTTCTATAAGTAACCCATTTAAATTGTTATCTTCCTTCATCTTTACTACTCCTGCCTTACATATTTGTTGGCAAAGACTATTTGGTCCTTTCTTTGTATGGCTTTAATTTGTTTTTATGGTATCTTCCTACCAACTTGCCATTTGTATTCTGTAGCTCATACGTGTGGTCACCCAGCTGTTTTGTTACGACCAGTGGTCCAGTATACAATAGCTCCATCTTTCCAGATCTCTTCTCAGATGCCTTGGATGCTTTGTGGCTTTTTAAGAGCACCTTTTCTCCAATTTGTGGGGACCATTTCCTGACGAATCTTTTTACCTTGTTCCTCCCTTTTTCAGCCTTTTGCTGCAATCTTCTGAATGCCAATTGACATTTTTCCTTCTCTGATAATTCTCTTTGGGCAGCCATCGTAGTGTCAATGTCAATTGTCAATCTCTTGGGTTTCGTGTTGGTCATCAATTCGATTGGGGCGAACTTGGTCGTGGGGTTCACCGAATGGTTAATCTCCTCCTCTATATATCCGCATTTTTCTGTCCAGGAAGTGTGGTCTCTGTGGCAGAGTAGTCGGAAATAGATACTTATATCCCTCATGATTCTCTCAGTCGGGTTTCCTTGGGGATAATACGCTGAGGAATAGTACAATTTTATTCCTAATGTTTCTAAGGTGTTCTGGAATAACTTGCTCTTATGCGTTGTTGCATTGTCCGATAGAATACATTTTATCCTCCCATATTTTGGGATGTAGTCCTTGGCGATTTTATCTAGGCAAGTTCTGCTTTTAATATTCTTAATGGGGTATATTTTGGTGAATTTCGTGAAAACATCAAACATGACAAAGATGTATCTGTTTCCATCTTTCCCCCTTGGTAGCTCTCCATGCTCGTCAATACACACCAATGCATTTTTCTCGTTCCTCACGATGGATTGTGGAACGACATCGTACCTTACATTAATTGGCTTGGCCTTCTGACATAGGTCGCATGAGGAAATTAACTTCCTGACTTTCTTGCCAAGATGTTTGATGTACAATACTTCCTCAATTGCAAGCATTGTTCTCTCAGTACCAGAGTGAAGCATCGAGTGGTGGAATGCCAAAATGACCCTGTCCTGTAAGGAATTTGGTACCATCATTTTCCACTTCCTTACGTCGCGACCATGCAATTTAAATAGGATGTTCCTAAATTTGCCTATCTTGGCTTCCAATTTTGGTATTATGTCTGGAGCCTTGTCGAATAGCCTCTTCAATTCAGGGTCTTCTTGTTGTAGCTTCGCTATGTTTTTGAAGTCTTGTAAGATTTCGTTGCCTTCTTTGCTATTTATCTGCATGATTTTAATTTCATGGTGTGGATTGTATATCGTCTCGGGTATGTGACTCTCCGACCTTAACCTTGACAATAAGTCACTGAAGATGTTCTCCTTCCCCGGGATATGTTTGACCTCTATGTCGTGTGACGTTATCTCATGCATGTACCTTGAGATTTTGGAGTTGGTTAGCTTGCATTTTTGAATGAAGGACAGGCTTACGTGATCTGTATATATAATTATTTTATAATGATATATATATTGTCTGAACTTTTGTAACGCAAAATGAATTGCACCTATTTCTAATTCGGTTATGCAGGCATTGGCTTCTATCTTGTTTAAAAATCTAGAAGCTGTGGCAATCACATGTTTGTTGCCATCTGCATCTTCTTGTGCTAATATTGCTCCATATGAGTGCGCACTAGCATCGGTGTATACTAGAAAAGGTGAATTTGGATCCGGTCGTTCCAGGAGAATACTGTGCTTGAAAAGTTCTTTGATATTCTCAAAGGCCACCTGGTGTTCAGCATTCCATTCCCACTTAGTATCTTTTTTCAACAGTGCTCTAAGGGGTACCAATTCCTTAGCGTAGTTGACCACGAATTTTGACTGGTACTGTAAAATGCCCAGAAACCTTCTCAACTGTTTTAAGTTACGTGGGGGTGGTATATGCTCTATGGTCTTGACCCTCTCCGGATTAGGTTGTATACCATCAGGTGTAATGATGTGGCCTAGAAATTCAGCCTCTTTGACGAAAACTTCACACTTTTCTAAATTTAGGGTCATGTTGCTTTCCTGGAACCTGGATAATACATAATCTATGTGATGTAAGTGCGACTCGGGATTCTTGCTGTATATCAAAAAATCGTCGACATATTGCGTTACAAAAGTCTCGATGGTATCCCCAAAAACTTTGTCTAGAGCCCTCAGTAGTGCACTGCTACTGGTCGATAGTCCAAAGGCACATTTTAAAAAATGGTATACCTTTCCTTTGTGCAAGAAACAGGTATATTTCCTGACATCTGGATGAAGAGAAATTTGCCAGAATGATGCTGTCAAGTCAAGACTTGTAAAATGTTGACCTCCCTTCAATTTCGATATTAGTTGGTCTACCCCCTCAGGCCTGTAATGATCTGGCAAGGTATGTGCATTTATCTTCCTTGCGTCGATGGTCATCCTCAATTTTCCCTCTTTCTTATGGACCCATACCACTGGATTCACGTAACATGAGTCCGACGGCTCTATTATTCCGTCCGCTAACATTTTCTGGATCACTCTGTCAGCTTCCTCCCTGATGGAGTTAGGGATGGGCCTAGATTTATGTGAATAGGGGGTGATATCTGTTACTGTAAAAGTATGTACGTACTTATTACACGTACCTGGCTTTTTATTAAAAACTTTCCTGTTTTTAACCAATATTTTCCTAATGTTGGTTCCTTTCCTCTTCAGAGATGCCATGTGCCCCCCAGACCTTCTCATCGATTAGCTGTGACATCGATTCTTCTCCATCTGTTGGTAGTGGTTCAGGTTGGTAGTTGTCCGAGGTAACATACTCGTCTTCTGTGCAGATCCAATGGCTGCAAACATTAGTTTCCTCCTCGCTCGTCCAACCTGTTTTCTCCTTATTTACCCTCAGGTCTACCAACCTTTTCTTTGGACATTGATGTTCTCCACAAAGAATTGTTCATCCGGATGGATCCCTGTCTGGTCTGGTTCCTCCTGGCATGTTTCTTCCTCCAGGAACTTCGCAGTGCATTCTGAGGCTCCTTCCTTAATAATAAATTCATGTAGGTCATAATTAATCACCGACCTCCAAAGGTTAAGCAAATCACTGCCAATGATTAGGGTAGCTGTTAGTCTAGGTATTACCAGGGCAATAAAATCGAACTTCCAACTTCCGATTTCTATTACCAGCCTTACCTGGTATTTAACATGTTCCTTTTTCTTGCCAATTGCTGTGCTGCAATACACTCCACACACGGGCAAGAATTCAGCATTTCTTTTAGTTATCAGTTCCTGGAATAGCTGTTCGTCACATACTGATGTGCTGGCTCCTGTATCAATCATCGCTGGAAATTCGATACCCCATACCTTCAGCCTTATCATTGGTGGATTGGTTATTTCCTTTCTTTCACTCGCCTGTCTTCTCAAGGTACCTACATTACATTGGTCAATATTGCCCCTACTGCCACACAGGTCAACTTCCGGGACACAAAGTTGACTTGTACTTAGTTTTCCTGGACGTTGGAGGTGATCGTCGTTTCTGTATTCTGTGCAGCATCGGTCCTATCCGGCACATTTTCATCCTGTTCCTGTTGTCTTACGTTGTCGGTGTTCCATTGGTTTCTGCCCCTTTGACGTGAACCCCTATTGTATGACGGCCTTTGGCTGTTCAAGTATTCCCTACAGAATCGTATATGATTCACTTGATGGGTACGGTCTCCTGGTCTTCCACGATCATATCTATGCGTTCTGTATCTCGATTCACCCCTCGGTATTGTGTCGTGGTACCGCTGTCTTGTGTTCTCCATCCTCTCGCCATGATTATGTGGTTGTGGGAAATGGTGTGCCCCTCTCCCCCTTTCATGGGTGCTCCTAGTATTTCTATGTTCTCCCTCACTCTGGTTGTTCGTAGCCGTGCTCCGGTTTAGGATGGGTGAGTTTGGGTGACCGTTCCTATGTCTATGCTCATTAGGCCGACCATTTTGTGTTTCGAAGGCTGTCAGCAATTCTATCATATCTGCAAAATCTACTGGCCTCGCAACAATTAACCCTGTTCTCACTGTGTCTGGGAAATGTCTTGTTATGCTGGTAATTAGTTCTGCTTCCGACAAGTTGGGGTCTAATAGCTTTCCTTTGTTGGCTACTTTCATAAAATAATCGACTAGCGACAACCCTTTGGTTGGATCGTATCTACCTGTCGCTAGCTCTACCCTAGTTTGGTTTTGTTTAGCTGGGCCCCAATACCTTGATAGGAATACATTTCTGAATGAGCTATACGACTCATGACCAGCTAGTATTAACCTGAGCCATTCTAACGCCTTGTTTTTTAAGCTTTTCTTAACTATCATCATCCTAAGCTCGTTTGGTATCCTTTTCACTTTAAAATATTTTTCCATCTCTTTAACAAAGAGTTTTGGATCGTCTCCCTTCTCCTCGTCAAATGTAGGTGGTGTGATTTCATGTAATATGCTGTTGGTGTAACATGTGTTATGTGTTGTGTCATTGTTTGGTTGTGAACCTCTTTCTCTGTATGGTGAGTCAACATTTTGTACATTATTCAAATAACTCTCATCTTGTACATTACTTACATCTAAATCATCTTGCCTTTGTAATGCATTCACAACATCATTTACATTAGCCAAACTTTCTTTCCCTTTTTTCATTTCTTCACAAATTGATTTCAAATCATTCTTTATTTCTAAGTGGCTTTGTTTCATATTATTTATAGCATCCTGTTGTGAATGCATCACATCGGTCATCGTCTTAATTTTAGGAATTACAATTTGTTCTACAGTTTCATTAATAATGTCTTTCTTTACTACCTCAATCTCTTTCCTTAATTCCTCAGTTATTTCTGCTTTTACACTTGTAATCTTACAGTCTACACTTGCATTACATTCTGTTATTTCCTCTCTACACCTAACAATTTCTCCTTCTAACACAATCTTATTCTCTCTCATCTCTGATTCTATCTTTCCCATCCTATCTCCTACGATTTCTATCCTAGCTTCTAAGGCTTCCTTTGTTTCATTTAAGTTTTTATGTACTAATTTTAAATTAGTTTGCATTACTTTCATATTTTCTTTACACTCCTGTCTTCCTAATTCCATTTTCTGTTCTAAGTTCTGTCTACCTAATTCCATTTTCTGTTCTAAGCTCTGTCTCACTTCCTCCATTTTCTGACCTAGACTTTGTTCTATGTCCTGTTTTAATTCTGCCCTATTCTGTTCCATTTTCTGACCTAAACTTTGTTCTATGTCCTGTCTCAATTCTATGTTATTTTGTTCCATTTTCTGACCTAATTCTTTTTTATTATTTTCCAAGTCCTCTCTCACTCCCTCTATTTTCTGACCTAGACTTTGTTCCAGTCTTTCAAACATGATCATCATTAACCTTTGGTCTTTGCTTATTTCCACCTGTTCCTCACTTTCTAATTCTACCTGATAACTAGGCCTATCTGCCCCTTCCCCCACTCCTGTTTCTATCTCTTTTCGCGACATTTTAATTTCTTTATTCAATTCACTTAAGGTTGAAAGTCCCACTACTTTGCCGCTTCTCAGTAACATAAAAAATGCAAATAAAATGTATGTAAAAACAAAAATTTTTGATCCTACTTCCTTTTCCGTTGGTTCTTCGTCCAGTTATTTACGTCTCCTGGGTAGTTGGCTTCGCTAGATGATCTCCGGTGTTTTTCCCACGTTGATTCTCCGTGTATCGATGTTCTGGCGTATCGTTGATATCAAACGATGATCTAATGGCGTCTTTTTCCTGCGCGATGGGATGGCGTCAGTTGATGTTTATTGTACTCGTAATTTTGCATTCTATTCTAAATTCGAGCCCCACGTTGGGCAAGCCATTTTGGTGCTGTTTTTATAATGATTCTTAATACATAGCAGCAGGAATAATGTTCTTACTGAAAGATGAAATATTGTGATAGCAGACGCGATTCCTATCTTCAGGGTCGTGGTTACAGAATGGAATGCATAAATCAATGTTCCTTTATCACAACATATTTATTCATTAGCACTTCGTTATTTTACACTCTCAGCACCATATTATATAATCAAAGACCTTCACAATTATGATTTAGTAGAATCTACACTGGGTAAAAGTTTGGTGAAAGTTCCATGTTCACACGCTACCAAAAAAAAACACGTCCTTTCATCTTGAGCACACAGACGCTAATGAAAATAGTCCTTGGCGTCTCTCTGACGCAACACCGCCATTTTTATGTATTCATCCGCGCAAATAGTTTTTATTGGTTGAACACAAAGTGACAAGAAAACATTGGCTATCCTAAATATTAAAAATAAGTCCCTGATACACCCAAACAAGAACTAGAAATTTATACACTTTTAAAAAAATATTTACATGAACGATTTTCTATTGGTCATTATTCTGTCTCACAGCTAATTCTTGTACATTGAACAAAACATTGTTGCGTGCTTCTGTTTCACCTGATCAGCAAGTTATTTAGAAGTAAAACCATTTTCACAAGTAACTTCGTCTTGAAGTGAAAGGTTGCATCAGTTGTGAGACAAGGTGCTCTGGTACTGACATGTTAGGTCGCTGTTCATCAGGTTTCCCAAATAAGAAAACCATTCATGAATTTTGTTTCAGAGTCTGCAACAAGTCAGAACTTCAAAACAAACTTACCTGGTTTGTTACTCATATATTGAGTGAAGCAAAATTGAGCCTTGAATAGATACAGCTGCTCATCTATAGTAATAATTGCACCTGGTTTGTAGCTCAATTCTGTAGCATCAACAGCAGATTCATTACTTCCCACAGCTGGAAACATTGTTTCCTGTAGAGCTTGACGTCCTCCATTGAATCTGTCTCACTTGCGACATGTGGTGCGACTTGGGACAATTTGACAACAGTGTTGTCATCTGCGTGTTCCTCTACAGGCTCCACATTTATTGTATTATCACCAGTGTCCGATTTGGACGATGCACTTCTATCTTATTGAAGAATGATATTTTCAGCATTGTCATAATTATTGGATAATTCATCAGTACTAAATATATTCTCTCTTTCTGACTCATTGTGTGGTGAACTATTGAAATAATTCAACGTTCCATCATCTCAAAGATACTTATGATGATAGTTCTGATATGAATGGCTCTGATGAAGGATAAGTGCCTAAAATATTTTACAATTCACTATAGCCACACTTCCAAAATCACATCTGCTCTCATTCTAAGCATTTCCAAAACTAAGGTTCAACAATGACCAAAAACCTTAAATTACTTCCAGAATATATTATCATTGTTTAGTTACCATATGCATGAAATAATACACAAGTAAAAATGTCCGTCCATGGTCCTTTAAGGTAAAAGGTATATATAACTTGTTTAAAATCTACGATAAGAAATTGAACATTTTAGAGAATTCACTTTACTCCAATACATTAAAAGTAACAAAATGTTAAAGCAATAATTTCCTCAGGATGAGGATTACTGTCCAAATTATCAGCAATTGCCTATTCAGTTTTATTATATATTCAGGATAAGCTGTGGCTCGGAATTCCAGGCAAAACATTTTTGCATTCCATGAAATAACTGATGGTCCATGTTCATCTTGATCAAACTGCTCCTCAGGACTGTCAAAACAGCCTTATAAATAATTTAACCTAATGTCAGACTCAGTTTAATGGCTTGATTCTGGGAGGTGATCTGTTTCAGTAGCAAAGTAATCATCAGTCACATTCTGCATCATTGTTTTCATATTGAAGTGAAGCCATTGGTACCATTTCAGTAGCTGTACTTGACATCTAAAAGTAAAACTCAAATAAGTTTGCATAAATAGCTCTACATTACACATAAACTATATTAAAACATTACTATTTAGGAGTAAAATAAAATATGTAGCTGCTTTACAAAGCAGTCTGGTGTTTATGGAATATATCAGAAGCGCGGCTGGTATTCCCCAGGAGTTCTTTTATATGCTAGTAAATCTATTGACATGGGACTACCACTTTTAAGCCCACTTGAAAACACTGTATGGACGATGTTCGAACCTGTGACCTTGGTGTCAGTATTGTCAGTGGCTGTAAGCAACTTAGAAATCCAGACCAACATGCATGCAAACCGAGGCTGGTTTATTCCAATGTCTGTTGATACAATGTTAACTGTCTACTAATGAAAAGGTTCAAATTGCTAACAACTATCTTCTGTTTATAAAAGCAGAATGCTCAAACAAGTATTAGCCTGACAAAGCAGCTGAGAACAAAACTATCCCATTATATCATTGTTCTTCCTTCAGCTGGTGCACTTGTGCTGCATTCAGTGTTTTGAAACTGGATGCATCTGAACAGTTTAATTTGTGGGATCGAAAAATGAGGAACTGACAGAGGCAAAACATCAAATTACAGTAAGGTCCTTTTAAAATGGTAAAACATTCAAAGAAATAGGTGAAATATTAAATAGCCTTGCCTCTACAGGAAAGAGTATCATATACAGATACAAACAAAGATAAAAAAGGAATTGGTCGACCTTCAATCCTGACTCAGGTGGGACAACGTAAAATAGTAACTTAAAACAAATAGTTATATGAATACTTCTTTGAGTAAAAAAAAATGTTTAATTGTTTAATGATGCTGTCAATTGCCAGGATCACATCAGTATTGCTGGTGTGCCAGAATTTCCTTCCGCAGTTCTTTTACATACCAGTAAATATACTGAGATGGAACTTAAAAACCATCGGTCTGGATGGAATTTGAACCCGCGACCTTGAGATCAGTAGACCAGCATCTAACCAACTGAGCCACCTAGACCGACACTTATTTGAGTGCTTGTACAGGACTACATGGCCGCTTCACGTCCAAGAGCCGTGAGTTCGAATCTCACTTAGGGTGAGTTATCCAGATAAGGTTTTCTCCAAGGTTTTCCCTTGTCTTGAGAAGACAAAATGTCGGGTGACTTATAGCTCAAAGGACCTCAGGCTCATCTGAGCATCAGTTCGCCCATTTCATGCACTGAGTCACTGGCACTATGGTACTGCATTGGAAGGTGTTAATAAAAAGCACAGGACCTCAACTAGAACTGAAGAGGAACAATTATTAGTGACTCTTTGTACTGTAGGAATGAAACTGTACTGCACTCTTTTTGATCATCTAGTGAATTATATGGACTGTAATATAAAATCAAAGTTGAATAGCATCAGATGAGTAAAATGTCCATGTTAATTTTGCAATGCTAATTGCAAGCTCTTCTGTGTTCAAGATAAAAAAGTGGCTTTTATAATAATATAATTGAAGGCATGCTTTACAATTTCAGATTAACATAACCATAAGTAGGAAAGCTATGGATCTTTTAATGTTAAAAATGTTAAACTTAACATGTTACACAAAATTAACATCATTACTTTTTACTACGAGGGGAGTCTCAAAAGTTGCACTATTTTTTCAAATCCGCGCGGTTGACGGGAAAAGTCTGAAAGTCCCAGGGAATATAGGTATGAGTGTAGTAGCAGCACTCTAAAATTTCTAGGCACCTAAGTTTATTGTTTGGACATTAAACCGGCAGTAACAATGGAGACTCCACTCGTTCCTACCGCCGATTGCGAAGTTCGAGCTGTCATCCTTTTTTTGACGGGAAAAAATAAATGTGCGACTGAAATTCATCGCGAGTTGTGCAGTGTTTATGGAAAAGACGTTATGTCAAGACAAATGGTCTCTCGTTGGCGCCAATCGTTCATTGAAGGGAGGACAACATTACACGATGAGCAACAAAGTGGCCGACCCTCCACTTCCTGCCTTCCGGATATTGTTGACGAGGTTCGAGCAGTCATGAACACCGATCGGCACCTCACCCTTGGTGCAGTTTTGTTTTAACTTCCTCCTTATATTGAAATAGCCGTGCGTCACTTCACAGGATTATTTCCGAGAATCTGTGTCTATCGAAAGTGTGAAAGATGGGTCACTCGCGTGCTTTCAGAACAACGCAAGGAGCAGAGAGTTGACGCCGCATTGCAATTTTTGCAATTTTTTGAGGATGAGGGAGATGGCTTATTTGACAGAATAGTGACCGGGGACGAAACATGGATCCATCCCTGGACATCCGAAACCAAAAGACAGAGTATGGTGTGGAAACGAAAGGATGAAGCAACACCAAAAGAGACAAAAGTTGTTGCATCAGCTGACAAGGTCATGGCAACGATAGGATGAAGCAACACCAAAAAAGGCAAAAGCTGTTGCATCAGCTGACAAGGTCATGGCAACGATATTCTGGGATTCGAAGGGAGTACAGTTAATCGATTACCTGTCCCGTGGGACCACGATGACAGATGCTCGCTATTATGAGGTGCTGAGAAAACTCAGAAGAGCCACACAAAACAAAAGGAGGTGAAAGTTGAGCAAATCAGTTGCTCTTTTCCACGATAACGCTCGCCCTCACGTTGCTCGTGAAACTCAAGACCTGTTTGAGCAGTTTCGATGGGATATTTTCGGTCATCTGCCTTATTCACCTGACCTTGCATCGAGTGATTACTATCTTTTTCCGGAGCTGCAGCAACATCTTGGGGGAAGGCATTTGTAAACGACGAGGAACTGAAACAAGAAGTGGAAAGATGGCTAGTCAGTTTGGCGGGAGAGTGGTTTTTACATTGGGTTAAAAAAGAACTGTTACCATGGCATCAAAAATGTATTGAGGTTTAAGGAAATTATGTGGAAAAATAGGTACTGAATGTAGCTTTCAAAATATACCTTTTTAAAAATATTTAAAACATTTCGTTATTTTTTAAACAAATCGTGCAACTTACTTTTGAGGTGCCCCTCATACTTTATGTTGTCTGTTGAAATGCAGCATAGTGTCAATTATCAGGAAGCAAACTCGTGGAATGTGACTAATAATGTTTCTTTTTCCACAGACTTGCTACTGAAGTTTAAGGACAGAATTGTTCAACTGCAGTAACTATAGTAAAATGGATATCAAGGACTACTCTTACGTGGTGGACTTTTGTTCAGAGGATAGAGATACCAAAGACCTTATAAAGAAGGTTAAGATAGAAACTGTTACAAGTAGTAGTGATACCAAACCAGAACTTGAAGATTCTACATGTTCGGAGAATGAAGGACATCATCTATTTGGATTTAATGAAACTATTAAAGAAAGTGAAATTGAAACCAAGATACATATTAAAAAAGAATATTGCTGGTTGAAAAGTGAAGATTCATGTATTAATGATGGTATCAAGGTAAGTTCTGCAGAAAGAGTGCATCAATTTTACTTTTGTTTCTTTTCTTGATCATAAGATTTATCATTTATGTCAGTGTTGGCATAAACATGCCTCCTTTTCATTCTTAGACACCAATTTAAATTTATAGCTATACTGATCACCAATTATTTCTGTTGTGATTTTCTTTTCCTATTATCAGTCCGTTTCTTGCTAACTATACCTGAGCATTGTGATGTGACCTGCCCTTTAAAACACCACTTACATTATAATGTAGCATTTTTTCTGTGTCTAGAAAATTATCTATAGCTGTTGCAGTGTTCATATAAATTGTGCTGAGTAAGTGAATCACATACTCCAAGTTCAATGTGTATAGCAGGGAGGTGAGGTTGGTCTTAATTTTACCATTGTTAAGTGTGTTTGCCTTAAAATGTGCACAACCTATTATTTTAACATTGAATGTAAATGTATGAAATGGCTCTATCTAATCTATTTATAAATACTTCGAAATTCTCTGTGGGAGTTCTATATTGTTAAAATGTTGTTATGTACCAAATTCTGTTTTTACTGTGATTCATTTTAAACTTTAAAACACCCTTTGTTCATTTTACTCTTGCCGTATATTAGACTAACATAAATCCAAGCCATTTTAATTTTAAGTATATCTTTGTTTAACCACCACTCTGTACCATATACAATTAATGTAGACCTGACTCATTTATTACATGCTTTTGTGTCTCCCTGCATCTCTTTTAAGTCAGTTCCGTTAGAGCAGGCATCGGCAAACATGTACTCAATGAGGTCTTGCAACTATGATGAATCAGGGGCAGCACTTACTCTGTCTGCCCCTCCCTCACAGCCTTAACTGGCAGTACATACACATTGATCAATGGCAAACTGCCCTGTCATATTTACCTGTACTTCTAAACATGTCTCTCTCAAAGTCAAGGGTGACTCTGCAGAAACGTGTGTTCCAAGAATCGTGGGAGGAAAAGTATTTTTGTTATGCACAAGAAGACAACGTATGATGTCTGTTGTGCTCTAAAGCTCAAAAAGGTACTCATCAATGGAACATTAAATGACATTATGGTACATGTCATAAAGATCGCCATACAATTACAGGTAAGCATGTATCCATAAATTTACACCACAATTTAAAGTAGCATAACACTGACATAAGTCCTTTATTCCTTTTATGTTTTCAGGTCTAGATCAGACTAAGCAATTGCAACAGCTCAAAGAGCAATAATCACATAATAATACACCTAATATTAATTCAAATATAACTGATAGACAACTTCACGCCAGTTATGCTGTCGCTTTGAAGATTGCTCAGTCACTGAGGTGTTTTAGTGATGGAGATTTCATAAAGAAATGTGTGAGTAGAACTGCCAAGATAATTTGCCTTAAACAATATATTTTTAGTAATATTGAATTATCGCCATGTACCATAGAGAGAAGGATACATCAAATAGCAGAAATAACCGAAAAATGACTGCAAACCAAGGTCCATGAATTTATAGCCTTTTCTCTCACGTTGGATGAAAGCATTGACAATGTTGACACAGCACAATTGATAATTTTCATTTCTGGAGTTACTAACAACCTCTCGATACAAGAATATATGCTTGAAGTCATTCCACTTAGGGAACATACAACAGGGGCAGAATTATTTCAAGCATTTAAGAAATGTGTAGAAGAAAAGAACCTGAATCTAAAATATCTTGTATCCATTGTAACAGATGGAGCTCGAGATATGACTTGTGAAAAAAAAGGCCTAATTGGTACAGCAAAATGTTATTTAAATGAAATGGAAATAAACAATAACATAAAATGTTTTCATTGTATAATACATCAGGAAGCATTATGGGTAAAAATACTGAACATGTAATGGACATAGTTATACCGACTATAAATAGAATAAAATCAAACTCCTTGAAACACTGAACATTTTGTACAGTACTGGAAGATTAAGGACTTTCTTATGAAGACCTTTCATACTACACAGAAGTCTGATGGTTAAACGATTTTTTGAAATGCGTGAAGTGATATCTGATTTCTTGAAGAAGCAGGTATGTTGATATTATTACTGCTTAATTGCAATATATGTGTATGTTGTACTGAATATGTCTTAAAAGTTCCTTTTTCTTTCATTGTTTAGGATATAGACATCTATGAATTGGGAGAGGAAGATTAGATAAGTGATTTAGCCTTCCCCACTGACATCTCTCAACATTTCAGTAATCTTAATCATTTTCAGGGAAATTTCCACAATATAGTTTATATGTATGACATGGTTAGATTATTCGTAAAGAAGGCAGATTTATGGAGATCAAATCTGACAAGAACAGTCTTTCTTCATTTTCCATGTCTAAATCTCTTCCCAATATTTCTGTAACAAATCTGAATAAATATACTGGTCTTTTAGGTTAAGTAAAGAGTGAATTGGAAGCAAGGTGATTCAGTGATTTTAAATCCATGGAAAATGATTTTACTCTTTTAGCTAATCCTTTTGCAATAGATTCACATAAGTTTAAACCAGAATTACAGCAGGAAGTTGCTGATTTACAATGTGATACGTATATTCAATCACAGAGTAAAGAATTGACTGATTTGCATATATTTAAAAACATGGAAGCAGATACATATCCATCTCTTAGATCATTCGCTGTGTCTGTTGCAGCTATATGTGGATCCACAAATGTTTGTAAACAATTTTTTTCCAAACTGCAACTTGTAAAATTGAAGCAACGATCGCGATTAACAGATAATAATTTACATCCTATACTGAGAGTGGCTACTTGTGATATATCACTAGATTTTCATGGTACATTGCAAATAGAAGTGAACTGAAATATTTTGCTCAAATATCTAGGCCTACCTAAAGTATCGTAGACCAAAATAGATGGATTCAATTATGTATAATATTCCTGTAGTGAGCGAGTCGAGCACTGACTCTGCATGAAGGTCAATGTCATCCTTGGTTCTACATTATGACATGTGCATTTTGGGTTGCATGTTGAGACATATTGATACCTCATTGAGTACATGTTTGCCGATGCCTGCTTTTGAGGGACAAAGGTATAGTCACAACTTAAAGGGGTTTTGCTTTAAGTTCAAAGGAATTATAAACAAAACCACATGTCAAGGGACTGGCTGGTTTGAAAACTAAAACTTTTCATGCTTTGCGTGTTGTCTTCTGCATAAAACAATTCAATTCAAATGTAACATTCTATAGTTATTCTAATGCAGATAAATTGAAAATGCCTACTATTGAAACAGCTCACTGTATGAAACACAATGAGATCATTTAAATTCACTTATAAATAACTGAAGCATTATACCAGAGGGTTTATGATGCTATATGCAGGCACTGTAGTTTGTTTCCAGGTAAGCATTTAATGTTATTTATGTTACATGCACAAGTAGAAGAAAATATTACTTTTAAGAAAGTCATTGCTGAGAATTCTCCATGACTGTGGAGAAACATATCAGGAAAGTGGATAGAAGACAGCTATATTGTTTTAAAGACATTCAACAAATTCCTTTTAGATAAAATGGACACACTTGAATCACTACCAATATATAACTTTACCTTAGGTTAATGGTTTAAGTTTATCTTTTATGATCTTTCCTTTGGTGCTTTGTAAAGTCCAAGTTATCCCAAATCTCACTTAACCTCACCCACCATTACCAAGACTACTGTACATAACAATTGTGGAAGTTAATAGTTGCAGAAGATTGATATAATTACATTCACCACACAAATGAGTTGGATTTGTAGTTTAAAAGTATTCAATTTTATGGCCAGATACTTAATTCAAAGATATAATTAGCCAATCAATGACAAAAACAATGAATATAATTAAGAGGTGGAATCAGAACTGAAAAATTCAATGCCATAGCCGGTATTTGAACCACAGATCTTTCCCTTATCGAGCGGCTCTACCATTGCCAACTTGCCAATATGACATTAAATTCCCCAGCAGTAAGCTTATTGGCATAAATAAATAATGAATGTAATACAGTTTTTAGTTATTTATGGACAAGATATTTAGAAATCCACAGTATAAAATAGCTTAAAAGAATAAAAGATAATTGTATAATTATAAGATAATTGTATAAATTATGTATTGGCCACGGGCCAATAAAAAAAGTTACAAAGAGTTTTAAAGAATATGGAATAAATTTGCTCCCTCAAAATAAATTTAATATACAAAATTTACTTAATTTTTCAAAAAAAGATAGAATACCAAATTATAAAAAACTCTGGCATTTATCAATTTAGCTGTTTAGATTGTGATAAAGTTTATATTGGTAAAACTAAACGTCATCTAGAAACCAGAATAAAAGAACATTTTAGAAATATTAAATATAAACAAACTGATAAACCAGCTGTGGCAGATCATTTTTGGTCATTTAATCATGAAATTAATCCAGAAGTTAAATTATTAAAGCAATTAAGTAGTCCTATAGATTTAATGATTTGGGAACAAATTTTTATTTTAAAACACAGGAACCATGTCATGAACTTCGAATTACCATCTATAGATTGTATTTATAAATTTTTGTTTTCAGAGATTGGTAAATAAAAATTGAATATCAGTATTTGTTTTTCAAAAAAAATAAAAGATTGTAGCTTGGTAACGAATTTGTTTATATGGCTTTGAGAATGAGTTGAACACAACTTGAAACCCAGGGTCAGTAAAAAATAACATTACTAAGATAAGTGAAGTTTTTAGTTTCTAATTTGTTCTTACTTTAGTATAACTACAGAATTTTAAATTTGGACCCAATTGTATTTGATGGCTTTGTTTACAACTCCTTTGAACTTAAAGTGAAACAACTTGGATGCAATCTGGAGTTTGTTTTGAATGCCATTTTGCACAACTTTACCTGTTGCCACTATATATACGCAGAAGCCAAGATCTCATAAACTGCCACAATGGTACAATGAAGACTAACCTTACCTCCCTGCTACACATTTTTTAACTTGGAATATGTGATTCACTTTCTGACCACAATTCATATGAACACTCCAACAACCATTGGTAATATTATTTTATATTTAGAAAAATTATTTTATTTATAATTATTTACCTCCTATTGTAAATGGCATGTCAGATAGTGATGGTCAGGTAAGATCATTTTTGGTAAGAAACAGATTGATAATAGGAAAAGTAAATTACAACAAGAATAATTAAGGATCAAAAGACTGATAAATTTAAACTGGTGTTGAAGAGTGTCAAGTAGACTTATGTCTGCCTGAACACTCAAGTGAATGACGAATTTGAGGATTTCACTAGTTATGCTATTATCATTTGAAGTTATTTTCTATAAGAAAACAAATTCATTACAGATAGTGAAGGTTCAAACCTTAGATTATTTTAAAATGAGGAAGTCCTGGACAAATTAAAGAAATTTGTTCTTAGTATACCTCACAATTTACGACACAAACATTACTGTGCATATTGTTGTTAGCTAATGCTGGATTTCTGACAATGAAGTCATTAATCCTCTTGCTCTCCAATATTTTTCACTGATGGATGGGACACTAGAAGTGGCCGGGCATATTTGAAGGTGGTCTTGATCTGTTTCCTCTTGCTGATCACATAGAGGACATAGTGGTGAAGAATATATCCCAACTCTGTTTAAATGTTTTAAAATACTTAAAAGAGCAATGAATGAAACAAAAAGGAAGTATTATTCCCTGGCTATTGATGAATATAATACAATTAAAGCAATGAAGAACCTCATGTTGCTTTCAAGCAATAAGGTTACTCAGCATTATAAAATAGTTAAATTGCATATATTATACCAGCAAACAGTACAAAATATGATTTTTAAGTTGGTTTATAATATAAAACAAATATTTCTAATAATTGTTGTACAGTATTTATAACAAAAAGAAGCAATAGCTCTGGTTTATTGTCACTGGTACTAGTAACAGTTTCTGTCTTAGACTTCACTATCTATGCCTTTGATAAAAGGCTCTCCCTTATTCTCTGAACAAATATCCGGGAAAGAAGATTCCTCTTTGACTTCTTGTTTGATGTCCATTTTACTATAGCTACTGTATTTGAACAGTCCTGTTCTTAAATTTCACTAGCAAGTCTGTGGAAAAAGAAACATTATTAATAAACATTCATGAGTTTGCTGCCAGATAATTGAAACTACATTACATTTCAACAGACATCAATTAGTTCAAGGTAATGATGGTAATTTAGTATAATATGCAAAACTGGTGAAAATGAAGTGTTTAAAACAGTGGAGCACATCAATAAATTGAAAAAGTTTGATATGTCTAAACACATTCTGTTGCAAGTTACTTGTAAGTATGTTAATCACAGGACTAGTTTCGGAGAGGGTTCTCCCCATCATTCAGCTGTTGATCGAGTGGCTGAAGATAGGTCCCTTCTCTCGTTGCCTGGTATGCTGTCCATATTAACTATAGTTAGTTATAGTTGTAAGATGTCGTCTATGATTGGTATGTTGAAATTCATCAGCCGATCTCGATCCCTAGTGATGTAAATATTTTCTGACACTGTTAACTCCTAATAATTGTTTGTTCTAATTTGGAAACCGGAATGAAAGAGCACGTCATAAGCATAAAATACAAAGAAACAAATGCATCAGCCATAGCTCACCACTTTTGGTCCTGCAATCACAATATAAACCTAAATATAAAACATTCACAAACAGATAGATGGATTGACGAATGGATAGATCGACGGATGGAGGGACGTTGTTGTTGTTGTTGTTGTGTTTAACGCCCGCTTTTACTACTACGGCACCGCAGGCGGTGACACTGATGATACATGGAATGAAGATGGAGCACCGGTGGAATGAGATGGCGGGGAAACCGGAGTACCCGGAGAAAACCCGCCCTGACGCCGCTTCGCCCACCACGAATACCACATGTCGGTCTGGGTGGCTCAGTTGGTTAGACGCTGGCCTACTGATCCCAAGGTCGCGGGTTCAAACCCGGCCCAGGCCGATGGTTTTTAAGTGTGCTTAAAAACGACAGCTCCATGTCAGTAGATTTACTGGCATGTAAAAGAACTCCTGCGGGACGAAATTCCGGCACACCGGCGACGCTGAAGTGATCCTGGCAATTGACAGCGTCGTTAACTAACAATTTTTTTTTTTCACGAATACCACATGCGGGTCCCTGGGATCGAACCCGGGCCGCCTAGGTGGTAGGCGAGCGCGCTAACCGCTCGGCCACGGCGCCGCGACAGCCAGAGAGAGACAGGGACAGTTACAGGGACGGACAGGGATACAGGGCCTGGGACAGAGACAGACAGGGACCGAGACCCACAGAGACCGAGACAGAGTAGGTAGGTGGAGAGAGATTAGATGGACGGACGGACGGACGGACGGACGGACGGACGGACGGACGGACGATAGGTAGTAGACAGATAGGGCCGTTTTCACCAACTAATTTCTTGTCTGGGTTAAAAATAGGAAAACCCGGTTTTGATCAAGTTGCTGTTTTACCATGCGCTTATAACCTACGTAACTGTTTATGAGGCCTTTTACGCCGGTTAAAAGATTACCGGCCACTTCTCCACCGTTTACGGGTTCAAAGTGGCGGTTAGCACTAAAGAAAATGGCACGCAACGAGTAATGGACTTGGTATTTGGAAATGAAGAAAATGAAAGCAGTGATGAAGAATGACTGTAAAACGAGAGAATACGGCGACCAAAATGGATTAAATATCGATCCCATTACTTTTATGAGTATGACGATGTCGATTTTGTGACTCAGTTTCGTCTCAGCAAACAATCTGTTCTTTGTATTTGAGAACAAATAGAACAAGAGCTGGAATTTCCATCTAACAAGTAAGCTGATAATTCGCAAGGAGTAATTTCAGGCAGTTCAGAATATCAGGGTATTTGTGAACATCCTAATATCAATCCAGTTTTGACTCCTGAAAAACAAGAAGCACTTGAAGCTATAAACAGAAGCTTGAGTGCTGTTGAAGTAGCACCAATTAGAAAGAAACGTTTGACTGAAAAGAAGTACACTGAAGATAAATTTCAAAAAGTGGCACACGCGGTCGAAAAACAAAAAAAGAAAGAAAATTATGAGTTTACCAGGTGCCTAATGTTCTAATATCAGCCAAAATTATCATAATGAGATCATTACACAGTTAACAGAAAAATTCAATACTATTGAAGACAAACACCTTAAAATGCAAATCTTAATACACTTCCAAAAGTTTGAACCTTATACAAATAGAAACTGAATTCGGAGTGTCAAATTTTATTGCTACAGAGGCAAAAACCTTGTAACAGAAAAAGGTGTAATGTCCCAAGATCCAAAACCCAGAAGAACATTGGACCCTGCAACAAAAGCCTTGGTTAAACAGTTTTTTGAAAGTTATGAGGTGAATCATCAATGAAATTGTACAGGAAACATGTACAGGTTCAGAAATTTTTAATTTTAAGCACTTTAAGAGAAATATGTGCTCCTCAAAAAATCAGTAAATTTTGTGAGCTTCATCCTAAGCATTGTGTCCTTGCTGGATCTAGTGGGACACATAATGTGTATGTGTGTGTGTGTGTATGTATGTATATATGTATATAGTTCACCAAAACATCACAATAATGGCTCAGTGTAAGGTACTTGAATTAACAAATTGCAAACCACCAATCAAAACTTACAAAGACTTAATTAACAACTTAGTTTGTGATAATCCAGCAGATAAGTTTTACTTCAAAAAATGTGAAGACTGTCCAAATAGTGATAATGTGAAAACTCTTTTGACCTGAACAGTATTGAAAACGCGACTTTTAAGCAGTGGATGCAAATTGGTAATAGATCAGTTCTAGAAACTATTGCAAAATTCCCTGAAGAATTTCTGGACTATTTATTTGAAAGTCTACCTAAACTATTAAGACATTCATTTGTTGCTACTCAACAATCTGGTTATTTAAGGCACCTTAAAGAAACTCTATCCCAAGGTGAATGCATTGTAATCTGCGATTTTGCAGAAAATTACTCATTTGTGCTACAAGATGCTGTTCAGGAATTCCATTGGAACAGGGCACAAGCAACAATACGTCCACTTGTTATTTATTAGATGGACGAGGAAAGTAACAAGCGGGAGCACTTAAGCTTGGTTGTTATGTCAGACTGTATGGCTCATGACACAGTTGCCATCCATCTGTTCCAACGCCTTGTTTCACTTCTTAAAACAAAAACTGCCTCAAACACTTAAACAGCTACATTACTTTTCAGATGTAGCAGCATTCCAATACAAAAAGAGGTACAACTTTGTTAATATGTGTAATCATGAAAATAATTTGGTCATCAATGCTGAGTGGATTCTTTTGCTTCTTCTCATGGACAAAATACATGTGGTGATGTCGAAGGGACGGTAAAACGTCTATCAGCATTGGCAAGCCTTCGTATGACCTGCAATGATCAAATCATGTTACCTCGTGAATTATATGATTGGGGCAAAAACAGTATCAATAACATTGACTTTTTGTATTCCTCTAAGGAGCACTACAAAACGGAAAAATCCGGTTGAAGGCCAGTTTCGCGTTAGCAAAAGCAATTAAGGCCACACAGCAATTTCACAGTTATGGTCCTATAAGTGAATTAAGAGTTTTGGTGAAAAGAATCGAAAGTAGAGATAGTATCTGATAATGGCAATGACGACAGTGTGGATATTAATGACATAATAGGATTTTGTAACTTGCTGTTATTCAGATAAATGGTGGCTAGATTGTGTATTAAAGGCAAATGGCAATGAGATGAAAATTAGTTTTTTGGAACCACATGCATTATCTACGTCTTTCAAATATCCCAAATTTCCGGATATATTAGTTGTGCATAAAAGTGAGATATTAACAGCATTTAACCCTTCAACATCAACAGGGTTTATAGCTTGAAACAGTAGCAAGCTGATATATAAATTTCAATTTAAAAAAAACTATCAGTTCTTCTTTCTTTAATGAGCTATAGTTTAAATTTTAATTTAATTTTTGTTTTTCAAAAACAGTAAAATAACATATCAAATTATAGCCTGTGAAATTATGTTTAAAATGACATATTAAACATACCTATAGGCTTAATAGAACTGGAATTATTAAAGACATTATGGAATAGTGCAAAAAATATTTATTGTTATTCCGAAATTTCAATAATTAATTACTGCAAGATAGAAAATAATTTTTTCTGGAAGTATTTCCTTGCTTAAACCTTTAGGGAGAATGTCTCCTGAAAGTTTCATCAAAATCCAAGATGGTCAGGTTTATCTTAATTATTTTTTGGTTGGTTTGGCTTGGAATGACCCTTAAAGATTTAATTGCTCAACAAATAATAAAAACAATGAATGCAAGATCTATTTATTACTATTTATGCATAGAATCGTTGGGAAGCCAGAGATGTCTAGCTCTTTCTTTCATACAAGTATGCTGTATATCTTTCAATGTAAGAATGTCATTTAACTTGATTGTAGTTTATATAAAATGCGTCCATTTTGTTTCTGTTCCGCTTTCTGAAGATAAGGATATTAGTTTTAAACCAAATCATATGTTTTACAAGTGAGTTGTTATGTTACAGGATGAAACACCTGAAGACTTTTATTCCACAAAACCACCAAGGTAAGTCACCGGATTGATTCTTTATAAAATAGACTACATATTTCTGTTAAATGTTCTTACTATACTCCTTTAGTGGCAGGTATAGAAATGATTTTTATACTTAATGATCACAGTGAATTTGCTGTCAATAAGTTGTATCAGTGTCTATCCCCAGACATATTATATTCCCTGTTAGCATTAGAGTGGAACTGTTCACTGCACATAATGAGTCTAACAGTTATTTGATTAAGTTGTTTGAGCGAATGACACCACTCAGATTATCAACCTCCTTGTTAGTGTTAGATAGATCACTTTCTGTTACGTCTGTTCTTTAAGAACATCTCACTTACTCCTTGTTTCCTTAATTTCCAGGGTAACAATTCTGTGCATTATGTTGAATGCTTTTTCAGTCTGTAGAGGACACATATACCTGTCCCTTTCTCACCAAATATTTATCAATTGTCTTTTTATGAATGTGTTATCTATGTAATGTTACCCCTTTCTGAACACTGCTGGGAATTCTGATATCTTCTTCAGTTCATTTTTAACGTCTTGAGCAGTGTCACTGTGTTCATTTCACTTAGTATATATAGCAATATTATCCCCCTATAAATTTCTGGATTATTTATTCCTACCTTCCCATTGTATATCCACAACACTAAGTCTCTGGTGTCACCATTTTGTTTCCCTCCAGTTAGCCCTCCAGCCATTAAATTTAAAGCTCTTCACAATATAATTTAAAAACCTCACTTTTTCAGGTAACTTGTAATACATTTGTTTCCTAGTGCACTCTCCCATGAGCTGATGGTTCCACTTATTTTTTCATCCCTTTGTACTAGTAATATTACTGATATTTCATTTTTGCTTCCAGGTTCTCCAACGAAAGTGATTCCAGTTATACACCAGATTTGTTCTCTGGTGAAGACTCAGGAAATGACATAAAGTGTACCATGACCAAAGATAGTCCTGAATGTGAAAGTGACAGAAAATGTAATTGGCAGGAAAGTGTAGTTATTGGTATATCTTCATTAGAAACTAGTGTTTGCTCAGAAACATCATATGATGGGAAAATTGCGGGAATGGCTTCCGCTTTGACACAAAGTATGTTGATTCAGCATAGCAATGCAAATAAACAGGATACGAATAATGAGAAGTGCAAGTCAGTCTTGAGTCATGAGTACAGATATTCCTATGAATGTGACGTTTCCGAGAAGTGTACTAAATATCCGTCCAGTTTAGAAAAGCACAAATTGGTTCCTAATAGTAAAGAAACAAATAGGTGTGACGTTTCAAACAAGGGTTTGAATAAGGTGTCAGCATCAGGAACTCACAAATTTATTGATGATGCAAGTTTGGAGAAACACAAGTTGATTCATGAAGGTTTAAAGCCATACAAGTGTAACATTTGTAACACGACTTTTACCCATTCATCACATTTGAGGTCACACAAATTGATTCATGAGGGCATAATGCCACACAAGTGTGACATTTGTAACAAGGCTTTTAGTCAGTCATCAGGTTTGAAAAGACACAACTTGATTCATGAAGGTATAAAGGCACACAAGTGTAACACTTGTAACAAGGCTTTTACTGAATCATCAACATTAAAAAAGCACAATTTGATTCATAAAGGTATAAAGCCTCACAAGTGTGACATTTGTGACAAGACTTTTACTCAGTCATCAAGTTTAACAACACACAAATTAATTCATGAAGGCAGAAAGCCACACAAGTGTAACATTTGTAACACGGCTTTTACTGAGTCATCAAATTTGAAAAAGCACCAATTGATCCATGAAGGCATCAAGCCACACATGTGTGACATTTGTAAGAAGGCTTTTACTCGGTTATCAAATTTGAAGTCACACAAATTAATTCATGAAGGTATAAAGCCATACAAGTGTAACATTTGTAATAAAGCTTTTAGTCAGTCATCAACTTTGAAAAAACACAAGTTGATTCATGAAGACATAAAGCCATACAGGTGTAACATTTGTAACAAGGCTTTTATTCAGTTATCAGATTTAAAGTCTCACAAATTGATTCATGACGGTATAAAGCCACATAAGTGTGACATTTGTAACAAGGCTTTTACTCAGTTATCATATTTGAAGTCACACAAATTGATTCATGACGGTGTAAAGCCACACGAGTGTAAGATTTGTAACAAGGCTTTTACTCAATATTCAAGTTTGAAAAGACACAAAGTGATTCATAGGGACACACTAGTATAGTGTTTGTGGGTAGAGAGGTCACACATTAGTCAAATTGTGTAACATTAAATTTTCCACAATGAGTATGTCTAGAGGAGAGTGATGAAGAGTGTAACTCTTTCATCTTGTATAATAATTAGTTTATTTTCTGAATCCAAAGTTATTTATTAGTGTGAAACTTATTTTGCATGTTATTGGTGAGCTTTATTCGGTTGAATGGTAAAGGGAGTGGAACAAATGGACTTCATAGGATGACATCCATTCATTGTTTTAGTTATAAGAGTAAATTATTTCCCTATTTCCCCTGTAACTTAAATTCACTCAGAATGAACTTATAATTCATTGTACTATAATAGGTTTATGACCAACAGCACTTCACATTTTGAACTGGTGATGTGTTTTCCTATTTGTGATTGTTATTTTGAACTATGTTTAAACTTGTATTTTACTTTTCAGTTTGCATGGGAAAATAATTCTCATAGCTACTGCTGTGGAGTTAATATTGTAGGAAAAGAAAATTGAATATGCAGTACATTCTGGGATAATTAACCTTATAGAGAATCTTAAATACTGTATTATATAAGAGGCACATTGTTAGTGCCTAGAACATACAAACACGCACATACTAGTACACCAGAGATCAAACGTTCAATGTCACTTGCTCGTATGATGTGTTGCAATCGAGCTTCTTTGTGTGGCAAATGAAGACTGCAACACTGACAACTCCCTCCCAGAAAGGTGATATGTACATCTTATCTCCATGAGTATTATCTTGTCTCTAAGTGATGTCCCTCTGTAGGAGATTGTAGTGCTAAGTCACTTGTCAGCAATTCTTGAAATTGTGGATATGCATAAGATTGTCATATAGAGAAAATAGCGTATTCGAATACCACAAAACCCAACTGTAACATTTTTCCCCATTATGGCAAGGTCTAGTTATATTTCCTAATAAGGGCTCTAATGACCTAGCGGTCGACGGGCCCTTAAACCCTAATCACTCACTCACTATTTGGTAATATTCCATCTGTTTGGTTGCATTAGTACCGCTAATTGTTCGTAAAATGTAACCATGGTAAAGCTACGGCCGTTGTTGGTGTTATTGCATCCGTAACGTTGCCACGAAAGCCCTTGTTCTTTAGTCCATTGCAGGGAAGCCAACCGGTAGATTTTAAAACAACATTGACTTTAGACGCCCTATTAATTAATTAATTAATATATTATTCTGTGGACATCATTGTGTTGCTCGTGTGTGCGTGGTTTTGTCTTGAAGTGTTTTGGATCATTAAATGGAGTTCCAGTTTCTGTTATTTTTGTGTAATGCAACACAATAATGCATTAAATATATACAGGATGGAAGGAAAGTCATTACATTAATTTAAACTGGTGACAGAGCTCGGTATTTGGAACACATTTTGTTGCTTACGTTTTTATCTCTGACCATTTCCTACGGAGATATTTTAGTTTTGTCTAAAACAAGCTGGCAACACTGCAGATTGTGTGGGTCTGACATTCACTAGGCCGGTACATAAACACCGCAGCGTGGTGTCTTGTGAACGTAAACAAATACGATACCTATTCTTCCATGTACACTCTGCGAGTGTAGATCAATCAGAATCATCATCTCCCAAAACATTACTCCAACCCACAAGCGAGTGACCTGTTTACATCCAGAAGTCGGTTCAATTCCATGACCAACCTCAACGCTGCACTGCTCGCAATATTCCTTTAATTTTAAGTGATTAATTATTTCGAAACCCTGTGTGATGTCACATAATTACTATCGAAGCTATGTGAAAAACAAGTTATTCTACGCGTCTTACAAGTACACTATTATATTTGCATAGTTGGGGCGCTATTTACGCATTGTAAGGAACTGGAAAGCCGACTTTCGGCTGAACTGTACATTCTTGTGGAATTACACATACAATTAGGAACCAAAACGATTTATTTTTTTGAAATCTGCTGATGAAATAAACAAATGTCATTGGCTTTTTTGTTTGTAAAGCTTCTACGAAGTACAAATTAGAAGGAATGTAATAAGTTCCCTTCCACCCGGTATTTCAATGTTTAGCGTTCGCAAGTAATTTTTTTTCCAAAAGTGTTATTGCAGTACAAGATTTGCCGAAGATGAGCAGTCTTGTGTGGTAACGATGTTCTAACGTTATAATAGTTTGAAAGCATGTTACTTTAACCCTGTGATATTTGAGATTAGATATAATGCTTTTATTATGTAGATTGTCAGTAGTGCTCTTTGGTGAAATGTCGGCAATGTTGAATTTCTGGCAACTGCCTATACATAATTCCAAAGAGTTCAACAGAAGACTTCAGAGAGATGGAATCGGAACTGGAAACAATAATGCCCCAGCCGGCATTTGAACCAGACGTTCCGTTTTACGCACGTCTGCCCTAACCACTGAGCTACTGTGACAATGTGCCAGTTCGACATAAAGTTCTGCAACCAATTCGAAGACTTTTGACTTTCTGTCCTTGCTTCATACCCAGATTAGATATGACAATGTGAAATTGTATAAACCTTCACCTTTCCGATTTCATATTTGTACTTCTACCACATATGGTAAGTAGGGGAAGTATTGCACACAACCAAAACTGCAATATCGTGATTTCACTGTAAATACATATTTTGAGGGATCCTGAATAACAGTTTTAGAAAAAGTTCCGTGTGTGTCTGTGAACAACACACCTCAAAAACAAAGACTCGGTTAAAAACCAAAGTTGGCATTTAAGTTTATTATTTTTCAAGAATGTAGAACAAAGATTTTGAAGAAAATTCCTCCACCCTAAGCTATATTTTACATCGAAAAATATTCGAAATTTTATATTTTGTCAAAAATTGCTCTAACGACTTTGATTAAAATGCATCACATGTAAGATATATTTATGGAAAATAAAATACAATTTTGAATTTTCTGGATATATGCTATGTAGTCATTACTCTTGATGTTTTGCTTAGTTCGTAAACTGTAAGAGCCAGACTAAGTATTACTGTAGAAAGCACCTACATCTTGTTAAAGCACTATTTAGTCCAAGTAAATTTGTGGAGTGAACCATGTGGAGACATTCTTTTATATTTTACCCTAAGCGAGATTCGAACTCGCGACCTCTTCAACACGCTAACCATCATGCTACAGAGGTGGGCTGAGACATTCCGTATTATTGAGTTCTACAGTACTTATACTTGTGTCAAATACAAGTTCGTTATTGACATTCTTATCTTTTCACCGTACAAAGAGAACCTAATTTCAAAGCCCTCATGTAGCGACCAGCTGTAATAATTTGTCTATCGCTCAAAGCCTATGCATTCCCATACTCCCAATAAGATAATTTCTATAAGTGTTTATATCGACTAATATGAAGATGTATGAATAAGGGTTTGTAGGATTAGGTAGCACAAGATTAGAGAAAATAATGTGAATGCAGCAAATGAGATTTTCCCTTCAGGAATTGTACAATAATTTACGTAAGCTGAGGTTACGAAATTGATGATTTACCAGTGTGGTAGGATACATAAAAGGCTGCAAACTTTGGGTGGTCAAATTCTGAAAACATTTCCCTGATCGATGTCACGGGCCTTCGACAGTTGTTACGGTTTTTGCACACCCAGGTTCTGAGCCACTCTCGCTGGGTGTGTGCTCCTCCTTGTGTTCAGGGAGTCAGTCAAATCACCCTCTCACATGTAGCTCGTGAGTGAATACCCGTATTGGTAGAAAGAAAGATCATGGTTATTTGAGCCGATTGGTGCCATCTTCAGGAAGGGTACTCATTACCAATACATCGCTTTGCTTTCTTCATTTAAAGGTTAAGTTAGAGGTTAAGTCAACCCAAGTCAATCAGCCAGGGCTATATCCTGGGAGAATTAACCTGGCACTTGACAGCCATATCGCTTATTAGGGGGCTCGGCTTACCACATACAAATCGGCTTATCCGAGCACACTATGTAACTATCACGTATCCAGGGGTGTATATTCATCCACGTTGAAATATGCACGTGTATTTCCGAGTTCTGCCTTCCGCGTGTTTTGCCGCTCGCAGAAATACACTGTTTGACTGTCTAATACGTGCAGAGTGAAAGAAGGTGACTTACGGACGAATTGTATATAACAGGTATGTGGAGGGATTGTCATTTTATTACTTCATACACTTTATATAGTTTACCGCTGCACATTTCAATGTTTTGTTGCATTCGTAACAGATTTTAGTGATCTTGGTTACGCTGCATTTTGTTTAGAAATGGTTTATAGTCCTGGTAAAGCCAAAAAGTGCTTGGGGTACAGGGATAACCCTAAAAATTAACGACCTGGAGATGATATGTGCCGCAAGAGGATACCTTGAAAAAGAAAAGGAAAATGGCGGACCTCTTATTATAGTGGAACCACTGGCCACGGACAGCGAGTGGAAAGTTGGCAATGCTGTGACAGAGCGGCCGGTGGGCAGCTGTAACGTCAAGCGCCAGGTAAGTTCTTCCAGGGTATACGTATTTCAACGAACTCGAGGGTGAGTGGGACGGCGAACTTGCTATATTCCCTGTACAGACCTGTCATCCCAGTGGGTGAGGAACACTGGGGGACACAACTAATTCATCTTTTCTCATGACAAGAAACATTCCTAGAAGAATATTGCATGTCCATGTAGGAAAAATTTAAACTCGTGATAAGCTCCGCCTGATTCTTGTTACTCAGTCGGGTCTAGACAATATCCTCTATTTATTCTTGTACCGTCTTAGATTAGGTTCCCTTAATGTTGAAAATAAAATTACCCTGTACACAATTTGTGGAATATCAAACTTCTCTACAGGTGTCCTATCCGAGTTGAGAACCACCTCAGCCTAAAATTCTCCAACGGCGCCATTACCACTGCCCTGTTGTTTGGTATGTCGGAGGAGGAGATACAGGGTTACCAGTCGTACCAAAGTGTCACGGAAGGTTACCGTGTGCGAGCGAAGGATGATAGAATCCAGGTGCCCACCCACTAGCTGTTTATTGCATTTGATGGGCTCCACCTTCCTCCGAAGATAAAGCCAGACAAGGAGGTTATAGCTGTTCGACTGTACATTCCACAACGTATCCATTGTTTCCAGAGCCAAGGCTACGGCTCCACTGAGACCCCTTGTAAAGCTTCAACTGTGGTAAGGATGCGAATTTGTCCATCTGTTCCTACCTGTGCGAAGTGTAGAGGTGTCCATCCAGCACCTTCCCGCGACTGTCCCATTACCTGGATAAGGTAATGCGGATGAAAGAGTGTTTATCCTTCTCCTAAACCTAGAAACGCCGTTTGCTCAGAAACATTCTATCCTGCAGTTTGGTACTTTTAGTTTAGTAGTTTTAGACCGAGCACCAAAGTGCGTACACAAATTTGCCCTCTAGCCGCCATGCTCGTCGCTCCTTCTAGGATTCTTGCACCAGCTTCCGATCCCAAGGCTATTAGTATTGTTACCCAGAAATTTATAGTTCCACCAAAATGCCCTGACCTCAAAAGTCATACGACTTCTGCCAGTGGAGGTGTCTTTAAGGCTTTTTCACTTTCGCCCCACTGCGATCATGTTCTCAAGGTACCATAGGGCATGGTCGCGTTCAGCGGCTTTTCCTCTTCCCCTGTCTATTCGCATTTTTATAGACCTACTGAGCTTTCCGGTGAAACTGAGCCTCTTTCTTCTGAGCTACCTATGGAGCAAAACCACTTACTCCCAAAAGCCCTAATCCCACATGGAACCAAAATGCGAAACTGAAGTGACAGCCGCCGGTCAAGTGAACCTAGCCCACAGCTTGTCAGTTTGCCTCAGGATATATGTATTTAGGCTTTCACGGCCGGTGTCTTGATTATTCCAATGGCCGAATAACAAGGCGTGCTCTGCCACAGACGATTTATCCGTATGTCCCAATCTGGATAAATCCCAATAACTGATTTACATTTCCTGGTTTCATTCCGTTGTGCTTTGACCTGCCACAGGAACCTGGTACTCCTGAACATGGGCGTGTATGTTCGTGATTCGTGACGATATTTTTAACGCCTGCATGCTCACCATCACATTGTAAGTTGTTGCTGTTACCCTGACCTTCCAGGCTGTTCTTTCACCCTCTGTTCCGTTTACCTGCCACCTTAGTCACCCCTCCCCATTGCGGACGTATAAAATCTATTGTCCCAATAACCTACATTTTGCTGAGACTTTACTGTCCAGCGGGGATTGCCTTGGGCTTGCGTAAGTGGGACCTTGTAGACTTTTTACCATAGAACCACCTTTCTTTTCTTAACACTGGTGAACTTTTTTTTTTTTTACTTTCTGTACTAAGTATAGTAAGTAGAGGAAGTGTAGCATTCCACCCAAAAATTCCATGTCGAGGATTCACCACAAGTATGTCTTGAGGCCCCCTGAATATAAAACGAAGCATTTATAGAAAAAGGTCCGCGCGTGTGTGTGTGTGTATGTATGTATATGTGTGTGTTCGCGTGTGGCTGTATTTGAACAGAATAATTAAAAAATGAAAACCCGATTAAAAACCAATCTGGGTATTTCAGTTCATTTGGAGATGCGATACGAAGATTTTAAAGAAAATTCCTCCACCCTAAACTACCGATTACATGGAACGTTTTGATTTTATCGAAAATACCTCTAATGATTTTGATTGAAATGTTTGAGACATTTTTATGCCAAATGAAATGCATATTTTGAACTCATTTTTTATATCTTAGCCGTCCAAAGAAAACAAATCTTAAAGCTTTAAAAGGCTTGACCATCGCCCAAGGCGTACTGTATTCCCATATTCCCCTAGCACCTAAAAGGAAATAAGCAATAACATAATTTATACAAATGTTTATCTCAACTAGCACCAAGGCGATTTGGGAATAAGAGTTTGTAAGAATGCTTAGTACAAGAGTAGAGAAAGCCATGTGAGTGCAACGTATCAGATTTTTTCTGATTCTACTGGCACTAACTCTCACCTGGACTTATCTGTCTTCTCACCACAACTTGCACATCGCTTTGAGTGGTACATTGTCTCTGACATTTTCCCTAGCGATGATTTTCCATGCCTTACCAGCTTGCTATCACACTACGTACCATAGTCACATGTACCCATCTGGCAGATACTAGATAACTGGAATAAAGAGGTAGGTAATTCCGACCAGTCGCGCTTATGTCATCAAGAATACTAATTTACCGCGATAGTTTAACCCTTTCTAAGGCCGAGGGAAGTATACTTCCCACTTGCATGGAAAGCCTGCTGACCACTTCTAGTGTGTACTGGCATATAGCGGAAACTTCAACAAAACCAGGAAAAAAAATGAACACATTCTAGTATAAGTTCTACGAGGACTCAAAGTCAAAATAAAATGGCAGAAGTTTGAACGGGGTGTGATTGCAACTCCTTGTCTGACAAGTAAAGTAATTTATACTAATTTGGGCACACTGAAGCTGTTTTGCTTCAGAAAGTCTTGGAAAGTTCCATGGAAAATACTCAAGGGATGAAGTGAGAGATAGGGAATATATGGGAGAGTTCAGTTTAGGTTCTACCAAAATGTATTGCTTTACATTTTTGTGGTTTTATTATAATATAGTACTTACATACAGCAAATAGCATGTGTTTTGTAAATGTTTGGTGTAACCTAAGACACAAACTACTTCTATGCTATGATAAAGAAAGAATGAAATTACTCTGCTGTAAACTCATATTTTTTGTAAGTATATAGCTTCCTCCGTGACATCATATTGCACAACGAATAAATGACATTAAATAACTGACACAAATCTTCTCAGGATAAGGGAAAACCTCTGAAAAATACCTTATCCAGGTAAATCACTTTCACCAAGATTCAACCTGACTGTTTTTTGGACATGAGCCAGAAACACTAACAGAGACGGACTATTTCGCATATATCTGGAATGCTATCAGCTATTATTGAAGTCTTTATTACTAAGTTTTGTTAAGCCTGGAACAGAATTTGGGGACGCTATTTCATCTTTCATAGTGTTTTTTAGATCTATCACATTATCTAGGAATTCACTGGATACATGTCCCTCATATTCATTTTGGAGACCTACTGCTGCATTCTGAATCTCTTCGTTGAAACCAAAATTTAGAAAACTGTTGCAAGATATGGTTAACATTACAGATACCTTAAATCTTCATTTCAACTTTGCTACAATAATGTCCAAACAATTGTTAAAAACAATGGTGAGGAATACATATTTTGATCAATTTGCTGCTTGTACTGATACAATTTATAAAAATATTATTTTAACCTTTTGAACTCTTTAACTTTCAAATTGTGGTCATATGCTCCATTTCTTTGCCAAAGTTGTAGCTGAAGACATAGGTTCTTCAAAATTATTTTGATAATAAGATACATTATCAGCTGCTTTCTGAAAAAGAGAACATGCCTTATCAAGCTCTACATTTTCCAGATTCATAATTGCAGATGCTAAATTAGTACATTCTAGAATATCTGATGATAAGACAATCTGGGAACTGAATTCAAATTACTCTAATTGGTTTCTAAGTGAACCGCTCATTTTCTTTATTACTTTCTTCTTAATCATCAATATTATTTTTTACAGTAACTAAAGCACAAGAAGATACTAAAAGTTCTCACTTTCTAATACTTGATTGAAAACAGGACAGGTTCTTATTTTGTAATAAACAGACCCAACTTCCAGAATTCCACATGCAGCATTGTTAAGTGCTGTTTAAATTATGCACTGCAAAATGCATATGTTGTGTAGTTACTTGTCTATGTTGTGTGCTGGTTCTAACATATACTACGATATATAATTACAGAGTCTGTGGTCAAGAACTGTTTAAAGATTCTGGAATTTAACAGCTGAGAGTATCCTGCTCACAATTATTAAACTACTGCGGCTATTGCTCCTGGTGAATTAACATTTGTCTTTTCAAATTTGATAACTCAGTAAAAGCCTTGCTACAAATCTTACCCTTGAGTGGCTTTATCCCTTTGTGAATCAATTTGTGTGTTTCCAAACTTGATGACGAAGTAAAAGTGTTTTTACAAATGTTACATTTGTATGACTTTATACCCTCATGAATGAATTTATGTGATTCCAAATGTGCCAAACTGTAAAAGCCTTGAGAGGTAGAACTGGAACTTAAAAATTCAATGCCACAACTGGGATTTGAACCACAGACCTTCCGCTTACCGGGCGGATGCTCTACCACTGAGCTATTGTGACAAACTGCCAGAATGGCGTTAAATTCTCAAGCCAGTTCGTATTTCTCCTGGTAAACCAGAAAGGCAGTCTCACATCAGAGACAAATTACCCCAATGGTGACTTACTATTGTAAGTACTTTATATCCCAGGATTAAATAACCTTCAGATGGTAATTATTATTTATTTATGCCAACAAACTTACTGTTGGTGTTTTTAAACACACAAGCCGTGTGTGGGTAAAGTTTGAGAGTAGAACTGGAACTTAAAAATTCGATGCCACAACTGGGATTTGAACCACAGACCTTTCGCTTACCGGGCGGATGCTCTACCACTGAGCTATTATGACAAACTGCCAGAATGGCATTAAATTCTCAAGCCAGTTCGTATTTCTCCTGGTAAACCAGAAAGGCAGTAACTTGTCTCTGATGTGAGACTGACGAAAAGATATAACCGGCAATTTTCTTTTCTTTTCTATTCTATTTTTTTTTACTTTCTCTACTGGTAAGTAGGGGAAGTATTGTATTCCACCCAAAAATTCGATGTCGAGATTTCACCGGAAATACATGTTTTGAGGCCCCCTGAATCCAAAAAAAGCATTTTTAGAAAAAGGTCCGTGTGTGTGTCTGTGTGTCAGTCTGTCAGTCTGTGGACAGCATAACTCAAAAACGAAAAGTCGGTTAAAAACCAAAGTTTGTATTTAAGTTTAATGTCTTTCAAGGATGTGACACGAAGATTTTGAAGAAAGTAGCCCCATGCTAAACTACCCTTTACATGGAAGATTTTTCGAAAATTTGGATTTTCTTGAAAATGGCTCTAACGATTTTGATTAAAATGCCATATGTTTGAGATGTTTTGATGACAAATGAAATGTATATCTTGAATTTTTTGGCTATTGCCCCTGTAGTCGTATTTACTCTGGATGAATTTTGCATAACTGGTAAACCGTTAGAGATAGACCACATTATACTATACAGAAGATGTAGAGTGAGTGAGTGAGTGATTAGGGTTTAAGGGCCCGTCGACAGCTAGGTCATTAGAGCCCCCAGAAGATGTAGATCTTGCTAAAATATACAATTTATGTTTCAATAAATTTTCTTGCAGGGTGAACCATTTCGGAAATATTCCTTGTTATGTGTGTGAGTTTCGGAAAACAGTTCTTTCATGAAATGGATCATCGTTGTTCATTTTTACTTTCTCTACTGGTAAGTAGGGGAAGTATTGTATTCCACCCAAAAATTTGATGTCGAGATTTCACCGGAAATACATGTTTTGAGGCCCCCTGGATCCAAAAAAAGCATTTTTAGAAAAAGGTCCGTGTGTGTGTCTGTGTATCAGTCTGTCAGTCTGTGGACAGCATAACTCAAAAACGAAAAGTCGGTTAAAAACTAAAGTTTGTATTTAAGTTTAATGTCTTTCAAGGATGTGACACAAAGATCTGGAAGGAAGTAGCCTCACCCTAAAATACCCTTTACATGGAAGATTTTTCGAAAATTTTGATTTTCTTCAAAATGGCTCTAACAATTTTGATTAAAATGCCATATGTTTGAGATATTTTGATGACAAATGAAATGTATATCTTGAATTTTTTGGCTATGGCCCCTGTAGTCGTATTTACTCTGGATGAATTTTGCATAACTGGTAAACCGTTAGAGATAGACCACATTATACTATACAGAAAATGTAGACCTTGCTAAAATACACAATTTATGTCTCAATAAATTTTCTTGAAGGGTGAACCATTTCGGAGATATTCCTTGTTATGTGTGTGAGTTTCGGAAAACTTACGTGAAATGGGTCATCGCTGTTCATTTTTTTATACGTTAAGTGTGCAAAGACAACACAATCTCAAACATTTGACTATCGCATAAAGCCTACTGTATTCTAACATTCCCTTTGCACCTACAAGGAAATAAGCAATAAGATAATTTGTATAAATGTTTATCTCAACTCACAAGAAAGAAGATATAGGAATAAAAGTTTGTAAGAATGGTTAGTTCAAGAGCAGAGAAAGTCATGTGACTGCAACACATCAGATTTTTTTTTTTTTTTTTGCTTTAGTATATTTTCGGAATTATATGTTTACTCATAATGAGAAGGGAGGAATAAATAATTCAGAAGTACATAGGGGATAGGCTTGCTACATATACTAGGTAAAATCTACACAGAATACTGGATTACGGGTTGAAATATGAATGCCAAAAGGAAAATTAATAGAATTTCGTGCATAGTTCAGAAAGGAGATGCATAACAGTGATAACATCATAGACTATAAAGCACACTTCATAAATGGAAGTCCTCTTTGCACAATGATAAGACATTCCACACAAGAAATAGAGATTTTAGCCTGGAAATTATGGAAAATAAAAGTGGGAGAATCACGAAGTAAATAATATGTAACGTAACCCCATAACATAAAAGCCCATCTGGGGCAATGCCTATCGCCCGACGATTGTGTCCCGAATAGACATCATGAATGGGTTGCTGTGTTCGAGAATGGGATGTGGTCAGTGCACCCTGCCAGCCCATTATGCAGGCCTCTTGACAGAGAAAAACTCAAAAAATATAATAAACATTTAGAGGCTAAGAGGTAGAACTGGAACTTAAAAATTCAATGCCACAACTGGGATTTGAACCACAGACCTTCCGCTTACCGGGCGGACGCTCTAACCACTGAGCTATTGTGACAAACTGCCAGAATGGCATTAAATTCTCAAACCAGTTTGTATTTCTCCTGGTAAACCACAAAGGCAGTTTGAGAATTTAATGCCATTCTGGCAGTTTGTCACAATAGCTCAGTGGTTAGAGCGTCCGCCCGGTAAGCGGAAGGTCTGTGGTTCAAATCCCAGTTGTGGCATTGAATTTTTAAGTTCCAGTTCTACCTCTCAAAATTTGCCCACACATGGCTTGTGTGTTTAAAAACACCAGCAGTAAGTTTGTTGGCATAAATAAATAATAATTACCATTTAGAGGCTAAGCTTCAGTTATCTCTTCTAAGTTCAGAATATTTAAAAAAAGAGACAAAGGTTTCATGAAGCATTCATTCATATCTTCAGTCTAACTGTTTCTTATTAACATAACAATAAGTTGAGTTTTGGCATATATAGAAAACCTACTCCTATGTATATTTGCACAAAAATAAAATGTTTATGCCTCATCCAAATAAATTTGCTTTTTCTAATAGTATAGTTTATAGGATACTAAATGCACCACCTAATAAGGGAGAATTTATCAGAGAATGTAAAATCTTTATCAAACACAACATTAATTAATGTTTATAATACATATTTTGCACAAAGAATATAGATATCAGAAGAGCATAAAAGAGGTTTCTATCCCCAAGAAAATACTAGATGAATGTGTTTTTAAACAGTTTACTTACAATCCTTAGGCTAATAAAATAAGTTATGAAAATATTTAAAGAACAGGGAATAATTTTGCTTACTGCTAATAAATAATTTATATAAAAAGTTTGCTAAACTTTTCAAAACAGCACATTTCAAATTATAACAAATCCGGCATTTATCAACTTAAATGTTTGTATTGTGACAGGGTTTACATTGGTGAAAGTACACATTAATTGTAAACCAAAATAGAAGGATATTTTCGAAATATTAAGTATAAACAGGTTAATAAATCAACTAAAACAGATCATTTTTGGTTACTTAATTATGAAACAAATCCAAACATTAAGCTATTAAAACAATAAAATGGACCCATAGATTAATAGTTGCTGAAAAGGTATTTCTTTTGAAGAAGAGAACCAGGTAATGAATTTTGAAACAGAGCCCAATATACCTCAAAAAATTTGTTTTGCTTCAGTAGTTCGCGATATGATAGAAAAAATAGGTCACCTAGTGTATGTAATGATTACGACCATAATAATAAAGTAACACTGAAGCTGCGAATGACTAATTCAGGAAACTTTGGTCTGTGTTTTTAATATTCAAAACTTACCAGACTGGTAAAGCTTTGTCTCTAAATATTATATCTTTCCACTAAAAATATATTCAGGTTTTTAATGCATTTCAGTATCTGTGCCAAAAGAGCCCAAAGATTGTTCTCTTGTATGACACTGATAGCTGGCAGACAGCCATTGCAAATAGAGAAACTGTGGCCCAGCAGTGGTACACATACTGCCATAGTTTGCAGTGGTGTGTTAAATGGTATGCAAGCAATAGAGATAGTATGTGCCACCTCAGCAACAACTCGACCGCTTGCTTGCCAATCCACCTGCATAATCATGTCTAAATGCTGAAAAATCATGGTCTAAACCATGATTAGGCTGCAAATGAGTTTCTTGTAGGGAGATGATTTAAGGCAATCACTGGGAAACTAAATGGTATATATCCAGATCACATGCTTGGAACCCATTAATATTCCACTGGACCATTTTCACTGGATCGCTAGCGCTAATGAACAGCTTGGGAGCTACCGCCTGCATGGCTGAAGATGTATTTGTTGGTGCAGGTGTGGCACAATACAATGGAGACACACTTGCTGACAAGTCAGTAGATCTTCCTTCTTGAAAGTTTGAAAACAATGTTGCAATTATAATAGTCCATCTGTGCCAAAGCATTGGCAATGGGGAAGTGTTATACGCCAATGGTATATGAAGTACCGGATAATCATGATGGTATTAAGTTTGAGTTGTTCAAACCTCAGGAAAGGATTACCGAGATAGAAAAGATCCCTGCTGGTGAGAGAGGACTTAAACAATCCTAAAATCTTATTAAATAACAAGAACAATAACCCTAGAGAATCAAGAGGATGATGAATGGTAGCAATCAAAGCAGCTACTCATGGTACATCTAAGTGGTGGCAGAGGTGAAGGGGCAGTGAGTACCTTGGGACTCTGGGCACATCAAACCTCTACCTACAGTTGTAGGTTGCTGAGGGAACCTGATAACCAGATATGTCTAGGAGATTAAGGAATGTCTTTATAAATTCACTTATATCCTTAAATTTCATATATTAGAATTGGTTAAAGTATTTCCATAGCGGATAGAAGAGATAGTGTGAGCTCTTCGGGAGTTACTATGGCTCACTTGCAACATGGCACTGGTGTCACGGTCGCTTGACTTTAGTTCACGAATGCATGGTGAAAATGGGTTTCATATTATCAGTTAGCATTTTAAATACCTAAAATCGTAAGCAGGAATATTGGAAATACTGTTTTGAAACATCGTCTTTCCTTGACACATAATATAGGATGGTATTTTACAATAATGGGTATTATAATTAACGAAGAACAGTGAGAAATATCTGCTTACATGATTTTACACTGAAAAATTAAACCATAATGCAAATTATGTATTTTTTAAGCATTGTATCTAGAACCAGCTTTTGTTTTTTACTTAAATAATTTAAATTGCGTTTATGTTTGCAACAATTAGTAGCGAATTTCTTTTCTACTATTTTTAATTTAGCCCTCTCTTTAGATAGCAGGATTTTAGTTCTAACTAAATTTCTATTGAGGTTTCTAATTCTTTTCTTCAGTGTAGCAATTTCATTATTGACTCTTGTGTTTGTGACCTTGGAGGAATTAGAACTGTTTTCTGTGAATTCCTCATTGTTGAAGGACGGCGCGTTTAAAATAAGAACTGGTTGACTGGATCCTGCATCTGGTAATTTACTGATTGTTGAATATTGCTTTTTCAGTGATTTTTTGTCTCTGTTTTGTGGAGATTTTCGGGATTCATGCACTGTAGTTAAGTACCTGGGTAAATTAGGAAATATACAGGGAATTACCCCTGGCTTTAACTGCCATTTAATTCTAGGGATTTCAACTAGTTTTCCATGCACAACGAATGAATCAACTTTCACTAAAAAGTCCTCTGGAAAATGTTTGTCACAAATACTAGATTTAACACATAATTTAGTGTCTTTCCTAGGAATAGACTTTTCCCATTTGTAAAACACATTTTTATCTTTAGGAGGAGTAAAAAAATGTCTAGCTTCTGAGCAGTTTGTGTATCCTGAACGACACCCGGGTACAAAACAAGTTGGCATTTTTAATCAATTATTGATGTTGCTAGAAACTTACGTTTTGAAGAACACACACATTTATGCACAAAATTAGAAGCAATTTCACAAGTTGTTGTTGTTGTTGTTTTCTAGTGCCTTGCATCTGGCAATGAAGCCATTAGCATTCGTGCTTTCCAATACTTTTGAACTGTAGTGTCTTCTGATCTTAATGCTTCACAGGTCTTCAAGTGATCTTCGTTCATTTCTGCTGGATCGTTACACAGGACACATATTGGTGAGGCTGGCTTTCATGTAACTGTTTTCTTAACGGGCACCAGTTTTACAATGTGGCAGTTACATCACCCAACTTAAACCCCCATTTTGCAAGGGGGACCACACCTATCGTTGGTCAACGGGTCCATCGGACCTAGCCGGGAGGACTAAATAGGTGGTATTTAGATCTACCGACCTTCCCCTCATGTGCCTCTGAGGGACGCTGTTGTGCTGTGATAGGCCAGCACATATGTAAATGACATTTCCTCCATTTTAGATGAAACAGTTATACCGCTGTGATTCGGTCCCCAGAGCCTCATCTGTTAAAAGCAGGGTGCACCACGGGCAGGATGAGGATGGGAATTGGGTAGGAGAGGCTATAGGAGGTGCATCACTACCCCTTACTACAAGTTATGTACCTAATTACTCACAACACACAACGCATACATATAAAATTGTCTGTACTTCCGAATCACATACTAGGCAGTTCGGCCGCATTTTAAGGCGACTGCGATCGCCACGCCGCAGTTTTGGTCAGTTGCCACGGGACCACGGATCATGCAGTGAACTAGCGGGAGAGCTCACACTTTCTCTTCTATCCGCTATGGCATTTCTAATGTAAATTTCATTCATTCTAGTAATGTTTTCTACATAATTCTTCTATCAATGTACACACATACATGTAGATCTGAAATTTTGCAGCACATTTTAAAGTGAGGACTGACTTGCGAAGAATAAGTAATTACACAAAAGAATGAGAAGATATTAAGCAAAGATGAAGTATCCAAATATCTATATGATTATGAGTTGCATAGAATATGTAAAGATGCTAACTGGACTGTGAATCACAGTGAAATAGGTTAAAATGTACCTTACTGGTCATGGCATTGTGTAGTTATCAACAATTGACAATACAATCACTTAACACTCACAAAAACTGCTTCACTCAAAGACTGACTCCCACGTGATGTATGCCAGACTGTTTCTGTCGACACATACCATTCTGTCCATGACAGTACACACACATGCATGCACTGCTAACAGTCGTCCCATACAAACCAACAACTATTCTTCCTTTTTTGTCTCAAACGCTGTCTGCTTTCTTATGTTCTGCAAGCTTTTATACTGTAACGTAAAACGTGTCATTTACAAGCAAGCCAGCAGCCCAAACATTACAGAACTTGCTTGTTCTGGTGTACTGATTGTTGTCAGTCACACATTCACAAAGTAGCCTGATCTTGGTTCACTTTGATGTGTGCTGCAGTCACACTATTTTTCGTTTTGATAATTCAAATGTTTCAGCAGCTGCCTTATCACACAGCATATTCTTCAAGTATTGGAAAATTAAAACCTTACCTCATATAAATCTTATCTAGAAAAGCTGCATTCTTGTATGCAATATCACTTTGTTGCAATATCATTTGGGCAAGTGTTGTAAACTTTATTCAGAACGAACAAAGTTCACAGTTCATTATGACCACAGCAATCTTCTAACAATAACAGGGAACATGACAATGTGTCTGGTGATAGTTACTTATACAACTTGATCAAATAACTATGTTATACTCATTATGCTCAGTCAGCAGTTCCATAAGTTGGCACCAAGACTGAGTGGTTAGAGCTTTGCACACCTGGGCAGTCTGGGTTTGATCCCAGGGACCCAGATGTGGTATTTTTAGTGCACCAAATGGCATCACGGTGGGTTTTCTCTGGGTTCCCCGGTTTCCCTCAGCACTTCTTCCATGAACTGCTCCATTGACACCTTTCGAATCATTCTCTTCCTCACTGTCAACCTGGTATTTGACTGACCACCTGCTTCTAGGTCTTCATTCTGTCCGGTCTACAGATTCATCAGCTCCCTGACAGGCGTATGACCCTAGACACTGGCTTGTAAGTCCTACATAAGGGGAGGCTAATCAGGTAAAGAAGAAATAAGATAAAAAACAATTCCATATCTAACACTAACACGGAATACCACAATGTGCCTGGGGATAGTTACTTATACAGCTTGATCCTCAAAAATTAAAAACAGTTCTATACCTAACATTAAAAGGGAACTGGAGAAATTTTAATAGAATTAGGTAGTCTGTACATATTAACCTAATGACTTACCTTGGTGGTTTTGTGGAATAAAAGCCTTCATGGATTTCAGCCTGTAACATCATAATTAACTTGTAAAGCACATGATCTGGTTTAACCCTTTATATTTAAAAACAGCAGCAGAAACCAGTTGAACACTTCTTATATAATCTACAGAGAAGGAACTACTTGACACAAAAACCATATAATCAAGATAAATAACATTCTTTGATTAAAACACTCAAGCCATTTTATATTGTGAATTTCCAAAGGTTTTGTTCATAAATAGCTTAAAATAAGTATTAGGTTCATTGTTTTTATTATTAAATGGGTAATTGAGTCCTTGAATGAAACAGTTATTTGGGCACTGTATCTGGCCAGAAAATTCAATGCTTTTAATCTAGAAATTCACCTCAGATGTGTGGTGAATAAAATTATATCAATCTTCTGCTACTATTAACTTTGATATTTGTATGAACAGTAGTCTGGGTAATGCTGAGTGAGGTTACATCAGCATTAGGATAACTTGGATTGTACAAAGCACTACAGGATTAATCATAGAAAATGATCTTAAATCATTAACATGAGATAAAGTTATTTATTGTTGGTGTTTCAAGTGTGTCTGTTTTATCTAAAGCGCATTCCACCCTTAGAAGACAGTACACATTAAATGGAGCACAGTGTTGCAACATGTACTAGTTGAGAATCTTTCTCTGCGAGCGACTCCGAGGTGGCCGTGTCCTGTACTTGGTCCTTCAATTGCTGCTTGACGAGATAGGCACTTTTAACTTTGGTATCCCTGCACGCCTTTGTCACTGTATGACCTAAATTTACAAATAACTCGTCTGTATAAACAATTGATTTCACCCTGGTCCCTAAACCTTTTTACGTCTTTTAGATATTTATGTTACCATCTGGTATCGTCTCTTTCTATTAATATGCACTTGTTACCCCTTCTTTCATATTCGGACCCCAAATCATGTAAGAACCGGCTAAGAGTGGCCCTAGAGAAATTTGGTAGGGTCTCATCACTGTTGAATCGTGACAAAATTATATTCAACACGGGTGGAATATTTGCAAACAGTAAAGAATGAACAATTCGCCGCACTCCACATTGCACTATTCAATCATATTCCGTTAACCTAGCGTTTTGTGTAATCCCGCCCTTTTTGCTTTCTTTTTCGATGGCGTTCTTAGAGGTCCTTTCATTAGTTCCTTTTTAATCATACACACTACTGCTTCTGAACACCCGATAGCCTTAGCTGTTTCTTTGACTGCCTTAAACACATTTTGCTTCAAAAATAATCTAACACATTCATAATTATTTGGCGTTCCTTACTTCTTAATTTACCAACATATTGTCTCTTCCTAGCTTCCCCCTCCATAACTACAAATATTTTCAAAAAATATTAAACAAATAACGTAATAACAGCTCATAGATTCCACACAGTTACACACACGACTTCTTTTAAACTAATGTTAGTGCTGCTCCTTATACTATCTTCTGTGTCAGGCCTGGCGCGAGAATACACTGAATAGAGTAATACCTTTTGTTTGCCTTAGTGGATAAAAGAAAGAGGTTACTGCCTTTTGGTTTATTTTAAAAACTTTCTCCAACCTTCCTCAACATTTGTTCTCCCTGGTTCCCTGATGTAAACTCAATAACAAAAATGTTTCACACTGTGTAACTTTTGCAGTGCACAGATATACAATTTTCTGAAAACATTTAATTTAAAACATTATAACACTTAACTGGGTAAACATAGAGAATTCAAAGTAGGCAGGTAATAGCAGTATGGTTTACTCTACCTAAGAAAAAATATAGATGCATTCTAGCAGTTAGTTTGTTAGTTAGTGCATGATGAGTATAGAAACAGCAAATATCGGACTTCAATTGAAAAAAACGTTTTCTGAAGAAATTTGGACCTATAGAAATGTATAATGACTCTGAAAAGGATATAACCTTATAGAGAAAAAAATTCTGCACAGGATAATGTGCTCAAATCTGAAATTTATAACAAATGAATATTTATACCATGCTATTAGTAATCTGGCAACAGCGCGAGGGTAGAAAAGGACGCGGCTAATGGCAACTTGTATGCACTAGATAGAGACAGAGATGTCCCATTTAACTCCATACTGTCTTCTAAGAGTGGAACGCTATATAGAACAAATTTATTAAATGCATTTAAACCCACATAGCTGTCTTCTAACAACTTTTCTGATATGTTTCTCCACAGTCATTATCAACAATAGCTTTCTTAAAGGTAATATTTTCTTATACTTGTGCACATAACAAAAAGAACATTAAATGCTTATCTCGAAACAAACTACAGCACATGGACATAACAACATAAACCCTCTGGTATAATGGCTCAGTGAATTTGAGTGAATTTGAATTATGCCATTGTGCTTCAAAAATTCAGCTGTTACAATAATAGCCATTTTTAATTATTTATCTGTATATGCGTAACTGTATAATGTTACATTTGAACTGAATTGCTTTATGTAGAGGATGACAACAAACTATGCATGAAAAGTTTTAGTTTGCACAACAGCCAGTCTCTTGACACGTGGTTTTGTTTGCACCTCCTTTGACTTAAAATGAAAACCCTTGAAGTTGTGTGAATATACCGTTCTCCCTCTAAAGGCACTGACACAATTTCAAAGAGACGTAGGTAGACAAAAGTATATAGTAAATCATGAGCGTCGGCAGACTTTTTTCCAGGGGGGGGCCACATGTTGGAAGTTTGTAATCAGATATTATTAATTCATCATTTTATTATCGAAATGTATATTTGTTGCAGTTAACCGTATTGATTTGTGCTAAATAACAATTGTCCTAAATTAAAATAATAGTTTAATAGTCAATAATTGATTGCACTATAAGTACAGCAACTTCCAAGGGGGGGCCGCAGCCCCCTTTGCCTCCCCGTTCGCGATGCCCATGTAGTAAATGAGTCTGGTGTACACTAATTGTATATGGTATAGAGTGGCAGTCAAACAAATGATAGTCTACTATACTTCAAGAATAAAATGAACAAAGGAAGGTTGAAAGTTTAAAATGAGTGACGGTAAAAACAGAATTTGGTAGGTAACGTGTCATTTTAATGATACAGAATTCCCACAGAGAATTTTCAAGGATTTATAAATTGATTAGACAGAAACATCTCATACCTTTACATTCAAATGCTAAAAGAACAGTTTGTGGACATATTAACTTAAACACACTTTGGTTGTAAATTGAAGCCTAACCTCACCTCACTGCTACACACATTTAATTTGGAATATGTGATTCACTTTCTGAATACAATTTGTATGAACACTGCGACAGCTATAGACAATACTTTTCTAGACTCATAAAAAATTCCACATAATAATTTAACTCCTACTTAAAATGGCATGTCAGATCAAGATGATTAGGTATTGTTAGTAAGAAACAGTTGTTGATAGGACAATTAAGAATAACTACTGATCAGTATACCTGTAAATTTAAATTGGTGTTGAAGAATGGAAAGTAGACTCATGTCTATGTCAATACTCAAGTAAACAATAAATTCGATGATCAAGAAAAGAAAGGAAAGGTACACATAATACACTTTTAGCTTGACATTAGTCAATTGTATAGCCTGAAAGGTGTTTATATATTTTCTTCATTTTTGAGACAAAATAAACTGAGATTTACATGTTAGTACTTCACATTTAGGAAAACAAGAAAACAAAAATAAAGCTGACACACCTTTTTCTGCAGAACTTACCTTAATACCATCATTGATACATGAATCTTTGTAACCACCAATCTTCTTCCTCAACATCTATCTTGTTTTCAATTTCACTTTCTCTGATGCTTTCATTAATTTCTCATTACATGTTGTTCTTCATTCTGTGGCCAAGACGTGGAATCTTCAATTTCTGGTTTGATATCAGTGATACTTGTAAGAGTTTCAATCTTAACTTTCTTAATAAGGTCTTCGGTATTTCTTTCACTGAACAAAACTCCAGGTCACAAGATTCTTCTATGATATCCATTTTACCATAGCTGCTGTATTTGAACAGTTCTGTTCTTAAACTTCAGTAGCAAGTCTGTGGAAAAAGAAATACATTATTAGTAACATCCATGAGTTTTCTTCCAGGTAATTGCAACTACATTACACTCAACAGACAACATAAAGCAGCATAAAGTGATGAAGGTAATTTGGTGCAATATGTTAGTATAACAGTTTTAACATTCAAAGATACATAACTTTCTTGCTTATGTTTATATTAACCTGGATCTAACTTGTATTATTCTACTAAAATATACTTTGAACTATACAGACTTTCTCAAAATGAGAATAGTGGTTTTAAGGCTTTGTAGTATCAATTATATTTATGTTATAATTATAAATTATACATAAAATAAAAGAGCAACTCAAACACTTTTTCTACAAGTGTTCAATGTGAGCACCATTCGTCACACAGCACACATCCAGTAGACAGGTGAGTTCTTCCCCAACCTTGAACAGTGTGTCTGGAGTAATTGTTGCAACACCTGCTTGAATCTCATTTCTTAATTTGGGTATGGAAGTTGGCAGCAGAGGCACATACACATGATCCTTTAGGAACCCTCAAAGATAAAAGTTGCATGGCATCATATTGGGTGAATGTGTAGACCATGAAAAATGAGCTGTCATCTTGTCCCTTGGGACCATTCCTGCAGTGGTGTGCATGGCACACACCTTGGTTTGAAGTAAAGTTCTGTGGTTCAGCTTCTTCCAATTGAGATAAGAGCCATAGTTGTAGTGCAACAAGGTAAGAGACAACAGTTCCGGTGGCTTCACTGAAAGTGAAATGTACCTTCTTGCTGTCAAATAAAAGTTCTCTGGTTCAGTTTATTCCAATTGATGCAATGTGCTTTTTGTACCCAAGAAAACTGTCTGAGTTCCTCTTTCATTTTATATGTGATTTATAATTTTAAGTTAAATGTAATAAATACTAGAATGCCTTAAAACCTGTATATTTATTATTATTTATTTATGCCAACAAACTTACTGTTGGTGTTTTTAAACACACAAGCCGTGTGTGGGCAAAGTTTAAGAGGTAGAACTGGAACTTAAAAATTCAATGCCACAACTGGGATTTGAACCACAGACCTTCCACACTTGAACTTTGCCCACACACGGCTTATGTGTTTAAAAACACCAACAGTAAGTTTTTTGGCATAAATAAATAATAATTACCATGTGAAGGTTATTTAATCCTGGGATATAAAGTACTTGCAACAGTAAGTCACCATTGGGGTAATTGTCTCTGATGTGAGACTGCCTTTGTGGTTTACCAGGAGAAATACGAGCTGGCTTGAGAATTTAATGCCATTCTGGCAGTTTGTCACAATAGCTCAGTGGTTAGAGCGTCCGCCCGGCAAGCGGAAGGTCTGTGGTTCAAATCCCAGTTGTGGCATTGAATTTTTAAGTTCCAGTTCTACCTCTTAAACTGTATATTTGTTTTGAAACATCCTGTATTATTCTAAAAGCAATTTTTGTAATCTTGAACACAGAACAGCCTACAAAATTAACATGGATATTGTATACAATTGCATGCTGTTGTTTGGCATAAAAGCTTGTCAAGTTCAATTTTAAAGGTTATTTTAATAAACTGTAGTCCATAAAATTCACTTGATGATCAAGTAGAGCAAAGTATGGTTTCATTCCCACAAAACAAAGAGACATCACTTATACAGCTACTATGGCTAATAATTGTTACTCTTTACTTCTATGTTGTGATTATGTACAATCACTCAATTAAGTATTCATATTCGTATTTGTTTTTGAATTTCTAATTATTTTGTTTTCCCACCTGTGTCAGAGTCTGTTCTTCGTTTATTTTTGTTGGTTATGCCTGCATATGATTCTGTTAACTACAGAAGCATGGGTATTTAAATTTCAGCTATTTCTTTAAATGTTTTAATAATTTAAAAGCATCTTCTTGCAATCTGCTGTTTTGCCTCAGTCATTTCCTCGTTTTTCCATCCCAAAAATTAAACTGTTTAAATACAGCCAATTTCAAAGGTGAAAAAACCCTGAATGCAGCTGATGTGCACCAGCTGAAGGAAGAACAATGATCTTCTGGGATGGTTTTGGCATCATCCACTTTGCAAGATAAATACTTGTTTGACATTCTTTATGTGTCCTGTGTAATGATCCAGCAGAAATGAACGAAGACCACTTGAAGACCTGTGAAGCATTAAGATCAGAAGAAACTACAGTTCAAAAGTATTGGAAAGCACGAATGCTAATGGCTTCATTGCCAGATGAAAGGCACTAGAAAACAACAACAACAACATTCTCTTTTTATAAACATAAGGTAGTTGTTGGAAATTTGAACCATTTTCATTAGTAAATGATACATAACAGTCTTTAAACAGGCTACATTGCAATCAATGAGCCCCAGTTTGCATGAATGTTGGTCCAGATTGTTTCAGTTGGTTAGGTGCCTGACCAAGGTCACAGGTTCAAACCAAATTGTACCTGCCCCATGATAGTCTATGTCTGACCTCCCCTCCAATAAATGCATTGCCCCACATGTGCTGTAGAGAGAGGAAGTTTATCTCCTGTTAACTACTTCTCTAACTTGTGTTTTGCCAAGTTTACAAATCAGGAACAGTGATCGGGGATGAAAATTCAATGTGGGCATGGTTTTACAGCACAGCATGATGACCATAGTGGGGCTTGTAGCGAGACAGCGTTGGCATACAGGATTATGGCAAAGTGAATTAGAACCTTCAATGTAGAGTATCAGCACGTGAAACACATGGCTCAGCTGGGCTCTCTGAGTGTTAGTATAGAGGATGTGCAAGCTGTTGATGCACTACCAGACAGTATATGAGTTAGCCCTGGAGGTAGGAATATGGCATTTAACTGTGTTTTGCATTCTAAAGAATTGGATGAAAAGGTGAAAAACTTCATCTCGGTGGGTTCCCTGGAATTTCACAGAGGTACAGTAAAGGTTCAACACAACTTTCTCAAGCTCATCTGGAGTGTTATGGTTGTGATGGAGTTGCCTCCTTATAGTGCATTATTGTACTAGATGAAACATGGGGCAAGGCCATGCAAACCTCTACTTAAGAACCAATCCAATCAGCGGCGGCATATGGGTCTCCATGCAAAAAATGTGTGTCGTGCCCCAGGTGAAAGTTGTATTGTTTCTTGCATACAACTTGATTGCATCATCCTAACACATATCAGCCTGCAAGAACAGAATGTTAATGCACAGTATTTTTGTGATTTTTTGGAGAATAACCTGAAAGCAATGTTGCAAAGAAACCACACACATTTTCCAGAACCCTCCAATCATTATGGAGCATAATGCTCAGGCACAATTTGTAGCTGATCGGTTCCATCACTGGGGCTGGAATGTGGTTTTCCATCCACCACATTCAGTAGACTCAAATCCCTAAGATTATAATTTTATATCAAAGATAAACGAACTATTTTGGAATGTTTGATTCTCCAGTGTCCTGAGATTAGGCAGGCATTAGGGTGGTTCATTAGAGACATCAACAGAACAGGAGTTACTACAGGGATACTACAACTGGCAATGAGTTATAGACAATGCTGGATACTACATTGAAGGACCATAGAAGTATCATTCGTATACCAGTAATAAATAAAGTTGACACTATTAAAGCTACAGCCTAAGCATAAAAATATTATAGTTCCATATCATTTAACCATGTTTCAGTATTTATGGTAATGACATCAAATTGACCTTACCTAGAGAGTATGACTCATATGTATTCCTTACTACTTTTCCTCAATTCCTCAGTTCAGTGTGCTGTGTGCACTGATGTCACAGATATCATGCTCTGTGATCACAGATACCAAAATGAGAATAAAAAACTCTGTCAACCTTACACAAATATGTCTTATGGGGGCTAAGTTGGTTATGGGCTGGTCTACTGATTCCGAGGTCGTAGGTTCAAATGTGGTCCAGACAGATGGCTTTTAGATGTGCTTAAAAGTGACAGCCTCATTTCAGCAGATTTACTATCTTTTTATTATTGCAGGTGACATAAGCATATTTATTACTATGCTTAATCAATTGAAATATTTAGTGTAATTTGTATCCTTTAGTCTATTAAATAAAATTTTTGTATCACTAAGCAAGCAACAAAGTTAATTTTAAGTACAATCCGTATTGTACAGTATAATGTGCACTATATAAAATGAAGTATAACATTATACAGGGAGAGCAAAAAGCCTCTGACCTGACTGCATGGTGTTTTGCCTTGCCACATCCTTGATACTTGTTGCCATCCACTACTATTAGAGAAAGGTGCAAATGAAACCATACAGCATTTGTAAAATTACTTGTAAAGGCTTTATTTACCAACTTTGTGAAAGGAGATGCTGAAACTGGCCACCGTCATTGTCCATATATTTTTGGCATATCTTTAGGAAATTATCCATCACTCACTGTAGTTCACATTGTGAAATGCTGGAAATTTCCTTGCAATATTTTGTTTCAATCCTTCCAGGCTGTGTAGTTTTGTCTTGTAAACCTTAAGTTACCACAGATACAGAAATTGCAAAGAATTAGGGACCAAGATAACCACAAATGTGTACTAATAATTCTGTCTTGGAACATGCTTTCAATTGTTCTCATTGAAAGATTGGCTGTATTAGCTCTTAAGAGTCTCATAGATAAAAGAAAAACTCATGTTCCTTGTCTGCTGTTTCTCTGAAAACAAAGGGGGCAAAATCGTATTCATATATTTATGAGCGTCAACTATTGAATGTTAAAAAACTGAACTTATAATTTTCTCCGCTAATGGTGCACCATACACCAATTTTTTCAACATGAAGGGGCACTCAAGAACAATATTACGTTTCTCAGAGCTCCAGTAATGATTATTTTATGTACACACACATCCATGAAGTTGGAACCAAGTCTGGTCCATGAAAAATATTGTCACCGCGCCCGCCGTATTTAATTGCCGACAACCGCAGTGTCACCCATCGCATTATTGTCAGCACTACCGCAAAGGAGCCGAAGGAAAGAGACAGAGAATGGCCGCATTGTTGGGCGCTTGCCGAAAGAGAGAAAGTGATAGAGGCTTCTAGAACTGTCTGCTTTGTGTTTCACCGCTAAATGAGTGAACGTTCCTGAAGCTTCCAGGATAGTGCCTGGGAGATATAAATAGCGGTAAAGTGTGAGAAGAGTCAGTCAGACGTATGTGAAGCGTTGAGTAGTGCCGACGGAGAACAGTCAGACGTATGTGAAGGTTGAGTAGTCGTGCCGACGGAGACGGACAGACGATGTGGAGAGTTGTGCCGACGGAGAGGAGTTAGTTCTTTGTGTTACGAGTTCGAAGCCGTGCTGTTGGAGAATCGGAAAAGACTTTCTTGTTGTTGCAACGAGTGTACAAAGTTACTGTTTACGGAAATAAAAGTGTTTCTTTATCTAGACTACATCTGTCTACTTTACTTCACACCACACACCAAAAAAAAAGTCACAATATAAAATGTGGGCCTATTTCGCTATTGTGTATACTATTGAGAGTCCACTCACAAAATGTGTGCCTAATTACATGATCACCTGGTTGAAGAGCATTTGCTACAGTTATTTTATATGCTTTTGACTTCAGCAATTTAATGACTGTACATGCAAAGCTGTAAAAAATGCCTACCTGTTGCAAAAGCTGCCTAAGCTATTTTTGGGGGGAATTCTTCAAACAATGGCTAATATTGTATATGTTTCCTTGGTAAGAACTGCATGCCATCTTTTACATTTCCTAGTTTCAACACTTCCTGTTGCCTAAAATTTATTGCTAAATTCATAGATTGTTGTATGGCCTGGAACTATTACACCTGGAATGCTTTCTGCAAATCACACTTTCGCTTGGTGAGCTGACTCAGTTAACACATACAAATCATAAATGAATACACACTGTGCAGTAGAAAACTAATACTAAGCCATAATACAACTTGTTAGTAAGGATAGGACAAAAAAAAAGTCACTCATAATAACTGAACCACATCACATCACTGTCAACTAATTCTGCAGAGCAAATCCAAGTCAGCAGCATAACTGTGTACAGCAGCAGCACATTATCATGTTTCCACATACCCAGTGGAAAACCACTGCACAGCCCAGTTTGGGGGTCTTTTGTTCTCCCATTAGGTAGGTATGCTAGATATGTACAGAACATATGGCATTACTACTATGCTTACTACAAGTGTATTGGTCTATTTAGACAGACATATTAGAATGCATTGAAATACCAAATGTAGCATCTACCAAATGATTTGTTTGTAATTCTTTGCTGTAAATATTATGGTTTAAGAGGTGGAATCAGGACTGGAAAATTCAATGCCATAGCAGGGATTTGAACCACATATTTTCCACATCGAGTGGCTGCTTTTATCACTAAGCTACCATGGCCAATTTGCCAGTACGACATTAAATTCCCCAGCTGATTGTTTTTCCCATGCTTTTATTGTTTATCAGCATCAAATTAGCTATTGCAGTGTCTACAAGACTGTGAAGCTTTTCAATTTCATAAATAGTGAATTTAGTAGTTGATATTGAGCTCTCAGAAAAATTGGGGATTAATCTGCCATAGTCTTTTGGAGGGATGCGGACCCTGTAACTCAGTACAATATAGCAGTGGAGAAGACTTATGTTAGGGACTCCAGGCTAAATGCAGTCTTCAGTTAATAAGGTGCAGTTGGATATCAGTGGGTTTTAGATACACTGATGTTTTGGTATACACTTTTCCATCACTTCATGGCTGCAGCCTTGACTCCAAAACCTCTGATTATAAAAATCATCCCTCGGCTGCACTTTGTAGCTTAGGGCCTTCAGTATATCTCCCTATAGTTGCAATTAATTACATGTACAGAGGTATTTTTAGAGGTGGCGTGTGACGTAATGTTGTGCAGTAGTTCATGGTCGAGTCCACTTGTCTATTGCAAGATAAAAGGGGTGTCTGGTTAGTATCTCTTCGACTTCTAGCCCACTAGTCAGCAGGCTGCGGGTGGAAACTTACCCCCACCATCGCTTTGGGTGATGTCACTTGCGTATATCCGAGCAAGGTCATGTGCCACCTCTAAAAAATACCTCTGTAAACCTTGTGCATCTAAGGAAGGATGAATATGTGCATTACATTGCAATTCCAGGACCATACTCTACATGGAACTGCAACACCTTAGTGTAATAATCGACAGCATCACACATATGCTGAATAAAGTGTAGGTTACTTCCTAGCTAAATACAGTCCTCGTGTGATTTAAATCTTTGATATGAGGGATCCTGTTAAATGAATGGATTAAGATTGCATATCTGCTAAAAATGCTGTATTGTAGGTGATACGTTCATTCTGTATAATAGTGGCCTAACCTAGTGCTATTATTCTATACAATAGCAGCCTGGAAAGAAAAGCAAAGCATTACTTTGATGTAAGGATTGTTAACTCTTCAAAGAATAATAAAACAATGTGGAGTATACTAAAAAGTGAAACCCAGAACTCTATACCTACTGCTACAAATAATTATCCCTGTAACATTCTCAATCACTTCAACACTGTTGTGGATAGAGTAATACTGCCGCAAACTGGCACTAATAACAATATTCATCATCCTAAATTGATCAGAAATGGAATTAGCATCTTCCTTAAACCAGTGAAGTGCAAAGAAAAATTAAAATCATAAAATCTATAATATACTACTTCTCAGCCAGTCCTGACGATGTACTAGATTATATGGGATAATAGAATGAGCTGAGGCCAGACCATTATTATACAGAATAACTAGCAATACTTATGTTAGCAAATCCTGAGTAAATGCAAAGTTATCCTGAGTTAGTAAGTGGTAGAAGTCTAAGAACATATGCTAAAGTTGCTGGGGCCAGCCACCGTAGCTTTTAAGTGTGTTCTTCAAGCATATACCCACACCTATAACTACATATATCAGTATAACTACCATATCCTGAGTGTGAATTATTGTCAATTAAGTGTACTACTGCAACTTGTGGAATAGAATGCTACATACACACGCATAGCGGTGTCAAGTGTTTTAGCAGACACGCAATGTTAACCAATAAAATTAAACAAATAGTAGGTACATTATAAGAACCTTTCACATCCAGCCTCACTAAATGAAGTTTCATAAAACTAATATTAATGAAATTAGTTTAAGAATTGCATAGTGTTCTCCCGCACACTCCATGTGGGTCGAACAATTAACTGCCAAGAATATATTAGTTTGTTGATACTACCTGTGTAGTAAATAATTTACGTACCTGATCTCTACAACAATTCAGTTTTATCTTAAGTTGAAGAGACATTGAAAATAGATAAAATGCAATTTTTAACACATGTCAAGATGTTATTTGAGGGTATACAAATTTAGAAGCCAGCTTAGAAAGAGAAGCCATGTAATCCATGCGGCCGCCACATATGCATTTGTCTTCATACTTGAAGAAAGGCTGGTAAAGAGAAAGATGTTGAGAATGTTTCCAATACTGTGTGATGCTAAGGTTAGAACGGCAGTTATGTAAGGTACATATGTATTGACAGTTTATCATGGCATTATTCTAATGGTAATTAAAATCAGCTGTGTTGTTCCATTTTTAACTAAAATTTTTAGTTTAGATGTTACACAATTCTCCACTCGTGATTTACTTGGCATACAATTATATAATCATTAAAACAGTTGTAATTTAATATCGGTGGAAAACCATCACTCATGGTAATGCGCTTATATAACATTGCTTTACTGCACAACTGCAAGGCATATACGTAATTAACCGTGGCACAATACACAGACCTGTGACATCATGTAGGGCGTGTTAAGAGCATTCGTAATTTATGTGTGTCAAGAGTTCTGCAACTGTAAATACCAAAAAGGCTGCTTCTGTGGTCTGCATCATATTCAAGAGGTCCTGAGTTCGAATATCAGGGTGATTCATCCTGATAAACTCTTTTTACAGGGTTTTCCCTGAGAAGATAAATGTCAGGTAACTTTAAGCTGTACAGACCTAGGGCTCACTTGAGTATCATTTCACCTATTGATTCATTGTCTGATATGCATACCAAGTTAAGGAATGTTACTCTTTAAACAAATTATAAGAAATTAAAAAATGCTGATGGTTACTGGGAAGGATACATTACAGAAACTATAACTTGAGAAGTTGATGATTTGTTTAGGATAGATAGTGACAATGACATTGAGGCATCTTTCATTGGCAGGCCATTTCTATGAAATTATCTTTGCCACTTAAGTAAATTGCAGTTTTAGAAATTGTTCCAGGTGAAAAGATTGTTCACACTCCGGAAAATTACAGTTCTGATACCATGCACTTCCTATAGTTATGGAATTCGTAAAAAGTGTAGTGACTAATTTAGTTTATTTTTATTAATTTTGCTGTTGTGGAAATTACAGACGATTGAGATGTTTAGCCTCAATGTCATTCCTTGAGAAACATTACAATAAATAATTACATAGGTACATATGGAATATGCTTGCCATCATTAAGTTTATTACCTTCTCTAACTATGGGCAATAAATAGGGGAAGTGCTGTATTCCACACAAGGATTCAATACGAGGATTTCTCTGGAAATACAAATTTCAAGATTCCATGAGCTAAAAAAAAAATTTACGAAACAGACTATGTATGTGAACATATAAATGATAAGTCAATCACTTTGTAGTTAAGTTTAGCATCTTCCAACCAAGTAGGATGGCTTAGGCAGTTAGATGAAATAATGAGCCCTTATGCAAATACTTTAACTCGGCAGTGTGTGTCGGGGGGGGGGGGGGGGAGGGGGCACTCGCCTGGTGTCACAGATGGTCCACTTTCAAGGTGTGAGGGGTAGTGACATAGTGCCACATGGTAGTGGAGGGGGAAGCATCTGAAACATGTTTACCGGAAGGATATTGTGCTGGCACACATTCGAGATTGGGGTTCATATTCTTCCAGGATTACCAAATAAAATAACTTGGTTATTATGTATAGTAGCAGCCAAGCTTATTTTACCAACAGTGAGTACATGACCTAGGCGGCTATTGCCAATCATGCATCTCTGAAATCTGCAGTCACATCAATACATATCACATGCAATTGAACTGATGGGGAAACATCTCTCGAAGAACAACCTAGCCTTGATAGAAAGAATGAAAGAGAGCTATGCATATGATAGGGATCCTCTGGCTTGCAAACAGTGCACCATCACAACAAAATTAAGAACTCAGGTAACAGCCCTTCTACATCAAAGAATAATGATTAAACAGAGAGCAGTACCAAACATTGCTAAAAGAAATACGAGAGAAGAAAACCAAAATATAGAACTATTTCCGCCAGACATCATTATGCCTATGATTACAAATAGTATACCTTAGTTTAAGCTGCAGTGTAAACAAAGTGCTAAATTGTATTCCTCCATGTGCATTTCGTATTGCTGTTAAAAATATTGTATTTTCGTGTTAATGTATTCCATTTATTTTTACTATAAGATTTTCAAACTGGTTTTGCAAATAATACTTGTAGTTATTTTAAATTGAGTGCTACTTTGCATGTTAGTTCACACACTATATTTTGATCTGCACCTACTGACATGGAAGTTGTACATTTTGATCAGCCAATGAAGTGTTGCTCAAACATGTGCTGTTGTTTTCATTGCAGTTTAAAGCAAGGGTGGTGAAGGCGTACCCCTACTACTATTTCCACTTTGGTTACACAATGCTATAGTTCCATTACAACAACTAGTCCATTCTAAAGATGCAGATGGGTGCTTGAAAGAGTATCCATGGCACGAAAACCTGTCACCAATCAGCAGTCAGCTGTTACATTGCACCCCTCACATTCTCTCACAAGAAGCTGTATTTAAGCCTTCATTAGCTGCCATATTGATCTATTGGGTGCATGTACATTTCCTGGGTGTTTGTGAATGTTTGGTAATTTATTAATTATCTATAGAGCGAGGACATATATCCACTGAAGAAGAAATCAGGTTGACTGCACGGCGAATTGCTTGCTTGACGTCATTGCTGCTACCTCGGACTGAGGGGTGAACAGCGTGCTGTGGTTCAGTATGACAGCTGTACCATACAGATAGGGAGTGTTATTTTCTGTGCGATCTGTGTTTACATACGAGGTGAATAATGTCTTCAGCTTTAGGTGATGGTAAATTAAATAAGTTATTGGAAAAATTTGGAAGAAATACTTTCGTATTGAATGGTGATACGATACACTGTAAGTTATGTTATTCACAAATTAGAGATTCCAAGGAGAAACGGAAATTGTTGAAGCAACATTGTAATACCTAAAACATAAAGCACTTGTTGCAGCATCAAAGAATAAAGAACACGACCATTTGTCACTTCAATCGGAGTTTTTTTAAGACATGTGCAAAATAGATCATCTAAAATCATGTAGTGATCTTGGCTACGCTACAATGGTTCATATAAAAATTGGTTTACAACAGCTAGACAAAATGTCATCTACGTATGACGAACACAATGTACAATATGTTACGTTTGCTCCCGTTACATCATGTGCCCGACTCTGTAGCGTGATGGCTAGCGTGTCTGCCTCACGTTCAAGATGTCGCGAGTTCGAATCTCGCTTACGGTAAGTTATCCGGGTAAGGTTTTTTCCGAGGTTTTCCCTACCCTGAGAAGACAAATGTCATTTGAGCATCATGTCACCCATTTCATTTCATTCATTCGTCCGATATGACACAATGTTGGAGGACGTTAATACAAAAAAAAAAAAAAAGTTACATCATGTGACGCTGAGAGAAGTTTCTCGCTGTATACACATTGTTTAGATAACAAGTTTTACTTTTGAACAATTTAAAAATGTATTATTGTTCACTACAATTTTGAAGAACGAATAGATGACGATATGAACTGATGTAAATGGACTAGAGCTTCTTACACAGCCCTGCCCTTTTGTTTACATGTTCTGAACTCCTGTGCTACGTCGTCTGCCAGTCACCACGGAGCGTGCATAGTACGAGCGCGCAAACACTGTAGGCGATGGGATATTTATCCTCGCTCTAATTATCTATTAGAAAATGACACAACTTTTACAGCATTTAGAATGTAGGTTTCAGAGTCCATTTTGTAAAGTGTTTGTAGCTGTTCTCTATTTGCGTGGAACACACCTCAGCTGAGAGAGGAGCTTGCAACCCAGCACATGTGCATTGCAGCATGGCAGGAGCTATCAGAATGGAATCACAATGGAACCATAGTATTTTCAGCATTTGTATGTTTCATTGGTTTATAATAATGATGATAATGATGATGATGATGATGATGATGATGATGATGATGATGATGATGATGATGATGATGATAAATGCGTTTCCTCACACATTCATGCATCGCCACTTTAGCTATGCAGTGTTGGTATTTTCAGCATGTGCATGTTTTGCGGGCTGGCGATGCTCCAGCCACCTAGTGCTGCTATTATACAGGACAAGACTGCTCTTGACATCAATTAAACATTGTCAAAACATATACATTCACACAAAGGTTGTACTTCAATAGCACTAATAAGAAAACTGAAATAAGGATAAGTGCAAATACCTATAGTAACTTTGGCCTAAGCAAGCCACTTAACATTAACACTGCTAATGTATTATTCCACACAGCATTTGGAGAAACGCAAGTGACATCACGCACTATCAATAACAAGACATATCATTAATTGTTCATATGTTATACAAGATTGGTTACATCTGCTGAAATAGCTTCCATTTAAAAGAACAGCTTTATTTTCATGCATTTACGATGATGTACAGCACTTATCTAACCTAACAATAAACAGTTATAAACATTTAGAAAGATAAACACATGCATGATTACTTACATTAATCAAATTAACAATCGTCTTCACTGGCAGCTAATGCAGCAACTCCTATGTCAGCATCTAAGGATGACTGATCTGTCGTCACCGATGTTCATGACCGAACTGTCAACATTATCAGAGAGATGGTCCAGTTTCCACAATTTCTCTTCCTCCTTGACTACATGACTAATGTCAGACTGCCACATTTGTGCAGTGACCTGACCCAGTGCTGTGTCTAACGCTGACAAACATCTTTCAGTGTGAAATATCTGTTGTTCATTGCAATGTAGCCTTCAATACTGTTCCACACGAGCTCAATGGGGTTCAGTTTACTGTGATATGTGGGCAACCTTTCTACAGTAAAGCCACCTTTCCTGGCTATGTCATCTATCACATGTTTGTTTTCATTGTTGTTGAAGTGTTCTAAGTTAGGTTTAGTAGCTCCACTTTTATACTATTAGCATCAAAAGACACATCACACAACGTTAATCAGTTAGTACTGTCCTGCTTCCGCCATACAGAATTTGGGTGCCAGAACAGCCTCACAATATTGTCGCCCATCGCATTATTGTCGGCACTACTGCAAAGGAGCCGAGGGGAAGAGACAGAGAATGGTAGCATTGTTGGGGCGCTTGCCGAAAGAGAGAAAGCGATAGAGACTTCTGGAACTTTCTGCTTTGTATTTCACCGCAATAATAACTGAACTTTCCCGAAGTTTCCAGAATAGTGCCTGGGAGATTTAAATAGTGGTAAAGCGTGAGAAGGGACAGTTTTTGTGTAACTAATTCGGAGCCGTGCGGTTGGTGACTCGGAAAAGACTTTCTTGATGTTGAGTATAAAACGACTGTTTACGGAAATAAAAGTGTTTCTTTATTTCGACTACATCTGTCTCCTTTACTTGACACCCACCAAAGTCACACTGGTGTCAGAAGCGGGATATGACGATGGAGGCTACATTGGTGAGCTTTTTACAAGAGCTGAAAGCAGAGATGAAGTCGGCAAACGACAACCTCGATGCCGAGCTGAAAGAGATGAAGACGGAGCTATCGGCGAAAATTGACGAGCAACTGGCTGGCGTAAGGAAGGATATGAAAGAGCTCGGTGGAAAGGTGGAAGAGCTCGGTGGAAAGATGGAGGACCTCGGCCAACGCGTTGACGCCCTGGAGAATGTCGGGGAACGGCTTAGCGTTCTCGAAGACAGGGTCGACGGTAGCGCCAAGGAGCTAAATGCAATGGTGGAAGCGATGCTTAGTGAAAAGCTCAAGAACTACAAGGCCGAGGCTCCGGCACGCGACACAACATCGACGCGCGTCAAACCACCAAAGTACGATGGCACGTCAACGTTTGAGGCCTTCCGCCGTCAATTCGACACAGTGGCCAAGCACAACAAATGGTCGCCAGAAGGAGAGGCCGCGCAGCTGATAGCCAGCCTCCAGGGACGAACCGCAGAGGTGCTGAACGCAGTCCAGACAGCGGCGGCGCCCAAGGACATCTGGGAGGCCCTGGAGAACCGGTTCGGAAACCACCGCTTAGCCGCAGCCTACCGCAGCCAACTGAAATCTAGGATGCAACTGCTAGTGGAGACGCTGCAGGAGTTCGCTCTGCCAATCGAACAGCTGGCCAGCAAAGCCTTGGTCGACCTCCCCTCCGAATTCGTATCCCGAGAAGCCCCCTTTACCTTCGTCGACGGGGTACGCGATGCCGAGATACGTCAACGCCTGATGCTCGGCGACTATAAAACCATCCACGAGGCACTAACGGCCGCATTAAGGATGGAAGCGGCCAAAGTGACGGCTACCCCGACCTCGAAGACAAGGAGTGTCTGCTACGATGAAGACCGCAGACCAGTCCAGGGACGCCGACGAAGACCAGGGGGCGTGTGTTGGGGGTGTGGCCAGCCGGGACACCTGATGAGAGACTGCCGGCACCAAGAAGAGCAGCCGGAAAATGAGTAATGGCCGGCGTGGCGAGGGGCACGTCGGCGCCGTCACCATCACCCCCTCGAGTGACACTGCGCGCCGTCAGCCGGCGGATGGATGACAGCCTCATCGCGGACGGTTGGGTGAGAGGGAGGCCATGCCGCGTGCTTGTTGACACTGGAGCAGCCGTGACTGTCATCAGACCTGACGTAGCCAGGGGCTTGCCGTCGAGAAAATCGAGCGGACCGTACCAACTAGTGACGGCATCGGGTGACACCTTGCCTGTGGAGAGGGAGGCCCTGCTGCAGTTGACCTTGGGGCGAAGTGTCTTGCGTTTGTGGGTGTTCGTCGCGGAGGTGGCTGAGGAGGTGATACTGGGACTGGATGCCCTCAGGAGCCACGAGGCGACGGTCGACATCGGCAAGAAGGTGCTGCGGCTTAAGGGAGAGGAAGTAATGCTCCGGCACCCCGAAGAACGCCTTGGAATCTGCAGGGTCATTCTCAGGGAAGACGTAGGTGTCCCCGCGAGAAGCGAGATATTAGTGACGGCGCGACTGGAAGGCCAGTGCAAGAAGAACGTGCTGCTGGACCGGAAGATGCATGTGCACGGGCCCTGTGTAGCCGGGACATTGTTGCCGTGCCGAGAGGAGGTGCCGGTGAGACTGCTCAACCCAACAGACGCCGATCACGACGTCCAGACTGGGACGGAGTTGGGGGCGTGCGAGCCCGTGGTCAGCGTAACACCAATAGACAAGACCCAGAAGCCAGTGCGGACGCAACACCTGGGGCCCCGGCTGGAAGGCTTACTGGAGAGGGCGGCCGACCACCTGACCGCAGAACAGAGAGAGAAGGTCCAACAACTGCTGAGACGATATCAGCGCGACTTCAGCCAGGGCAGCAGCGATTACGGCCGCACGGACCTAGTGCTTCACCACATCGACACCGGCCTATTCGGCAACCACCTAGACGCGTTCCGTTGGCTAAACAAGCGGCGGTACGAGACATGCTGGAGGACATGAGAACCAAGGGAGTGATCGAAGAGTCTGACAGTCCTTGGTGTTCCCCTGTAGTTCTGGAGAAGAAGAAGAATGGCGAGCTACGCTTCTGCGTAGATTACAGGAAGCTGAACGCTGTCACCAGGAAGGACTGCTTCCCCTTACCCCGGATTGACGACATCCTGGGCACGCTTGCTGGTGCGCAGTGGTTCTCAACCCTGGACCTGAAATCGGGTTACTGGCAGGTGGCTCTAGACCCGAGAGACAAGGAGAAGACCGCATTCTCGACAGGCCAAGGGCTTTGGCAGTTCACAGTTATGCCCTTTGGTCTCTGCAACGCACCAGCTACCTTCCAACGCCTCATGGAGTCAGTAATGAGAGGATTGACTTATGACGCCTGCCTGTTATACCTGGACGACATCATCATCGTCGGCAAGACATTCGAAGACCATCTTGACAAACTGACCAAGGTGCTACAGAGACTGCAGGCGACCGGCTTGAAGCTGAACGCCAAGAAGTGCCAACTCTTCCGCAGGGAAGTCAACTACTTGGGCCACATAGTCTCACCAACCGGAGTGGCCAGGGATCCGGAGAAGACACAGGCCGTGAGAGATTGGCCTCGGCCAAAGGATAAGCGAGAACCACGCCGTTTCCTTGGATTGTGCAGTTATTACCGCCGCTTCATAAAGGGTTTCTCCAGCATCGCCAAACCCCTCACTCGCCCGACGGAAGAACATCGACCTTATGTGTGGACGGAAGACACCGAAGGCGCTTTCCGGCAGCTGAAGAGGACGCTCTGCAGTGCTCCTATTTTGGGATCCCACAACCAGGCGACGCCTTCATTGTGGACACCGACGCCAGCGACCATTGCATTGGAGGCGTCCTATCCCAAGTCCAGAACGGCCACGAGCGGGTGATAGCCTACTACAGCAAGACGTTGTCCAAGGCAGAGAAGAACTACTGTGTCACCCGACGAGAGCTACTGGCGGTAGTGAAGACCATGGAGCACTTCCACAAGTACCTGTACGGTCAGCCATTCCAACTGAGGACAGACCACTCCACCCTAGCCTGGCTACTTAGCTTTAGAAACCTGGAGGGCCAGACAGCCCGTTGGGTCCAGAGGTTGCAGGAGTACGACTTCACCTCCGAACATCGCAGAGGGAAGAGCCACGGCAACGCAGACGCCATGTCCCGAAGACCCTGCCCAGAAGAGTGTGGCCAATGCGCAAGAGTGGAAGAGAAGGAGCGTACCGCAGCTGTCAGAGTGGTCACGGCAGTGCCTGCGGATGGATGGGATAGTGCGGGCCTGAGGAGGGAGCAGCTGGCAGACGCCGACCTGGGGCCACTCTTGAGAGAAATGCAGGCAGGGACGTGACCAACCTGGGAGGACATCGCACCCAGAAGCGCTACATACAAGTCGTACTGGGCCCAATGGGACTCGTTGAAGACCAAAGAGGGCGTGCTGTTCCGGGTATGCGAATCACCTGATGAGAAGACCCAGAAAGAGCAGTTGGTACTTCCCCGAAGTAAGGTCCCGGAAGTCTTGGAGGAAGTGCACGCCGGTACCTCGGGTGGACACCTAGGAGCAAACCGGACGATCGACAAACTCCGACAGCGCTACTACTGGCTGAGGCTCCGAGCGTACGCTGAGAACTGGTGCCATCAATGTCACGTGTGCGCGGCGAGTCGCGGACCCCAGACTAGGAGCCGGCGTCGCATGCAGCAGTACAACGTCGGAGCGCCCTTCGAACGCATCGCCGTCGACATAGCTGGACCATTCCCAGTGTCCGATCGAGGCAACAAGTACCTGATGGTAGCTGTGGACTACTTCACCAAGTGGCCGGAGGTGTATGCCATCCCGAACCAAGAGGCGAAGACGATTACAGACTGCCTCGTGGAACAGTTGTTCTGCCGTTTTGGGGTCCTGTTAGAGCTCCACAGCGACCATGGTACCAATTTTGAGTCGCACCTAATAAAGGAGGCATTGGAAAGACTTGGGGTGAACAAGACCCACACAACACCCCTACATCCACAGTCGGACGGCATGGTCGAGAGATACATCAAGACCCTAGAGGAGCACCTGAGGAAGGTCGTGGCCAGCCATCAGCGAGACTGGGACCTCAAGGTATCACTGTTCTTGCTGGCCTACCGTTCGTCGACACACGACACCACCGGGATGACACCAGCAAGCCTAATGTTTGGCCGAGAGCTAAGCCTCCCTTGCGACCCGGCTTTTGGGAGCCCCCCGGAAGCGAAACAGCCGGCAACCGAGTATGTGGAGAATCTAGTAGACCATCTCCACGACATGCACGAAATGGCTCGTTAGAACATCCAGATGGCGAGCGACCGCATGAAGACCCGGTACGACAGGCAAGCCAACAGCCGTGGATTCCAGCAAGGTAACATGGTCTGGTTGTACCGCCCTACCCGGACCAAGGGACGCTGCCCAAAACTTCAACAACTGTGGCAAGGACCGTACCGAGTGGTGAAGAGGATTAACGACGTAGTCTACCGCATCCAGAGGGTGCCCCGGGGAAAGATGTTGGTGGTACACCTGGATCGTCTGGTCCGTTACGATGGTGCTGTTCGGGACGACCAGCCTTGAGGAGGGAGCAGTGTCGCCCATCGCATTATTGTCGGCACTACCGCAAAGGAGCCGAGGGGAAGAGACAGAGAATGGCCGCATTGTTGGGGCGCTTGCCGAAAGAGAGAAAGGGGTAGAGACTTCTGGAACTTTCTGCTTTGTATTTCACCGCAATAATAACTGAACTTTCCTGAAGTTTCCAGAATAGTGCCTGGGAGATATAAATAGCGGTAAAGCGTGAGAAGGGACAGTTTTTGTGTTACTAATTCGGAGCCGTGCGGTTGGTGAATCGGAAAAGACTTTCTTGCTGTTGAGTGTAAAAAGACTGTTTACAGAAATAAAAGTGTTTCTTTATCTCGACTACATCTGTCTCCTTTACTTGACACCCACCAAAGTCACAATATGGTATGGTGCATTATCAATGACAATGACTTTCCCTGGTTCAAGCTTTCTTAGTATGTTTGTGAACCATGTCTGAAACACCTCTCTGGTCATCTCTTCATAGTAAACACTGGTTTTCTTTGACTCAAAAATAAGGGCCCCACCATCAACAAAACAAGTAGCATTTTGCTATGCTTGAGAGGTGCCAGAAAGGAAACTTTGCTTTCTGCCCATTACTGTAGTGTCTACACATATTTTGAAAGTGCAGTGACCTCCATTAACTTTTGCAAGTAATATCTGTTTATTCCCACCTGTATAGCAGCAAATATTTCTCAAATATTTACACCTCCGCAAAGCAATTTTATCTCTGTCAACAATCACATTCACGCTATTTCTTTTCACAATTGAAAAACCCCATTTCTAATAATAAATTATGGAAGTTCATTTTCTTAAAATTAGGCAGATTAGTATCACTACTGACTGCACTCAACACTTTGTTCACTGTTGGTGACTCGTTTTTAAAAAAAAAGAGTATGCATTTTAGAGCAAATTGTGCGCTTCACCATCTACTTTTCCTAACACTGTTCTAGGCTTCTTCCTCTTCTTACATGGAGATCTAACAGAGCCAGCTTCTTTGAACTCGTTACAAATATGCACAATTCTGGTCTCTGATACACCAGTATATCCTGCGGTTAATTTCACAAAATCATACACAAGTACATCTGAACGGTGCTCCACAGTTTGTCAAACACATCTAACATAATCTGTTTTTTACCACTGTTTAGGAGTTTTTTTTAACCCTCGGGACACATTTCTTATGCGGTCATGTTATCGTAACTTACAAATTCAGCACCATATTCCTTATTGGTCAACTGGCCTCCTCTGTTCACGTGTTTATAACTTAAAAACAACTCGAATCTTAGTCAGTGGCACTTTCCTTGTTCCGAAATAAAACTTGTAAGTGTAATGTGCTACAAGGGAAACAACCATAATTGTTAACAGCTTTTAAACAGTAGCACTAAAAAGATATGGATCTATTTTCCCCAGAGTGCTTTGGTCAGGAACCAATCAGAGCATTCTCTGTGGTCACGCATTTACAGCTTCTGCAAGCATTTGTGTATTTCAAGTGACTTGCTTATTTCGGCAGGACTGTAGCTGTATTTCCATGACAGACTGTAGAAGCTTTGTTGCTTCACAAATGACAGTACGTTGCATTTGTTTGCGCACAAAGTTTTATTGTTCATGATCTTTGTATAATTACTTGCAATCATCTTTACTAAAGAATGAGAACATTTCTTGTCATAGCTATTGTATACACACTGCATGGGCACTTATCACTAAAACAAGCGGCAGTGTCTTCAATTTTCTTTTGTAAAATATAAATAAAAATAGCTCTGTTATTCCTGACACTAGACATGCATTTTCAAGTTCCCATGAGCTCAAAGACTGACATAATAGATAAACCTCCATGACCATAACTAGATATACAAAATCTATTAATTTTGGACTATACCAATTTTTATTTTGGTCTTGGTACAATTAAAATGGTACTATGTGGTCTCTTAACAGAGACTAATCTAGTGATATCACTACATAAGCACTTTTACAGGACACAAAATGCACTCGGTATACAACACAAGTATATTCTTCAGAAGAAAACAAAAATAGTCTCACGAGTCCCTCCTTGCTTAAGAAGTAATTAGAAATACAATCTGGCACTCTACACATTTGCCCCATTATGAAATGCAAATCTATAATGACAGACTTTAATAGAATTAATATCTTCAAAATGCCAGTTAGGTTATGTTACAATAAAACAATCACATTTACTAACAGTTTAATAACTATGCTGTAATAGCCATTTATCTTAATTATATTTTAAAGTCACAATTTGAATTTGAATTTATAGAGTACTTGTGCTTATACATCTTGGGCTGCCCATGAAGTTTGGCTCCCTGGCCCTTCTGTCATTGAACAGCCCTCTGAGGTTCTCTACATTTCATGTGCACTATTTATTATTAAACTACAATTAATTAACCTTACTCAAACCTGTCTTTTTGTCTTTCATCTTTTGATTCACTTACCTTCACCAAATTCTCTTTTACTTTTCATGTCCTAATCTCGTAACTATTTGAAATTATCCAACCCAATTCAAAATTTATCCCTCCCCTCTTTTTCTTACATTTCATGATCATTAAAAATTTTTCTCATTCATACCTACAAGAAATAGAAACAAATGCCAAAGATAAAAAATGGATTACACTACTTTCCAACCCAGATATAATCCCCCAGCCCCCAAAGACCAAGGAAAACAGTGGTTGCAGCCTTCCGACTACTGACAAATCACGACTGCTTAGCAAGTCATCTCTACAGCATAGGTACCTCAGCTTCACCAATATGTGTCCTGTGTAACAATCCAGCAGAAATGAAGGAAGACCACTTGAAGACCTGTGAAGCATTAAGATCAGAAGAAACTACAGTTCAAAAGTATTGGAAAGCACGAATGCTAATGGCTTCATTGCCAGATGCAAGGCACTAGAAAACAACAACAACATGATCATTGATAAATAATTTCCACCACCCCACAGATTCACTTTCTTCTCATTTCTTGCACTTCTTTTCCTCACTTAACTTTCACTTATAATACCTACTTGACTTTATTGCTAAACTTCTCCTTCCCTCCCTCGTACCAGCCCTGAACACATTTCACTTAAACACTTGCTCTTCCATGTCACATGGCATATATCACTATTTTCCTCTCTTTTTCAGCATTCTACATATTAACACATCCGGAGTTAAAACTGTCCCCCAATCGGATCTCCAGGTGGGGACATCTTTAGGCAAATTTCATCACAACAATTCCAATACTTTAAGAATTCTACAATGGAATGCAGGAGGCATGTCCCAGCCTAAAAAACAAGAGCTAATGAAACTATTAAAAGACCAAGATACAGAAGTCTTCACAGTACAAGAAGCCAATATATCAGAAGAACAGGAAATATACTTTGAAATGGATCAGTTCACTACACATATACTTCCAAAAGCTCGTCAAATAGCAAGTGGTATTCTTACAGGAATTAAAAGAAATATAAAAGCTACTATTCAAATCCAAAAAACAATGGAAGAACAACATAAATCAGAAATAGTTAAAATTGAAGTATGGAAAAGTAACTATCACTATAGAATTTACAGTATCTACAATCCTCCAGACAATACACTAGATCTAAATTCTATTCCCATAGAACCCAAAAGTATTTTAATAGGTGATTTTAATGCACACTCCCCTAGGTGGGGCTACAGAGATTAAATTCAGCAGGAAGAGTCATAGAAGACCTATTAAACTCATCATCAATGGAATTAATATTTAATCCAAATGATCCACCCGCTTACTTTCATTATAATAGTTCGGGTACAAATCCTGATCTTCTGATGGTGTCATCTGACATAATTGACAATACAAAAAGAGAAATAATAGAAGACCCAGTTTCAGGCCACAGAATCACCATAAACTCCATAAGAGGTCTAATAAATAAAAGTAACAAACCAAAAATTAAAACTTCTTGGAATTTTAAAAAAGCAGATTGGTCCAGTTTCCAAAACGAGATAGAAGGGAAGTGTAATATACTGTTAGAATCAGAGTTCAAGTCAACAGATGAAATGAATAAAAAAATTTGTGAAATATTATTGACAGCAGCCAAAACACATATCCCCAAAGGAAAGTATTCTTGATCTATATAAATAATTTACCTGAACCGGAGAACAGCAAGGTGATCTCTTATGCAGATGATACATCTATATTATGTTGGAATGATGGTCAAGAAGGCTTAGAAGAAAAAATGACAAGTGCAGTCTGTGAAATAACACAGTACTTACTAAATAATGGGCTAACATTAAATATAGGGAAGACAAAAGTCACGACATTTCAGAAAGATAATGTGAATATAAACATTAACAATATTTCTTTAACTTTCCCGACCTTCTGATGGTGTCATCTGACATAATTGACCATACAAAAAGAGAAATAATAGAAGACCCAGGTTCAGGCCACAGAATCACCATAAACTTCATAAGAGGTCTAATAAATAAAAGTAACAAACCAAAAGTTAAAACTTCTTGGAATTTTAAAAAAGCAGATTGGTCCAGTTTCCAAAATGAGATAGAAGGGAAGTGTAATATACTGTTAGAATCAGAGTTCAAGTCAACAGATGAAATGAATAAAAAATTTGTGAAATATTATTGACAGCAGCCAAAACACATATCCCCAAAGGAAAGTATTCTTGATCTATATAAATAATTTACCTGAACCGGAGAACAGCATGGTGATCTCTTATGCAGATGATACATCTATATTATGTTGGAATGATGGTCGAGAAGGCTTAGAAGAAAAAATGACAAGTGCTGTCTGTGAAATATCACAGTACTTACTAAATAATGGGCTAACATTAAATATAGGGAAGACAAAAGTCACGACATTTCAGAAAGATAATGTGAATATATACATTAACAATATTTCTTTAACTTGCTTAGCAAGTCATCTCTACAGAATAGGTATCTCAGCCTCACCAATATGTGTACTGTGTAACGATCCAGCAGAAATGAATGAAGAACACTTGAAGACCTGTGAAGCATTAAGATCAGAAGAAACTACAGTTCAAAAGTATTAGAAAGCACGAATGCTAATGGCTTCATTGCCAGATGCAAGGCACTAGAAAACAACAACAACAACAACATTAACAATATTGCATTAGAACAAGTAAAATGCTTTAAATTACTGGGAGTACACATAGAAGATGATTTAAACTACAATACACACATAGAAATACTCTGTAATAAAATGAACTCAGGGCTGTACCTATTGAGACAGCAAAATATGGTGACATTAACATTCTTAAATCAGTTTATTATGGCATTCTTTACCCGCACTTAACATATGGAATTGAAATTTGGGGGGAACGAGTAAAACCAACATGGACAGATTATTAAAGATACAAAAAAAATGCATATGAACTATATACCATCTTCATTTTCGACAATCCTGTCGGGAAGCATTCAAAACTCAAAATATCCTAACTGTGATCTCACTTTATGTGTTCAGAACTATTATGCTTGTTAAAGAAAAAGAGAAGTTTAACTTTTTCAATAAAGGCTGCCATAAATATGACACAAGAAGTGCAAATGATTACCATAGGGTGAGCACGAATAAAAGTCAAACCAATAAGGATCCATATAAAATAGGAGCTATATTATATAATAAATTGGCATTAGCAGTTAAAAATAGGACAGACTCAAAGTTTAAAGCTACTCTAAAATCATTTCTAACAGATAAATGTTTGTATAATATTGCTGAACTATAACGAATGTTGTATTTAGATGTAAATATGTAATGATTTATCTTCTAATAACCAATGGCATTGTAAACTACATAAATGATACAAGGTTGTACTATTGTATATTGTATAATAATTATGTATTAATTATAGTGTGCTATATATGATATATCCCATGTCATGTAAAATGATCAGTGGATGAATAAATATGTCCCATACTTTTGGTCTCCATCTTTATCTAAGTTAAAACACGAAAGAAATATAGCAAGAGTCAAAGCCGAAAGAACCAAGTGTCCAGAAGATGTACAAAACTGGAGAAGAAAAGCAGCCATTTTTAAGAAAGAATTAATTACAGCAAAGAGGGCCAGCTTCACAAATTTTGTAGAACATATGGACTGTAGGAAAGATGGAAATAAAATATACAAATTCCTTAATAAAACAAAATTATCAAAAATTACAACTGAACCATTAAAACATAATAACAAAAGCTTAACTACAGATAGGGAAATAGCAGAATCCCTTAACAAGTTTTATGCTCAGTCACAAAGAATACCCCCAGTGTATAAAAAACAAGATAAAACTATCCAAAAAACTATCAGAGAAACTAATAAGCCAAAAGATAGACGAAATGATATTTTTATTCAGGATTTTAACTAAACAGAACTAGACTTAGCAATAGAACAATTACAGAACAAAAAATCTCCAGGACCTGACAAGATCCACCCAGAGTTTATTATACACCTTGGCAGGAAAGGAAAGGAAATCCTACTTAAACTGCATAACACGTGTTGGAGAATGACTGTGCCTTCCGACTGGAAAAAAGCCATTATCATCCTGATTTAAAAGAAAAACAAACCCTCAAACAATATTAATAGTTTCCAATATCTTTGACCAGAATTATTGCAAAAGTGATGGAAAGAATGGTGGCATCTAGACTTAACTGGTTCCTAGAATATTACAACTTAATTAATAGTTCACAGACCTGCTTCAGACAGAATCATAGTACAAGTGAAAATGTACTTCTACTAAGCCAAGACATCAAGGAAGCTTTCAATAGAAAGCAGTGTTCATTTATTTTAAATCAGCATATGAATCAGCCTGGAGAAACAAATTAATTGAGAAGTTGCAATCAATAGGTGTGAAAAGTAATATGCTTAAATGGATAACTCAGTTTATTTCACAAAGATTTTGTGCCACAAAATATAATACATACATTTCCAAATATAAACAAACACACCAAGGACTTCCACAAGGTGCTGTTCTGAGCACAACACTCTTTAACATATATACAAATGTCCTTCCATCAATAATAAAAACTTCAGAAACCAAAATTGCTTTACTTGCTGATGATGTAATCATTTGGACTCCAGGCTCTCCAAAAAAACCTGAATTAATTAAAGACAGAATAGAAACAGCCCTAAACAAAGTACATGAATGGAGTTCCAAAATCCTCATGACTATCAATGTGGAAAAAACAAATTATGAATTATTTACACTAAAATACAAACCAGTTAATATTAACATAAATTATAATAGTAAACCACTTAAAGCAGTTGATGATGCCAAATACTTAGGCATCACTTTCGACAGAAAGCTAAGTTGGAAAAAACATATAACAAACATCTCAGAAAAGGTTGAAAAGAAACTGCAAATCCTGGAAAGGTTCGCTGGTGCTAAATGGGGCTGCTTAAGGAGAGTCCTTAACACAACATACAAAATTTATGTTAAACCAAACCTCTTGTACTGTTCTGAAGCTTTAATAACAGCAGCAAATGCTAACATCAATAAACTTGAACAAATACAAAATCAGGCTCTTCGCCTAATCACTGGAGCAGTTAAATCCACACCTATTGATGCCATGCTTGCCTTAACACAGACCCCATCAATAACAACAAAAATAGAAGAACAAGCATTGCTCCAACACGAGAAAATGTTACGACTGCCAAACTCTAAATGGACAGGAGAGAACCTCCCCCTTCAATCCTTAAAACGTATAGTAGTTTCCTAGAAAAGGTAACACAGATTAAATCCAAATTGAACATTCCTAACACCAGAGAAAATCTACTTTTAAGAGAAAATCCATTGGAATTCTTGCAACCTACCTTCAGTGTGGAATTAATAGAGGAAATAAGTAAATCAGACACACCAAAAGAAATACAAAAACTTCTAGCTCTGGAAACAATCATTACTAGATATCCCACAGAAGAATGGCTGCACATATATACTGATGGATCCTCCACAGAAAACCTTACTGGAGCTGGAGTTATGTGTTCACATTTTTCCTTTTATCATTCTGTTGGCAGAGACACAACAAATTATGATGTAGAAATAGAGTTTATATACATTGCTCTCCGACAATTATTAAATCTTCCCTTAAATAAACTTAACAGGGCAGTAATTCTTTCAGATTCTAAAGCTGCAATTCAGGGAATATGTTCAAATACTACAAAGAAGTCAACAAAAATTAGAGAATGCTACAAAATGTTAACACAACTCCAAAAAGTTAATAAGACCGTTCATCTCCAATGGATTCCAGCACACTGTGGAGTCATAGGGAATAAAGCTGCAGACTCACTTGCAAAGAAAGGCACAACAATAAAACAAAAGTCTAAATTCAGTTTCTCATACTCCTCAATAAAATGCTTGGTCATTAAAAAATTTTCTCATTCATGCCTACAAGAAATAGAAACAAATACCAAAGATAAAAAATGGATTACACTACTTTCCAACCCAGATATAATCCCCCAGAAACCACAGAAAACAGCGGTTGCAGCCTTCCGACTTTTGACAAATCACGTCTGCTTAGCAAGTCATCTCTACAGAATAGGTATGTCAGCTTCACCAATATGTGTCCTGTGTAACGATCCAGCAGAAATGAACAAAGACCACTTGAAGACCTGTGAAGCATTAAGATCGGAAGAAACTACAGTTCAAAAGTATTGGAAAGCACGAATGCTAATGGCTTCATTGCCAGATGCAAGGCACTAGAAAACAACAACAACAACATATTAACACATAATTTCTTAGAAAAAGTGGATTATAGGACAGATGCTAACAAAGCTCGTAAGTTCATAAAAAATGTCGACAGGAAACAAAACAACAGCACACCTATCAATACACAACAATAAAATGTTAGTAAATGATGCTGTCATAGCTGAAACATTCAATAAATACTATGCTAATTCACATAAAGTAACAAGAAATAATATAAAGGAATGTAAAGAATTTAAGAAAGATTTGAAACAAGAAAGAGAATGTGATCCTAACACTCAGTGCAATCTCTTTTTTCAAATTTTAATATGCAAGAACTGAACATTGCAATAAATAATCTAAAAAACAAAAAGTCTCCTGGACCAGATCACATACATCCAGAGTTCATAAAAAGCCTTGGAAAAGCAGCAAAACAACTACTGAAACTCTACAATCTATCCTAGAAAACCACTGTACCTGCTGAATGGCAAAAAGCAACAATTGCCCCACTCTTGAAGAAAGACAAAACAGCATCAGAAATAAAAAAGTATAGACCAATAGCTCTTACTAGCATAATAGCAAAAGTGATGGAAAGAATGGTGTCGAATAGGTTAAATTGGTTTCTAGAATCACAAAATTTAATATCCCCATGCCAAGCTGGATTCAGATAGTTCCACTCTATAAATGAGCAAGTCTTACTTCTCAGTCAAGAAATCAAAGACTCCTTCAATAGAAAAGAAGATAATTTATCAGTTTTTATTGATTTCCAAAATGCATATGATTCTATATCCAGAACAAAACTACTAAAGAAAGTAAAAAAGATAGGGATACAAGGTCCGATGTTTTCATGGTTATGTCATTTCCTAACACAACGCTTTATTGCAACCAGATATGGAAGAAATATATTTAAATACAAACAAGTACACCGTGGCTTACCACAAGGCGCAGTGCTCAGCACAACACTTTTTAATATATTTATTAACAATCTGCCACAAAAAGTACAAGAATCAGGTGTGAAGTGTGCACTATTTGCTGACGACTTAGTAATGTGGACTTCAAAACCAAAAAGCAAAAGTACAGAACTAGAAAAAAACCATGCAACAATCCTTAACCAACTTACAAAGGTGGGCCAAAGAAAATTTAATGACTGTTAATACAACAAAATCAAACTACCAAATCTTTTCACTAAGAAAAAAACCACTAAAAATGAAACTAAATTTTGAGGGTCAACAATTCCCAGAAACAAAGGAAGCAAAGTATTTAGGAGTTACATGGACCAAACAAATAGAAAATGTAATACAAAGTGCAGAAAGGTGTCTTTCACTGTTAAAACATCTAACAGGAATGAAGTGGGGATGTCGCAGAGCAACTCTTAACACAACATACAATATATATATATATATATATATATATATAAAGTCATTATTTACTTACTGCAGTGAAGTTCTTGTAAGAGCAAACACAAAAAAAAAATTAAATCTTTCAAAACCAAAGTCTGAGATTAATTACAGGTGCTATCAAAACCACACCAATAGCAGCTATGGAAATACTAACCAACCAATGCTCCATTGAATATGAAATAGAAAAAGCGGCTCTTACTCAACACGAAAAGTTGATCAGACCTCCATTCAATACATGGCACAAGAGAAACTTTACACATACACTAAAGACTCAGGAGAGCTTTCTTTCCAAAATTCAAGACATCAGAAAGAATGTACACCTTCCTAATTCAAAGGAAAAACTTGATATCTAAAGTCAATCCGACAAAAACATTAGACATCACATATTATTTACACCTGACAGAAGAAGTTAAGAAAAGTGATACTCCAACTAGTGTTCTAAAATTATTGGCATTAGACACAATCCATACTAGATTTCCAGAACATCAATGATTCCATATTTATACTGATGGATCATTGACATCAAACCAAGATGGAGCAGGTGCTGGAGTCACATGTCACCTCTTTTCTTATTACAAATCTTTAAGTTATGGAACGGCTAACTTTGATGGAGAAATTGAAGCAATTCGAGTGGGCCTACAAAATCTTTTGTACACAATTTCACATTTTCAGCAAGCAGTTATTCTCTCAGATACCAGGGCAGCAATTATAGCAATTACTTCCAAGTTGTCACCAAAAAACCAAACAATTATAGAATGTTGGAAAATCCTTACCCATCTAACAGCACTTCAAAAACACCTAGTCTTCCAATGGATACCAGCTCACTGTGGACTGAGTGGTAATGAGAAAGCTGATTTTCTTGCAAAAAGGGTACCAGTGGTGTACAAAACTCTATAGTTAATCTACCATTTTATGTAGCTAAAAGATTAGTCAACTCTGAATTCAAAAAAATTATTGAAAAATATTACTATGAAAAATCAAAGAATAAAAGATGGGAACTACCAAACATTCAAACAGTAATTCCTGAGTATCCTCAAAAAAGAGCAGTTGCAAACTTCAGGTTGATTACAGGACATGATTGTCTGGCAAAACATTTAAACAGAATTGGGATATATTCTTCACCACTCTGTCCTCTATGTGATCTGCAAGAGGAAATGGATCGAGACCACCTTCAAATATGCCCGGCCACTTCTAGTGCCCCATACATCAGTGAAAAATATTGGAGAGCAAGAGGATTAATGACTTCATTGTCAGAAATCCAGCATTAGCTAACAACATATATTAACACATGTTCATTATCTGATGTCCACTTTTTTGAGAAAATTGAAAATATGCATCTTGTTGTCCATAAAAATATCTTAAAGATATGGCATTTTAATCAAAATAATTACCTATTTTTGAGAAAAAAAATTTGGGAAAATCTTCAATGTAAAGGTTAGTTAAGGGTGGATCAATTATCTTCAAAGTTTTGTGTCGCATACTAGAAAAAAATATTAATATTAAATGTCAACTTTGGTGTTAAACAACTTTTTGTATTTGAAACTGCTTTTTTTTTATTCAGGGGGCCCCAAAACATATTTCTGGTGAAATCTCGGCACCAAAATGTTGGGTCAAATACAGTACTTCCCCTACTTATCATATTTAGTGGAGACAGTAAATACAAATAACAGTGGTAATATTTCTACTCCCACAGTAAATACATTTGCAGAGTTGAATGACTGCTTGTGTTTGTTTTGAAAAGGCCTTTCCTTTCTAAGCTGAAAGTATCATACAATCGCTGTCCTTCCCCACAAAAATGTGTGCATTATAAAGATACAACAAATGTGCATCTGTAAGACATTACTTTTATGCCATACTTAGGAGGTTTGTTTAACATATAAACCAGAAAAGTATATACACCTCTAAAATTAATAAGAACCTTAGCAATATATGCATGAGCTCCAATTGAATATATCTGCTCACAATTGTATAGAGTATACTGAAGAAGTGGGAGGTTGGGTCTGAGCAGTGGTATCTCAGGCCTGGTGAATCAATAAACAAATATCAGAATCAAAGTTTTACATCTCTTCAAACACATGATGCCAGTTTCTCATGTACATATTTGAAAACAGTATAAATAAGCATTGGACCATTCAGTGCTACAATTTCAGCTTTATCAGTGCTTTTGTATAATGCACTTACTGGGAGCGTTTGTTCTGATCTGCTTTAGCCTTTTATTTACGTGTCTGATGATCTCTGTTATTATTTCATTTGAAGAGAAGTACCTCCAGATTTCCTCAGGATCAGGATTAGTGCAAAACTAGGAACATGAACTATTTAGTCTTATTATGTATTCCAGATAAACTTTTCTTCTGCATCCTTATGGCTCTGAATTCCTGGCTATATACTTTCCTACTCCATGAACTAACTGTGAATCATCCAACTTTATGACTCAGCTTCATTTTTTGATTCTGAGAGGTGATCTGTTTCAGTAACAAATGAATCATCAGTTACATTTTGTATTTAAGTAAAGCCATGATTAGCTTTACTTGATACATAAAGGTAAAACTGATCAAGTATACATAAGTAGCTTTACAATCAAATAAAGTATATTATAATTTTATAATATTCATACATAAAATACAATAGCAGAAGAAAATCAAACATTGGCAGTAATACAATATAAAACTGAAGCATCTTTAGTTTTTAGTTCAACAAAGATCCTGTCTTTATAGTAATTCTCATTGCATGGGATATGTGGTCAACAATATTGCCGACAATGGCCAGAATAAGCGACAGATGGCTCAACACATTACATCATTCACATAGATAAGAATTAACTTACAAATAACTAAATGGATGTGACCGTAAAATAGATCAGTGCTGCCAACCTACACCTTTTTCTTTTTTAATAAGGTCCTCTGACATAGTGTCATCGTATGGTAAATGACTGAAATGGTGGTCAGATGAGCCCGGGCTCCATAGAGCTTTAAATTACCAGACATTTGTCATCTCAGAATAAGGTAAAATGTCAGTAAAAACCTCATCTGTATAGCTCATCCTAAGCAAGATTTGAAACCGTGACCTCGTAGGCGTGAGGTAGACATTCTACCATCACGCTATGGAAGTGGGTGCAACCTACACCAGCATAGTAACATAGCCACCTGTGAGACAGATACTACTATTTAAGAGTTAAACAAAATATGCAGGTACTTTAGAAGACAAAGCAATCTGGTGTTCAGGAAACTTGATGCACTAATCATGTATCACATTATGCTCTCTTATCTGACACTTCAAACTAAAGAGACTGTATATTTATAAAAGACAGTGCACAGAAATGTAACCGTGGGTCATTGATAATCAACTATATGCTGCATCTGGTATCTCATTTGCTTATAGTACTTGCTATCTGACTCACAACAGCACAGCTGTCAATATGAGGATAAACAAGCATTGCTGAGAAAAAGAGGCCCCTGAGCAAACATGGTTAGCCTTGAAATTCAGGGTCACAAGCCATAAAGCTTAGTTGAGAGATTTAGGCCCCTAAAATTCAAAGCATAGCCAAGGAATTGTAAATTATCCACATTATTCTTGGAATCGCTATAGGTAGCTCTTCTTTGCCCAAGATTATCAAATTGCTTTTGGAATATAATTTAAAGCAGGTTCTACTGCAATAACACACATTAGATTCAAGTTTACATAACCATATGTAGGGAAGCTATGGATGCTTGAATGTTAAAAATGTTAACACTTAACATATCAAATTATTTCTTTGTACTACTTTATGTTTGCTGGTGAAATTTAATGTAGTTTGAATAATCTGGAAACAAAGATGGATGTTACTAATAATGTGTTTCTTATTCCACAGACTTGCTACTGAAGTTCAAGAACAGAACTCTTCAAATACAGCAACTGCAGTAAAATGGATATCAAAGAAGAATCTTGTTTCCGAGACCTATGTTCAGAGAATGAGGGAGACATCAGAGACCTTGTAAAGAAAGTTAAGATTGAAACTGTTACAAGTAGCAGTGATATCAAACCAAAACTTGAAGAAAAGTATACATGTTCACAGAATGAAGATCATAATTTAACGATATTTAATCAAACCATCAAAGAAAGTGAAATTGAAACCAAAATAGAAATCAAAGAAGAAGATTGGTGGCTGGAAAGAGAAGATTCATGTATTAATGATTATGTTAAGGTAAAGTTACATCATGATTTTTTCTTTGTTTTCTTTTCTTGATTTCTTAAATTACAACCCTGAGATATGTAAAGATAAGGAGATTATTTTTTTTAGAAAGAAAGAACATGTATAAATACTAGGACAAAATGAGAAAAATCCAGCTAATTTTCTATCAGTTTATTTATCTTCTAAAACGTTGCCACAAATACACAGCTATCTTCTCGTAGTTAACAAAGTCTACAGTCTTTTGGGCTATTACAACACCACAGCTATTCTTCTCATAATCTTGCTCAGTCCTTTCAGTGTATATCTTCACTTCCCTTTTCTCTCATGACCTAATTATGAAGTTGCAATCATTTGCAACATATGCTGAGTCTTCTTATGATGTACTAACAGGACAACACCCATGCATAGGTGTGTTGCACTCACTGACACTCACCAAGTTATGCCCATAACTCAGTTCAAAAACTCACTGCCAACTGTTCTTCTCAGGCCTCCTTATATACTAGGATGATGTCACAACTTTTTAAACTCCTACCCACACACTGGAAATGACTCAGGAATCTTGTGAATGTTCCTGAGACCCCTTTTGTTTCTGCCACTTTGATTTTTAGTCAGGTACACATAACAGTGGCCTTAAAAGTCTTTACCTGCTCACAGGCCTGCCATGAGGCATGAAGCAGCCCGACCATGTCCTTCCTGAAGACAGAGCCTGAGATCACAGTGCTCCCCCTCAACACTGGTTGTCCTTCACACAGGTGTGTTGATATACCTTCCTACTCACGATGTTAAAACGATCCCCAAGTTCCATGACTCGACATCCATGGTGCACCTTCTCAGCTGCCTTGCTCCTGGCAGGTCCTCCTCCTGCTGACATCCAGATGCTCGATGGGGCTCTGTACCACATCTTGTCCAACTCGCAGGACCCTGCTGCTGATATCAACCATTGCTTCATGGCTCCTGCGGGCATCCAGTCCCAGTATCATACTTCAGCCGCGTTTGCTATGAACCCTCACAGTTACGTAACACTCTGTCCCAAGCTCAACTCCTTTGAGGTCTCCTTCTCCACAGGCAAGGTGTCACCCAATCCCGCCACTATTTCCTAGGGTTGATGCCATTTTGTTGCTGGAATATCCTGTGTCATATCGCAGTTACTAGTACTACACTACACTACACTACACTAGTATCCACTATTGCTTGGCATCACTTCCCCTGTATCCTGTCGTTCACAATAATTTCCTCCATTCTTCTTTTCACAGCACTCAGTGTCACCTGATTGGATGGCTCCGCTGATTCCAGCATGTCCCTCGCCAAGTCGGTTCTTGTGCCTTGCTTGATCATAGGCTTTCCTGGTGGCAATCCTTCAAGACGTGTGCTGGTTGGCTACATCCCAGACACACTCAGCCAGGGATCCTTAACGATCCTGTCTGTCATGCCATATACTTCCGTTCTCTCAGATAGGTGCAACTGTCAACTTGGCCACTTGCTCCTCCCTCCCCAGGTCCCCACTGTCTCGTCTGCCCTTGGCACTGCCATCACGGAGTTCAGTGTTTCTACTTCATTCCCAAATTCTCCATCCCGGATTTTGTCTCTTGCTTTCCGGAGTTCAAATTATTTTTTTCTGTTTTCATTTCATCCATTTCAGAGTTTATATTTTCCATTTCTCTCTCCATCTTTTCACGTTCTTCAGTTTGGATTTCAATTTTCTCCATTTTGTCCTTTCTGGTTTCTATATCCACTTTCATTTCTGCTATACTAGCTAACAGTTTCAAGCATTGACTCCATTGTGGCATTCATGTCACACTTCTGGCACCAGTGTGAAAAACCGAAAAAATGCAGTCTGGTTACTTTTCTATCACTTTATCTTCTAAAATTTTTCCACATATACAGTTTTCTTCTCATTGTTAACGCAGTCTACACTCTTTAGGGCTACCACAACTCACAACTGTTTTCCTCATGTCCGGCATGCTGTACAAACCAGCTTGACCCTGACCATGCCCCACCAAGCACTGGGCCCAATTTCACAATACCTTTCTTGCTCTGCAATTAATTACCTCCATATTATACCAGGGAGTGAAAGTAGACAAAGTATGCAGCTCTCAAAGCATTTCTCCAGCTGAGCTTCCCCCAGGAGGACCTACAATGGTAGGTCCGAGTTTGGCGCACCCGAGGCCCCTAGCCGCTCACCATCATGTTGCTTCTTTTGATTACCCTCTTCCTCTTCTAGGTTTATTAAGATTATTAGTAGTAAGGTTAGTAGTTTAGTTTTATAACTCCTGTCTCAGCAGCAGGGATCCTTCCTATCTCCGTGGTCCTGTCCCACGGTTTTCAGCGCGGCCCCCGACTTGTGTGCTCTTCGGAGGTCTCAGGCGCGAAGGTCAGGCGGACCCTTCACACTGCCCCCATGTGTAGCCTTAGGTGCGGAGCCCGTCCACACGTCATGTGCACCCTCGTAGTTCCTCGAGGGCACGGCCGGTGTTAATTTCCCGGCGGCGCGTGCCGTCGGGTTAGTATCATCGACCGGGAACCCCAGTGTAATCAACTCGAAGTCCCCTCAATCCACGCTGGCTCCGTTGAGGCAGCGTGGCCTAAAGCGGGGAGCCACAGGCGGTTATTCCTGTGGTGGGGGCATAAAACCGGGGTGTCACGTGGTGAACGGTTTACCCATGCGGACAAACAGTGGAGATCGGAGGGTAGCCCCTCTGAAGTACACCCTGAGGTCAGTCATGGAGGGGCCTCCATGGCGGCACAGACCGTGGAGATTTTGGTGTCTTTCTTTTCTTTGACCCCCGCATGGCAGGCTGACGCCGATGGTTCCGCATGCGGGTCCAAATAATCATGTATCCGCGCAAACCCTCCCTCATTGACAGTTTCTTGATGATGACTATGCAATGTGATGGAAAGACGATGAAAGACTCAAGCCCATTTTATATAAAAAAGGAAGTTTATAGGATCTGTGGCCCGGTTAAAAACGCAACCAGATTTAGAGATGACACGTTATTGATCGAGGTGATGAATGGAGGTCAGTCTCAGAAGCTGTTGAAGGAGAGTTTGTTGGGCTCCTACCCGATCCGTGTAGCCCCACATAAGACCTTGAACTCGTGTAGAGGAGTACGATCCATTTCCAGCCTGGACGATCTCACTAACGAAGAAACCGTCACCTGCCTCTCTGATCAGCGAGTCTGCCAAGCATTTCGGTTAACTCGGAAACAGGATGGTAAAGAGTGTGCTTTACGTACAGTATTCCTTACGTTTAAGGGCACTCAGCTGCCAGAATACATCTACTGTGGCTACGAGCGCGCTGCAGTACGACCGTATGTCCCGAATCCCATGCGCTGTTTTCAGTGTCAGAGATTCGGACATAGCAGGACCTAGTGTAACCATCCAGCAACTTGTGAACGTTGCGGCTTACCGGCACACGAAGACACGGCTTGCACTCGGGAGCCATGCTGTGTGAACTGTGTGAACCATCCATCCAGCTCACGTCAGTGTCCTAAGTTCTTGGAGGAAAAGAGCATTCAGGAGTTGCGCGTCAAGGAGCGCTTGGCCTTTGTTGAAGCGCGTCGGCGCTTCGAACAGCTGAAGCTTGCCACCACCTTAGCTTATTCGTTGGCAGCTCGCCGCCCTCCTGTTGCTACTGTCGGCTTGCAACATGTTACCGTTGCAAATGCCTCGACACAGACTGACCTTCCAGTGAGCACCCCATCAGTTAGTCGCAAAAGCCCAGTGTCTCAAACATCTTCCGCCGTGCAGACCACAGTTTCCAAGCCGTTAACAAGCAGTAAGGATCCTATCGAAGGAAGTCGTTGGCGACATACAGTTCGAGCCAGCAGCCGCACGTCCTCTCAGAGATCCCGCTCATGCTCTGCGAGTCGTAGGGATCCTCTGCCTCGCACATCTCCGAGGAATCGCCAGAGGACGGCGACTTCCACATCATTGGACCTAAGTCAGCCAAGGTGAAAAAGAAAAAAAATATGAGGACGAGCCATTAATTCATTTTTCACTATGGAACTAATCCAGTGGGATGTTAATGGGTTCCGGGCACGTGCTCCGGACATACATCAACTAACTTCTCAACACTGTCCATCCATCGTCTGTCTACAGGAATCCCATCCGTAACCTCATCACACCCTCCATCTTTGTGGATTTGTGGCCTTTAAACATGACTCTGCAGCTGATCGACGGGCAAACTGTGGTGTTGCTATCCTGATAGCGAATACCATCTCTACCACTAGCATACCAGTAAACACGCCGCTTCAAGCTGCAGCGGTACGTGTACAGCTGCAGAGCCTTTCTTTCTCTGTTTGTAATGTTTATCTACCACCAGTCAGTATCGCACACGAGAACGATCTTCGGCTCTCTTGGCACAGGTTCCGCCACCGTTCCTTCTTCTAGGCGATCTGAATGCCAGAAACACCTTGCGGGACTCCGACACTGACGATGCTCGTGGGTGTCTTCTAGCAGACGTTTGCCATATGTGCGGCCTACTTTTATTAAACACTGGTGCCCTTACTTTTTTATCATATGTTACGGTATCTACTCCGCTTTATACGTGAGCTTCTGTAGCCCGTCACTGGTACCACTCCTTGATTCGTCGCTTCTCTACGACCTCTTCGGCAGTGATCATTTTCCCATTAGCATTCACATATGTAGTCTCCATCCTGTGCGAACACGATATCCTCACTGGATTATTTCCAAGGCTAACTGGGGGAAATTTCGTTCCCTCATTCACCTTCACAACGATGTCTTCCCCAACATCGATGAACTGGTGGAGTATTTAATTTGTGTTCTGGTCGCAGCGAATTCCAGGATTCCTCGTGGTTCCACTACACCTTGTCACGTTCCTGTGCCTTGGTGGTCCAAGGAATGCAGTTTGGCTATTAAAGCAAGGAAGCGTGCTCTGCATGTTTTCAGTTCACACCCCACGGAGGAGAACTTAATTGATTTTAAGCGTTCTCGTGCCAGGGCTCGTTTTGTACTCCGCTGTGCAAAACGCACATCGTGGGAAACTTATGTCTCTTCCCTCTCCCGTCGCACTTCGGCACAGAGGGTGTGGACTGCTGTTCGCCGCATGTATGGCAAGTGTCACCGGACTATCATTCCCGGCCTTGCCATAAGCGGCTGGCATTACGCCAGCGAAGAGGATATCACCGACGCCCTTGCTACTTCGTTTGCTGCTACTAGCCAGACGAATAGTTATGACAGAGCTTTTATACCTCTCAAGAAATCTGCCGAGTGGATAGTTCTTGCTTTTAGCATTGACTGTACTGAGCCGCACAACGCACCTTTTACCGTAGCAGAGTTAGCGCACTCTTTGTCACTTGCCAAGGATTCCTCTTCTGGTTCAGATGACATCCATCGTCAAATGCTGCTTCATCTTCCACCTTCGGCTTTGTCCTTCCTGCTGGGCATTTGTAACCGTATCTGGCGTGAGCAGGTTTTTCCGTCTTCCTGGCAAGTGGGTATTTTTTTTTTTTTTTTTTAAGTTTAAGGGCGCTCAACTTCTGGGTCATTAGCGCCCTTCTAAAATTCATGGCAATAGCCAGATATAAACTTGAATCAAAAATAAAATACTATTATCAAAGAAAAAATACACATTAACGGAAAAACAGCGGCTATAGCCGGATATAAAACAATGTAATAAATAGGTCAAAAGGCATAAATATAAAATTTTAAATCCTCAATTTGATATTATAATTCGCTAAAAACTTAAAAGCTCCATCGACCGCGGTTTTGTCGTCAGCTAGGACCTCTGCAAGTCTGGCAGACAGCTGCAGAGAACCCCGAAGGTGCGCTAGAGAGTAAAACTCCAGCAGCACGTGGCGAACCGACAAAAGGTTGCCACACAGCGGACATATAGGAGCAGGGTCCCTTTTAAGTAGGTAACCATGCGAAAAATTGCAGTGCCCTATGCTCAATCGAGCCAAACTAACCTCCTCGCGACGAGATGTGCGACAGGAAGTTACCCAGTTTATCGGAAGTTCTTTCACTTCTCTAAGCTTATTACCGCGAAGAGCTGACCACTCGTCATGCCAGGACGACAGCACCGCTCTCCGCACTTCAAGCCTAAAGTCTTCCGAAGTAACACGTGAGATGGTAATACTGGGTTCTGTAGTTGCCGTCTTTGCTGCTAAATCTGCCATTTCATTCCCCGACAAACCTACGTGATCAGGAATCCATGCACACACCACGTCAACACCAGAAGCGTGTAAAACATGGAGGGCATCCTGGATACGTTGTACAATAGGGTGGGGGTTGTACAACTGACAAAGGCTCTGCAGTGCACTAAGGGAATCGCTCAAAATCAGGTAGTCACCTAATTTACGACGGCGAACATACAAAACGGCTCGATAAATTGCATAAAGGTCTGCAGTAAAAATAGAGGTGCTATTTGGAAAACCGAATGTATATGGTTCAGTTCCATAAACATAAGCACATCCAACACCGTTGGTGCTCTTTGACCCATCGGTGTGAATATATCGACGGTTAGTGTAGCCTGACAAAAATTCTAAGAAACACATGCGGATACTTGAAATAGGCATCGTGGACTTCTGGTGTACGGTCATCCCAAGATCTACATGGGGCGTGCCAGGTAGAGCCTCTCGCCCTTGGCGAACATCCTAGGTAGTTCCATTCAAAGCTTCACTAGAAGGTCTTGGAAACGGAACCCCGCAGGCTTAGAACTAAGGGTGCTATTCCTGTATCGTTCTCTTAGCGTGGTGGTGAAAAAAGAAGCGAACGTCGGGTGCTTAGGCATACATCTAAGCGCACAACCATAATTTGCCAAGAGAATCTCACGTCGATATTGCAGAGGAGGTTCTGCGGACTCGGCGTAAAGGCTCACCACTGGGGTTGTTGGGAAAGCTGCTGTTGCAATGCGGATGCCCCTATTACGGACCACGTCTAATCTTCTCAGCACAGTTGGTCGTGCTGACGAATAAACAATACACCCATAGTCTGGCTTGGATAGGATGAGTGCGCGATATATTCGCAACAAAATTGTCCGATCCGCTCCCCACGATTTGCCATTCAGTACTCGCATGATATTTAGGGAACGGTCACATCGTGCTCTTAGCTGTGCAATATGCGGCGACCAACTAAGCTTCCTGTCCAAGATCAAACCCAGAAAGCGCGTCTCTTTGCGAAGGGAAGTACATCTGGACCGAAACGGGGCGAAGGTGGTAATCGTCTCCTACGCCGCCAGAAATTAACGTAGATTGACTTCTCAGTTGAGAAACGGAAGCCGTTTTTGACGCTCCAAGGTTGTCCAAACATTGCTGCAGGCGCCGTTGTAAGAACGCCGTGCGCTGAGAAGTGCAATAGACAGCAAAGTCGTCTACAAATAGGCATGACGAAACTCCTGGTGGAACACATTTCCAGATGGAGTTAATTGCTACAGCAAAGAACGTGACACTTAGCACCGAACCCTGAGGTACTCCCTCCTCCTGAACAAAAGAATTAGAAAAAACCGAGCCGACCCTTACTCGGAAAAAGCGGTCCCTCATAAACTCCTGAATGATAAGTGGCAGGCGTCCACGTATGTTCCAGGCATACAGGGAACATAGAATCCCTGCTCGCCAGCACGTATCATTAGCCTTCTCAAGATCGAAAAATATGCCAACGGTTTCACAGTTCTTCATAAAGCCGTCCATTATCTGTGTCGATATTGACACAAGATGGTCAACAGTCAAACGGCGTCGACGAAAACCACACTGGATGTTAGTCAGTAGGTTGCGACTTTCTAACCACCATACCAATCGTCCATTGATCATGCGTTCCATCACCTTGCAAACGCAACTGGTGAGGGAAATAGGACGATAGTTGGAGCGAAGATGACGGTCCTTTCCAGCCATCAAGATGGGAATAACGGTGGCCTCCCGCCAATGTTCTGGGAATATACTGTCGACCCAAACACGATTATAGACCTCGAGCAAGAATACCTTACCTTCAGGAGAGAGCTGTTGTAACATTTGTATATGAATACCGTCCGGTCCTGGTGCTGATAATCGCGAAGACTTCAGACAATATTCTAGCTCCGCCATGGTGAAAAGGCGATTGTAATGTTCTACATTTCTAGAACGAAACGAGAAGCCTTGAGATTTCACCTGAGTTTTAATCGGAAGGAAGTCAGGGGAGTAGTTTTCCGAGCTAGACACTTGAGCGAAGGCACTGCCAAACGTATTGGCCACTTCAAATGAATCAACAATAGCTCCTGTGGCTGTTTTTAGTCCCGCTATTGGTAGTTGGGTCGATTTAGCTGCAACACGCCTTAATCTATCCCACACAACCGAGGAAGGTGTGTGTCGGTTAAATGAAGCTACAAATTTGCTCCATGATGACTTTTTACTATCCTTGATGACATGTCTGGACCTGGCGCGCATTTTCTTGTATTCGATTAGGTTATCCAACGTAGGATGACGTTGGAAAAGCCTAAGAGCACGCCTTCGAGCACGAATGGCATTCCGACATTCTTCCGTCCACCAAGGGACGGGAAGTCGACGGGGGTGTGTAGTCGACCGCGGAATTTATTATTCAGCAGCAGAGAGAATCGTCTCCGTGAGATGCTGCGCCAAATCATTTACTGAGTCGTGCTCGCTGTACGTAAAGACAGCCAACTGGGTGTAAAGTGTCCAGTTGGTATGGTCCAAATGCCATCTAGACATACGCGTGGAACATATATCTTGCGCCAAGAGACTAATAAGACATGTGAAGTGGTCACTAGAGTGTAAATCAGAGATGACATTCCATTGTAAGGAGACTGCCAACTGAGGTGATGCAACTGCAAGATCAAGGTGTGAGAAGGTGCTGTGACAGTCAGAAATGAATGTAGGCTCTCCAGTGTTGAGGAGAGCTAAGTTGTGAGTGTACAAGAAATCGGCAACGAGTGTACCTCTCGCACAAGCGCGACTTGAACCCCACAGTGGGTGGTGCGCATTGAAGTCTCCGACCAACAGGAACGGTGTTGGTAACTGGGAAACTAGATCTTCTAACTCAATGTGCGAGAAGTCATGAGACGGAGGCAGATATAGATTACAGATGGTGAAATGGATGTTTGGCAGTTTAATCCGTACAGCAACTGATTGTATATCAGAGTGCAAAAGTAGAGTTTGCATATATACGTCATCTCTGACAAGCATCATAGCGCCGCCATGTGCCGGTACACCCTCTTCTGGTGTGACATCACACCGTACTGGGGCGTATCACCTTAGTTGGAAAGAGTCTTGAGGACGTAGCTTAGTCTCTTGCAAACATACGACCAGAGGTTCGTTTCTTTGAGCAAAAGCTCAGGTTCTGGCCGTTGAGTTCGAATTCCACGTATATTCCATTGTAGGATAGCCATATTGCATTGTGTATGGGGCAGATAATTCCAAGGCAACTCTTCATTACTTTGGAATAGGTGGTTGTCGAATTAATTTAGCCCTTTTCTTCTCTCTTGGGCTTACATTTTTATCGGACGCTTTTTCGCGTCTCTCTTCCACTGGGGGTCTCCCAGTGTGGACAGATTCTAGTTCCATGTCCTCTGTCGAGGACGTCCGTGTTCTCATAGTGAATTTTAGTTCCAGAGCCTCGAACCGATTGGACACGGAGACCGGCGAAGATGACATCTGCCGGTCTGTAGCCATCCCAGAGGATTCCTCCGAAGAGGATCTCCTGGGAGATGTCTTTGGGCTTTTCTTTCCCTTTGGTGCCTTGGGAGATATCTTATTCTCTTTGTGGAAATCAGATCTTTGATACTGGGTCTTAAATTTGATCGGTGACGCGTCGTATACAATCGGTCTACTTTTTGAGCTCGGCTTCTTTGTTGGCGATCTTCCTGGTCTGCTGGATTGAACTGCGGTGCTTGTAGGTGCTCTGGTGGACTTAGGTGATGTCTGAGGCTTTGGATGTGACCTAGCTACGAGAATTTTGTCTGAAATTGTTGCCCCGTTTATATCGCTAATTTGAGTTGCGATTTCCCGACATGGTACTGGTTTAGCTACAACCGAGCTATAGGTACCGGAGTTCAGGATAGCGGGCTGGCGCAAACGAAAGAGCTTTCGGGTTTCTGAGGACACCTTCTCTCTAACCCGGATCTCCCGGATAGCTCTTTGCTCCATATAACGGGGACATTCTCGGGAGTTTGCTGGATGTTCTCCCCTGCAGTTAGTACAACTGGGAGGTGAGGTACAGTCATCGTCATGGGCGATGTCTCCACAGTTTACGCAGGTACCTCTACCACTGCACGTGTACTTGTATGACCAAAGCGCTGGCATTTATAACATCTAAGCGGGCTCGGAATATAAGGTCTTACTTCAGTGACCTCGTACCCAGCCTTTATCCTTTGCGGGAGATCTACCCGATCAAAGGTAAGGAAAAGGGTACGGGTAGGCAGATGTTCGCCTCCATATTTTCTCTGAACCCGATAAACAGATATCACACCTTGATCTGCTAGGTTCTCCTTAATTTCATCATTGGACATATCGTGCAATGCGCGTGTGTTCACAACACTGCGAGAGGAGTTCAACGTTTTGTGCATCTCTACACGCACCAGATAGCTGGCTAACATGATGGCTTTTACAATAGTAGCTGCCTGTGCTGCTGAAATAGATTCAACCAGCAGCGTGCCGTTTCGAGATCTTGTGCAGTTCTTCACTGGGCCAGCTATCTTATCGAGACCCTTCTGTATCACGAAAGGATTCACCGATCGGAATGTTTTACCTTCCTCTGTTCTTGTTATCACTAAGTAGCGAGGACCACTCAACTCTGGTACTTCCTTTTCACTGACTTTGGCATGTTTAGTTTTTTGAGTTTTAAAAGAACCCATTGCAAATGTCTCCGATGGCATGCTCACATCCTGGGCGCCACCCCGGCTTAGGTGAGTCCTGGCCTGGACCTTGCTCACCCTAGGGTCTCACCTCCCAATGTATAGACAGAGGGACCCAATCGCCTTCAGGAGTGCATCAGCTCATGCAAATGGCCCCTCCCCGAGACTGTCCTTTATCAGCGGATACGCACACTGATCCTAAATGATAACCAGGGGCTGGGACTTACGCGGTTACCCAGTCACCCCTTGCGTCACCCCATCCTCCTACAACCCGCGCGTAGGTTATCCATCAGACTGTGTACAGGGAGGTAGCAGGAGGGAGGTCAAACACAAAAGTGGGCAAACTTGATTGGGCGTTTGGCATGTGCCCTCTCACCTCTTGGAGGAACCCAATCGAGAGTATGGCTCGGGGTCCCGGGTACGCCAAACCCGTACCTACCGTAGTAGGTGCCCCTGGGGGAGTTTGACTTCGGAGTCCTCTTCTCCTAGATGAGTCGTCGACCAAGACTAACGAGCCTCACCTAACCGTTTGGAATGTTCTTTGCTTCCCCTCACCTCTTGCCTACCAGTTGCCAAAATGGCACTTAGTAGGCCATCTGGTTCGGGTACTAAGCCCCTCCGCCACGTCAAGACGACACTCCTTCGGAGGGGCCAGTGGGTACTGTCATCCCTATCCCTAGACCTGGAAAAGACAGGACACTTCCCTCTAGTTACCGCCCTATTTGCCTAACGAGTGTTGTTTGTAAAACCTTCGAACGGATGATTAACACTTGTGTGGTGTGGTGGCTAGAGACGCATAACCTGCTCAGGAATATTCAGTGTGGTTTTCGTCGCCATCACTCTAGTGTCGACCATTTGACATTCTGAAGCAGCATGTCGTGGGTGTCTTCTTTGATTTAGAGAAGGATTATGACACCACCTGGTGCTATGGAATCCTTCGTGCTCTGCCCAGTTACGGTTTACGCGGTCACTTAGCGCTGTTCATTTAAAATTTTTTTACGACTTCGCAAATTTCGTGTCCGCATCGGTAATACTCTGTCACAAGAAAAGATTCAGAAGATTGGTGTGCCTCAGGGGTTCATCCTGAGTGTCACGCTCTTCGCCGTAGCAACTAACGGAATCGCTGATGTTGTTGGTAGCGGAATCCCGATGTCACTGTATGTTGACGACTTTGCAATTTACTATCGCTCTTATAATCTCGAGCACATTGAGCGTCAACTGCAGCTGACCATAACATCAATCGTAGACTGGGCCCTTCGCACCGGCTTTCAGTTCTCACCTACGAAAACTCAGTGTATCCACTTCCATCGAGTTCGCGGTGTACACCCTTCTCCTGATTTATTTGCGTGGCACACGTCTACCGTTTGTCCCGCACCTCAAGTTCCTTGGCCTGCACTTCGACAGTAAGCTGACATGGGAGCACCATATTCGCCAACTTCGTGCTTCCTGCGATCACTCACTTCGAGTACTCCGCCTTTTATCCGGAATTTCTTGGGGCGGTGATCAAACAGTTATGTTACGATTGTTTCCATCACTGGTGCGGTCAAAGCTAGACTACAGTAGTTTTATCTATAGCGCGGCGTTATCCTCACCCGCCTGAGGATAGGTCACACACGGGCGACCGATGGGTACCATTTGCGTGGGGACCCCGCGCCTGTCTGCCCTACGTGTAATATCCAACTATCTGGGCCCATATCCTTATAGACTGTCCGCAATACACTCGTGTTCGCCACTCCGTTTGTCTGGGGTGTACATTTGCCTCAATTTTGGGTGATGACCCGGTGTCTGCCTGTAAGGCGCTGCGGTTCGTTGCCCAAATTGGGTTCTCTAAGCAAGTTTAACGTGTTTTTAAGTATTTGAGATTTTTAGCTTTTTAGCACTCGTTTTACGTCAATTTGGTGTTTTATGTTTTACTGTTTTAAGTGTTTAGTTTTAATGTCTGTTTTAGCTTTGACCTTTTACACACTTTATGAATGGTTTTACCAAGTTTTTAACTTAGCGTACTCACGTGCCGTTTTGTGTTTTTATACGTTTGCGCTTTTAGCTGGTCTTTTAGCCCTCACATTTTAGGCAGCTTTTAGGCGAGTTTTAGATTTTTTATGTTCTGACCTAGGGCCCAAATGACCTAGTTGTCGACGGGCCCCTAAACTCCATCAATCCAATCCAATCCAGCTGAGCTCTTCATCTCCAATGTGTGTGATATTTTACTTACAGTGTAGTTGTATCTGATTGGTAATTAATTCACTTGCTCATGCTTTCCTTTGAATTGAGTAAAACTAGTTTTATCATAGTTTAGTGATAGCTTATTTGAAGGATTTACTAATATGTTATCCTCAGCTGTTAGGTGGGTGACTGAAATCAAGCTCTTCCTCCACCACAGAACTATTACTATGGTATTGTTGCATCTATACTGGTGCAATGTTTCAACACTTCATTCAAAAATTGTCAGCATGGCTTCCTCTTCAAAACAAATAGATTTGCTTTAGCAGAGCAACACAAATAAACAGGATATCCATTAGAAGTGCACGTCAATCTCGAGTCATGATTACAGATATTCCTATAAATTTGACATTTCTGACAAATGTTTGAAATATCCATCCCATTTAGAAAAACACGGATTGGTTCTTAGTAGTGAGGAAGCAAATAAGTGTGACGTTAGGGACAAGGGTTTGAATCAGTTGTAGTCTCCGAAAACTCACAAATTGATTGATGATGCAAAACGAACGCACAAGTGTAATACTTGTAACAGGGTTTTTACTAAGTTATCTCATTTGAAAAGACACAAACTGTTTAGTGAAGGCACCAAGCCACACAAGTGTAACATTTGTAGCAAAGCTTTTACTCAGTTGTCAGATTTACAGTCACACAAATTGAATCATGAAGGCATAAAGCGACACAAGCGTATCATTTGTAACAAGGCCTTTACTCAGTTATCAAGTTTGAAACCACACAAAGTGATTCATGAGGGCATAAAACCGCACAAGTGTATCATTTGCGACAAGTTTTTAGTAAGATATCAAATTTGAAAAGACACAAATTTATTCATGAAGACAATGCCACACAAGTAAACCATTTGTAACGTATCTTTTACTGACTTATCAGATTTTAAAACATACAAACCGATTCATGATGGCATAAAGCCACATGAGTGTAACATTTGAAAGAAGGCTTTTACTCATTTATCAAATTTGAAATCACACAAATTGATTCATGAAGGCATAAAGCCATACAAGTGTAACATTTGTAACGAGACCTTTACTGAATTATCAAACTTGAAAAAACACAAATTGAGTCATCAGGGCATAAAGTCACACAAGTGTAACATTTGTAACAAGGCTTTTACGCAGGTATCGTATATGAAACAACACATTGATTCACCAGCACAAATAACGGTACTGCAATGCTTGTGAGTAGGGTACACTCACCTGCTAAATTCCAGAACTGTTTAATCAGTTCACAATCACAAAGTCTACAGGAGAGTGATGAATGTGAGAAGTTTTACACCATAAAAGGAGGCAATTTGTTTTATGAATCCAAGGGTTTGTTAGTTTGAAACTTGTATTAATTTCTGTTTAAATTATTTCATGGAGAGAAAAGTGTGCAACTGCACAATTTTGCACATTTTCTGTGACCTCTATTAGCTTGGACAGGAAAAGAAGTATAACATGAATTTTTGGGGGACTAGCTATCCAAGTAGGATAGGTGTATGATTTTTCTATAACGTTTGCATCTATGGTAACCCATCTCAGAATTCGTCTTTAATTTAATATTATGATAAAACGTTTTCAGGGACAGCAGCACTTCAGATATTGAGCTACTGTTGTGTTCCCTTATTTCTGCAAAACGCCATTATAGTCATTCAGTATTGAGTGCTTTATTTTACTTGTGGGTTTGCACTGATGAATAGATCTCATAGCTTGCTTCTTATTATTGCTGTGTTATTAATTTTGCAGCAGGAAAAGGAACTAAAATACAACTACATAGGTGATAGGGCACATTCTGCTGTAATTAATCTGAATATATAATTTTAAATCCCGTATTTCATGAGAGGGATATAGTTACTGCCTATAAATTCAAATAAGTGGCTATAAGAGAAGTCGCTGAAATCATAAAGTTTATTTCTCTAAGTCTATTAATGATTACACTAATCGATAAGCTAAGAATACATACTCCTGGAAAACATTCTCATTGTTGTTTGGCGAATTCATTTATAAAATAACAGTTTTATTTCTCCTTGCATAGGCATCAATTTACATTAGTATTTTCTCCTATTTCCTTTATTTTGTAACCATCTCGAAACCAAGTTCTTAGGTACTTTTTAACGGATGGCTCTCCATAAGTGCAGTACCATTTAAGTGTTTTTTGCACTCTGTTAATTTACATGCTTTATGTAACTATTTCTACGCTTTGACTCACAGTTGTATGTTAAAAGCAGCTATATAGCATGAAAATCGATACTGATAAAGTAAAAAATGGTTCACGTGCTCTGCTAGAGTGAATTTTTCGTCCTGAGCATGATTTAGGTATCTTAGGTGACTGTTCCAGTGTGTTCCAGTTCTACTGTCCTCACTAAGCAGGGAGCACATACTATATCTGGTAATGTTCTTTCACACTAGCTTTTGTATGTAGTGACAAGGGTAAATCTCACGTCAAACGCTCCATATCATTCGCTTCTATGTCTTGCAATCCAGCTTCTTTGTAGGGTAAATGGAGACTGCAATATTAACACCCCCTCCCAGAAAGGTGACATACTAGGTGTTAAAAAACGACAACGCTTAGTATGTTGTGTGGGATGCCAAACTGATGGGTTTTCAATTAGGAACCTCTGTCCGAAATGTACAGTTTGGACGCTGGAGAGCGTTTAAGTTTGAGAACCAACGGTTATGACGGCTTTTAACATTCATTTTGCTACCTTAACACGAAAGGTGTTCAACCCTTTAGCCACCTGTGTACTGGATTGAATGACCTAAACGTAATGACCAGGGAGCGGGGTTTTTGTAAGTAAACATAGGAATAAGATTAACAGCACGGACTATAAAGCCGGCAGGTAGCGTGAAGGCTGTACTGCCTTCCACTTCCCGTTGTAAGTGCACGGTTAAATTAAGGGATTTCGCACTAAAGCTCCGCTCCCTGGTAATGACACTGGTTACCTCCATAGAGTCCTTGCTGCGCATCCTACTGCGTTACGTTCAGTTTCCACTACAGTAGCGTTTTAATAGCAGTGCGACACGTACCAGTTCACAGCTATTGAAATGGCCGACTTGAGCTCCAGCACACCTTGATGCAAATGTGCGAAATTACCTCAACATCGCATATCAAAATCGATGTATTGGTAGCGGCGGACCAGTTCCATGTCCTGCACGCTTGCCAGATCTGACACATCTTGACTATCTTTTGTGCAGTTGCATTAAGAGTATGGTGTATGACACTCCTGTAACGTCAGCGGAGGCCCCTATGGCTTGAGCTTACAGAGCAATTGAAAATCTTCAAAGACAACCACACGCATTGGCTCATACGCATGAGCCTCACCACCGCCAATACAGGCTCTTTGGTGACGTAGGAGCTAAACAGTTCGAAGTGCGTTTGTAATGTTCACAGCTCGAGGTTGCATTTATTGACGAAAGTGAACGTACACACATCGATGCTCTACAGCGTCCAAACCGTGCATTTCCATACAAGGATTCTTTTTTGAAAAGCAATCATGTTCGTATTTTTTGGGGAGAGGGAAACCTGTATACACCTTACTATCTCTATGAGCATTCCTTTGTCTTTAAATGATGAATTTTTGTGGAGATTACAATGGTTTGTGAGTAGTTGAAACATTCGAAATATCTTAACATTTTCATATTTACATAATTCCAACATGTTCAATTAAGGTCTTTGATCTTTTCCCCTCAGTTCTAATTGATATGAAAATATGAAATTCTAATTTTACCTTCTTTCATGGCTTTTTTTTGCGTAAGCTGTAATTCAGATCAACATAAATTGAAAAATTGATAATTTTGAGTGCATTTTGATACATATAAGGGCGGGGTTTATCCGGTTTCTCCCGCCACTCGTTCCAGCAATTGCTCCATCAAGTTTGCCTGCATTTCGTGTCATCCTCTTCCTCACTCGCATACCTGCTGCTGGGCTGACCATCTGTACGATCTGTACGGTCTTTAATCTGTACGATCCATAGGTTCTTGTGCTCCTAGACAAGTCGTACAAAAGGGAAGGGTAATCAGGTAAAGTAGACACATATTACCCTGCTTTCTTTGGGGTGCACAAATTATTATGAGATTTTCCTCACAGATGTCAGTGGCCTACAACTGTAGGTACGGGTTTTGGCACACTGACTTCCTGGGTTACTCCTTCTGGTGAGGAAGTCAGTCATATCACCCTCTCATATATAGGTCATGAGTGCAGACCCATCTCGGTAGAAAGGGAGATCCTGGTTAGTTTAGGGATGCGTGTCTGGGCCTGGTTAGTGCCGTCCTCAGGAAAGGCACTCATTACGAACACATTGCTTTGGTTTCTTCACCTAAAGGGGAAACTAAAGACTAGCCCATCCCAAGTAAATCGGCTGGAGCTATGTATTTCACAGGCCACGGGGGACGGCTAGCCTACTATATTCCCTGTGTAGAGCTGTCGTCCCAGAGGATGACGCCTAGTTGGGCTCCGTGGTAGGTGGGGAGCACTACATGACAGAGCTAACCATCTTTTCTCGTGACAAACACTACTAAACGAAAACACCAGGTGCAGGAAGAAAAAGGCGCACACGGGAAGTGCTAGTGTAAAAATCTGATGTGCTGCACTCACATGACTTTCTTTACTTTTGTACTACCCATTCTTACAAACTCTTATTCCTATATCTATTTCGTGTTAGCTAAGATAAACATTTGTACAAATTATCTTACTGCTTATTTCCTTTGAGGTGCAAGGAGAATGTTAGAATACAGTAGGCTTTGTGCGGTAGTCAAATGTTTTAAAGCTTTGAGATTCTGTTGTCTTTGCACACTTAACATATAAAAAAATGAACGATGATCCATTTCACGAAAGTTCTAAGTATTCCGAAACTCACACACATAACAAGGAATATCTCCGAAATACACCCTACAAGAAAATTTATTGAGACATAAATTGTGTATTTTAGCGAGATCTACATATTTTGTATAGTATGATTTGGTGTATCTCTAACGGTTTACCAGTTATGCAAAAGTCGTCCAGGGTAAATACGACTACAGGGGATATAGCCAGAAAATTCAAGATATACATTTCATTTGTCATAAAAATAACTCAAACATACGACATTTTAGTCAAAATCGTTTAGAGCCATTTTCAAGAAAATCAAAATTTTCGAAACATTTTCCATGTAAATGTGGGGTTATTTTCTTCAAAATCTTCGTGTCGCATCCTTGAAAGACATTAAACTTAAATACCAACTTTGGTTTTTAACCGACTTTTCGTTTTTGAGTTATGCTGTCCACAGAATGACACACAGACCACAGACACCCACACGGACCTTTTTCTAAAAATGTTTTTTTTTTTTTTGATTCAGTGAGCATCAAAACATATATTTCCGGTGAAATCTCGACATTGAATTTTTGGATGGATTACAATACTTCTTATACTTACCAGTAGAGAAAGTAAAAAACGGGAAGCCCGCGAGGAAAAAATCTGGTCAGTTGCACTCACATGGCTCTATCCACTCTTGCATTAACCATTCTTACAAACCCTTTTTTCCTATATCTTATTCGTATTAGTTGACATAAACACTTACAGAAATTATTTTATTGGTTATTTCATTGTAGGTGCAAGGGGAACACGGTTCCAGGCTTAGAGTGATCATTAAATCTTTCAAGATTCTGATCTTTTTGCACGACTAAGATATAGGAAATGAAAAACGATCTTCCATGTGAGAAAGGTCAAGGATTCCAAAACTCGCACCAATAACAAGGAATATCTCGGAAAAATGGTTCACTCCGCAAAGCATTATTCGGATATAAACTGTGTGTTTTAGCAAGATCTACATTTGTTGTACAGTAAGATTTTGTGTATCTCTTATGGTTTATCAATTATTCAAAAGTGATCAAGAATAGACAGACCACATAGGCCATAGCCATAAAATTCAAAGTATACATTTCGTTTCCCATGACAATATCTCATACACGGCATTTTAATAAAAATCGTTAGAGCCATTTTCGAGAACATCAACGTTTTCAATGTAAAGGGTGGTTTAGGGTGGAGGAACCTTCCTCAAAATCTTCGTGTGGCATTCTTAAAAGATATTAAACTTGAATACCAACTTCGGTTTTTAACCGACTGTTCCGTTTCTCAGTTATGCTGTCCGCAGGCTGACACATACACGGACATTTTCTAAAAATGCCTTTCTTGGTTACAGGGGGCCTCAAAACGCATTTCCGTTGGGATGTCGACATCGAATTTTTGGGTGTGATACAATTCTTCCTCTGCTTATTATATGTAGAAGAGGAAGTAAAAAGATTAAGAAGTGTTGCCGTCATGTCGTTCCCTAATGATTCTTAGACTGGAAGAGGTTCAGTCATTTTTAAAAGTCAACCGTTTTGTTACTCAGTCGGGTCTAGACAAGACAGCTAGCGACGTTTATTCCTGTACCGATCTCACATCAGGTTGTCTTGTTGAGAATTACACTGCACCCCAAACTCCTCCAAGGGTGTCATTACCACAGCCTATTTGTACGGTATTTTGGAGGAGGAGGAGATCCGGGGTTACCAGTCGTACCAGGGTGTCACGAAAGTTTACCTTGTGCGACTGAAGGTGCCTACCCGCGCGCTGTTTATTACATTTACTGGACTCCAGCTCCCTCAGAAGATAAAGGTAGGTATGGAGGTTATGGCTGCTCGGCTGCATATTTCACAGCCTATCCGTTGTTTCCAGTGCCAATGCTGTGGCCACACTCTTGTAGAGCTTCAACTGTGGCAAGGATGCGAGTTTGTCCATCCAGCGACTTCCCATAACTGTCAACACTACTAGGACGAGGTCATTCAGGGACTCAGGATGAAGGTGCTTATCCTTCTCCTATACCTAGAGACGTGCTGTCCTTGACAACCTTATATTCTTAAGTTTGGTACTTTTAGTTCAATAGTTTTAAACCAAGTGTCAAAGTGGGATATGGGTAAACAAACGTGTCCTATAGCCACCACCGCCGTCGCTCATCCTCGGATTCATGCACCAACTTCCGACTCCACGGGCTCTAAAACCGTTCCTGTTATTACTCAGATCCGGAAATTTAAAGTTCAAACGAAATGCCTTGACTTTCATAAAAACATTAAGATTTCTGCCAGTAGAGACTATACGTTTAATACACTTCTCCTTCACCTAGACGGCGATCACGCTCTTAAGGTGCCAGATGGCACCGTAGACTTCACCGGGATTTTCCTCTTCCCGTGTCTAGTGATCGCTTCTCAGCTAAGACTTCGGCTTGTGATGAAATTGACCGGTTTCCTTCTCAGCCGCCCATGGAGCAAAAGCCACACTCTCCCAGAAGCCCTAGTCCCAGGCGGAACCAATAGTTCAAGGCCCGTGAAGTCTAGGCTCATAGCATGGAATAGCTTCGAAATAGTCATAATTTCAATGAAAGAAAAACTTATTAGGACATAGTTTACTTTGTAACTTCTTATTGCAAATCTATATCTATTCCGCAAATAGTGTGTGTCAAATCTTCCATTTGCACCACTGCTGTATCATGTTATACTGGCTACTATGAGAAATGTTATATTCTGGTTTGTTTAATGCGAAACATTGCAGTCTACAGAAACCATTGCGGTTAATTTAGAAGGTAAAACCTTTTGTACATTAAAAGCCGATATAGGGTATAGTGTTAGTGCAATCCTACAGAACTAAATAATGTACAGACTCTAACAGCAAAGGCAAGTCTGGAGCTGTCGCCTCTGACCCTATAAACAAACGAAGAGGTTTTCTTGTTTCGAAACTAATGTGTTCAAACAGCTGCGTTTAAGTAGCAAACAGTGGACCATAGCTTTATATGCATTTGTTGAAAACAAATGGTCAGGTCATGTTGTGGATCGTATGCAAGGGAGATTAGTAACGTGTTTAAAGGTGATCAGTGACAAGGAATGTTCATTCACTATATGTTAAAGATAAACGTGCTTCCGAAACTGAAAGCTGTTCTGAAATAAAGAGAAACGCTGGTTCATTATTGACAAAATTTGTAAGAAAATAAATGAGGGTTAGTGAATAAAATAGATTAACTTTAGTTCCAGGAGCTAAAGAAAAAATTTTACCATGTAATCAGGGAACTTAAACACTTTGATCTAATGATTAATTTGTATTAATCCTATGATTTTATACCTATGTATCGTTTTAGATAAATTACCGTCAAATACACTTTTTTATAAATTGTGCTGCGTAGTAATTTCATTTTGGTCAAACTATTGGGCTATGTCTAGCGTTTGCAAAAGAGCCTCCTTCCACTTTATGTGGACTGCACCACTCCGTAAAACTCTAACGTGTTTTGTGTTGCAGTGGCGGTTTAGTTTACGAAAGCACTTTAAATTCTAATGTGACAAACATCTGTTCATTAGTGACTTCTTTGGAAGTGTTTACACTTAAGAAATCTATCAATATTTGGCGACATAGTCGATGTACATAGCCTTGAAAGATCCACCAAGTGATCTTCGAGTAACCTTTTGCGATAGAGACCTTTATGTAGTTCAATTTGGAGAAACACGTATATATAATAGTAGTTATGATACTCCTCAAATTTTGAAAATCCTTTCTCTTTCCGTATTGCGATTGCATGATTATTGTCCTGCATATCCTCTCGCAGATGTGAGTACTATGCGTCATCATTTTCAGGTAGTGGATGGTTTAATTTGTTTCTACCATCGAACCACTCGTACGGAAATGGGGCTATTTCTCTTGCGCCTAAAGGTGCATACCTAACATTTGTGACGGTGGTAGTCAACTCTGCCCATGATGAACTTAAATAATTAAATGTGTCCAAAACTCGTATCCTATGTCTTATATTGTCCACACTCACAACGTCGAATTTGTCGAATGTTCTACCTGTTATTTTTACATCGGTGCCGAATCTCTGAACCACGTTTCTTACGATATGATTGATGGCTATCATATCCTCGAAAATTGTGTAAATATACAACTATGTGTTTTCTGGTACCGTCCAACATTTAATGTGATAAGATCCGACCATCAATATAATTTTTCCTTCCATTAACCCGTTCGTCTGCTACGCCGAGTTTGTTTCCGCAGATTCCACAATTGGGAGTTTCGATTCTGAAGACGCATGACCAATCGTAAACATAACCAACGATGTCCTCCAAAAATGCTTCTGCAATATCGTTACAGTCATTAAGCGATTTCAAACTCTGGTTAGTTAATGTAAGATTTGAAGCTTTCACGGCGAACGTTAGTGATGACAGCTTCACGGGTGATCAGCAGTGTTAGATTTAAGAAGGTCGAGCTTTCGGCCATTATACTCTCCATGGCCATCTTCAGGACTAAAATGATGAACAATTCTCCTCAATTTTCAAATATATACTATGGTTAGCTTGTGTTGTCCTAGCCAATGCGCGGGTGGTGTTTTTTTTTTTTTTTTTTTTTTTTTTGTGGTGGGGGAAAAGGCTACTTACGCCCTAACCGCATGCATGCATGCGAGTGTAAGACTCCTACCCTGGCTTCGCACCCGGGCAGCCTACTCACTAAAAAAACCCCACCGGAAGTCTTGAGGTCAAGGCCTCTATGCTGCAGTACCGCATAAAGCACCTGCGCATTCTGTGGTGAGACGCGGGTGGTGGTTTCTGATTGGGCCTGCTGTAGGCTCGGCTGCAGTGTTTTCCCGCGGGTACGAACTTTGTGCAGTGTTTCTGATGGCTATAGTCCTCCAGTACCAACTCCAACGAGAAGGCAAACAGCTCGACACACGCCGAGAGACTGACGGACCTGATCTTCAGCTCCAACGGAACGTCAACATGGGGAAAAAGAAAGCAGCGAAGACCAGCACAAAACCCGCGCAAAAGACTTCGGTCTTGGCGCGAGCAGACACGCCGCCGAGAACTTTGCCGGATTCACCGCCAGACCGCGCCAAGTCAGAGCGACAGCCGCTCTCAGCCAGCCGCCCAGTCTCACCAGTCGTGGCTGAGTCTCCGCCACGAGCAGTCGCGGCAGAGCCAGCGCACACGCCGCCGCCAACCCAGTACCGCCAGCCGACGCCGACGCCGCCGCCAACCCATCACCGCCAGACGACGCCGCCACCACCGCCACCCACAGCTTCCTCCTGGCGGCATAGTGCAGTAGTGTGCGGAGTTCCACGGGACTTTCCGTGTCGCTACCTGCTGTCAGCCGCCAGGCAACTGTGGCAGTCCAGTGTCAGGGCCACGAGAATTCATACTGATCGCGGCCCTACCATGATGGTACGGATAGAGTTCGCGGACCAGGTCGACCGGGAAGCTGCCTTGACGGCGGGGCTGCCCTTGTTAGGGCAACGCCTGCGCATTGAGGCCAGCAGAACGGATCGCCTGGTCCCATGTCGCCGCTGCTGCCAGTTTGGCCACCAGGCCGAGACCTGCTCTGCCAGCCCGCGGTGCCACTATTGCGGTGCCCGGGCATTGACAGCGCAGTGCAAGGGTCACGACCTGCGACACCGCCGCCGGTACTGTGCCACCTGTAATGGCTTCGGCCATTATACAGGCCAGGCACAGTGCCCTCTCCATCCACGGCGAACTTCACAACAGACCAGCACTTCCACAGAACAACGCGAGCAGCAACGACCAGCACCACGAAGCACCAACACAACTCAACCAGCTCCAGAGACTACAACACCGCCGGCAGCACCACCAGTCCCCGCAGTCAGCCAGGAGTTACGGATGCGATTCAGGACCTCCACGAGGAGCTACTGAATGTCAGCACCCGCCTGGCTGCTATTGAAGAAACACTCGCCACAATCTCCGCCGCAGCAAGTGGCACAATCTCCAGGAACGTCGCCGAGGCTCTCGAGCCAATTAGGCAGACGCTTGGCCGGCTCGAGATCCCAACTGCCAACCCGACCACCACCAGGGAGGTCGCCACTCAGACTCGCCGTACGAAGGAACCACCACCAGCTCGACAACAACCACCGCAGTTCCTACCGTCCAGAGCCAAGTCAGCGGGCTTCCATATCCATGATGGCCGCCCCTGCTCCGAGCTATGTCGTTCCATGAAGTGTACGGCATATCCAGAATAATCCACTTCACTCCAGGATTCAGTCATCTTCATTCATTCACCAATCATGACCATCTCATTTCACCACAAGAATCGAGCACACCACTCACCATTATCACCAATGACTGCTACCAGGGGGCTCTCAGGGCTTAGGTCATGAGTGTCTCCTGGCCTTCAGCATCACCACGCTGTTACTGCCTCTGGCAAGCAGCTTCCATCATTACCACTGAATGCGCAGGTGCATTATTGCGGTACTGCAACACCGAGGTTTCGACCTCTGGACTCTTCCGGTGGGGTTTTTTAGTGAGTAGGCTGCCCGGGTTCGAAGCCCGGGTAGGAGTCTTACACTCGCATGCGTGCATGCGGTTAGGGCGTAAGTAGCCTTTTTCCCCACCACAAAAAAAAAAAAAAAAAAAAAAAAACTCCAACAGAAGTCATGGGAAGAAGAAAGCAGCGCAGGAAATCGCCGTCTACACCGGGCAATGGAGAATCATCGTCCCGGGAACCTGAAACCATCGCCACACCAGAAAATGTTGAGGCAGTCAGCGCAGTCGCCGTAGTTCCGTCCGGAGCCACACCTAGCGCCACTACACCGCAGCTAGAAAACCAATCGCCAAGTCAGAGAGTCAGCTCCCCGGGAATGGTAGTGGGAGTGCCAGTCCCGGGATTGCCGGCTTCACCACAGTCTACCGCCCATCTCCCGGACAACTCACCATCGCCGCCTGCACACTCTGGTCCCTTCCAGGGGGCCAGTGTCATCATACGAGGAGTGCCTCGAGACATCCCTGAGAGACATGTACTACACGCGGCAAGACAGAAGTGGCCCTCTGCAGTGAGGGCCACTCGCATCATCACCTCTCAGGGACCTTCACCACTTCTTCGAATCGTCTTCGCAGACACCACCGACAGCGAAGCCGCCTTGAGGACGGGTCTAACCCTACTCGGGCGACGCCTGCTCGTCGAGCCAGCCAGAACCACCAAACGAGTACCCTGCCGCCGATGCTGTCTCTTTGGTCATGACACCACCACATGCAACGCTGCTCCTAGGTGCCACTATTGTGGGGCCCAGTGCCTCACACAGGACTGCACCAGCCACGACCTACGCAGAAGACGTCGGTACTGCGCGACCTGTAATGGCTCCGGCCATTTCACAGGCCAGGCGCAGTGCCTATGTTACCCAAGAGCTTCGACATCGCAACCAGCACCAGCCACCGCAGATTCACAATCTCTTCGCAAACCAGCACCAGCCACCGCAGTCTCACAGCCTCCTCGCCGTCTAACACCAACCAACGCAGTAGTTTCACCAGCACAACAGTACACTCCAACCTTCGCCGCCACTGCAAGAGCATCACTGCCCAGGAACGAAACAGAGGACATCCGCCACGACGTCCAACATCTTCACCAAAGACTTGACAAAATCGACGAGACCTTACTTCAAATCACCGCCGCCGTGTCCACCATAGCCACCTCTACAGCTACTGTCCATACCCAACTGCAAGACGCCATAGACGCAGGACGCGAGCAACACAACTCCACAACTGGCCGTTTGACGTCACTTCGCACAGACATCCGGAGAAGCAACAAGAAAATCAACTCTTATCGAAGGACACACCGTAAAGCATTCACTTTAATTCACCGACGACTTCTTCAAAATTACGTCGACTTCAACGCAGCAGTAAGAATCCTGGAAAGACTCGCCAACACGACCTGGAATCTGGACGACTACACCACAACCTCCATGGACACAATTCAACGCACACTTCAACAAATGGCAAACCAAACTACAACCACGACACACGAAGCCTACACGCAGACATCCATACTTACATCAGAACTCAATAGTCAGACCTGGACTTCTTCGCCTCAACTAGCATCGCCAACTCCACAGACAACTGAACGCAGGATACCGACACAGGAAGAATTCGACCGCTTCAATAGATATGGTTTTAACAGCCACCCAAGACGTCCCTGCGACTTCAGGTGCAGAAGAAGGCTCTGCAGTGCAACCGGCCTTGAAGCCTCTGATTTCCTACACACTTGAAACTCAAGTGCCACCGCAGACATCGCAGTTCCTCGGAACCCTCTACACAGCCTCCGCCGTAAATAAGTATACTCCTTACTCCTAACCATATCCCACGTCTACATCCCGTGTGTGACAGTCAGGACTTGTTCATGACTGTCACCCGGCAATCCTTATGCGATGCCGGTAATTTTACCGGCTATACACCAACGCACTGCGAGGGTGCTTAGGCGGTACCTCCCCACTTACGTCACACTTCTTCCCTTATCCCCCCGAGAAAACTCCATCCCATAACCCATTTCCCTCCCCGGCGTAATAAGCCAACTCTTTCTCCTGTCCAACTCTCTTCTGTCTCCCCTTTCAAAAAAAAAAAAAAAAAAAAAAACCAACTCCAACTTCACCATCCACACACCGCAGCATATACGTCCAGTCCTCCTCAACAAGCTCCACCACCGCAACGAAGAGAACAGGAGTCAATCGGCTTCTACAACCATGGTCATGCACCTTGTGACGAGATGTGTGACTACATGTGCTGTAGCGGCAAAACACCAAATTTCCAATACAGACGTCCACCCAGATAATCCTGAATCGCACAGACATCTTCCGCCGAACTCCCCGTGTGTGCCAGTCAGGGCCCCGGCCATGACTGTCACCCGGCCAGCCTTCACGTAACCGGTAATCGATTACCGGGCAAGTACCAAACTATCGAGGGTGCTCAGCGGAACCTCATCCCAACGCAACACTCCTTCCAATCCTTCCCGTGAAATCCTTACATTCCGCACTTCCGGCGAAATAAGCCACTCTTTTTATCTCCAACTCTCTGTCTCCTCTTTCAAAAAAAAAAAAAAAAAAGTGATGGGAAAGAAGAAGAACCAACGCCGAAAAACGCCGACCTCGCCGAGTTCTGGAGCCACATCGGCCCCTGAACAAAATAGAATCACCACCGCCGTGAGTACCAGTGCAGCCACCACCACCGCCGCCGAGACAGCTAGCGCAGCCACCGTAGTTGGAGCCGACGCCGCGCCGAGAGCCACTAGCGATGCTAGAACCTCGCCGCAGTCAGAGCACCAGCCAGTCGAGCGGCCACTGCTAGCCAGGCAGGAGGTCAGCTCCCCGGGAGCGGCAGTGGCAGTGCCTATCCCGGAGTTGCCGGCCCCTCCACCGCCGTCTACGGAGCTTCACCCGGCCATCACACCATCGCCGCCTGCACACACTGGCCGCATTTCGGGGATTAGTGTCATCTTCCGAGGTGTGCCTCGTGACTTTCCAGCGAGGCACATACTGACAGCAGCACAACACGAGTGGCCGTCAGCTTTGAGGGCCACTCGTGTCGTCACCTCACGCGGAGCCACAAGTTTGATTAGGATTATCTTCGCAGACAATGCAGACCAGGAAGCCGCCTTGAGGACGGGCTTGCCCTTACTCGGGCGGCGACTGCCTGCTGAGCCGAGCCGGACTACACGTCGAGTGCCATGCCGAAGATGCTGCCGCTATGGTCACGACGCCACTGCATGCACCGCTCGACCGAGGTGCCATTACTGTGGGGCTTTATGCCTCACACAACAATGCACAAACCACGACCTCCGCCGCCGACGCAGGTACTGCGCCACCTGTAATGGCCATGGCCACTTTACAGGACAGGCGCAGTGCCCGCTCTACCCTAGGCAGTCAACACCAGCCAGCGCAGCCAGACAGCAACATCACACAGCCACACCAACCTCCGCCGTCACTTCCACACCACGTGACACATCCTACGCCGCAGCAGCATCACACGTGGAACCTCACAGCATCGAGGCCCAGCAAATTACCACAGTGATCACCGGCCTCGATGACCGACTTCGCAGAATCGAGGACGCCTGCAGGAACCTGACCAGCGCCGTCTCCACACTTTCATCGGCAGTTGCAGCCCTGCCACAACCCTCCACCAGCGAGCTTCAAGAAATCTCCTCTGCAATGGTAGAAGTTCGAGCCATCGCTGCTGAGAGCGTCCCAGCGCTGACACAGACCATTGCAACACTCCACCACAAGTTCAACCAACGGAGACGGACAAACCGCAAGCGTCATGCTGCGATTGCCCGCCAACTAATCCACCACACTACAGGTTTTAACGCCGCAGCCAAACTACTTCATCAACTGCGAGCAGCAACAATCGAACTCGACAACAGTGAAGCTCTCAACTCCATACAGCGTAAGTTGTATCGGTTAGAGACTACCATCACGTCAACAACAACAGACGCTACAACACAGTACCACTACACAGACACACTCCAACCAGAACAACCAACACAGAAGCATCAAGCGGCAACATCAACTCTATTCACTCTTCCAGCACTTCAGCAGAAACATCCACCCACCAACTACGAGCTACCAGACAAAACACGGAGAAGACGAACACCACAACACGCATATTACAACAGACTGCACGACTCCGCCACTTGTCAACATACAGCATGTGTAGACCTACGAAGAAACAGCATCTACCAGTGACAACATTAACCCCACATCAATACACCGTGTGTGGCAGCCAGGGCTCCGGTCATGGTTATCACCCGGGCAAGTCAGCACAATATCCACCAGATCCTGGGTGGATTCACACATTACATTAAATAACCGAGGTGCTTACTGCGGGACTCGGAAAAACATTACCCATACTTACCTTACTACACTTATCCTTTCTTTAGTTTAGCTTGTTCCCCTCCCCTATAATCCCTACCCGGCGAGATAAGCCAAGTCTTTATCCTTCCAACTCTACTTCTGTCTCCCCTTTCCAAAAAAAAAAATCCACGCGGAACTTAGTTTGAGTCCGCCCTCTCTGTTGAAATTGTGGGGGTGTAATTTGATGTGGATGGCCTCCTTGATGAGTCTGTCCCAGTAATTTTCTGCGTGTTCTAGAACTTTTGTGTCTTGGAAATTTATTTTGTGGACCTGTTCTATGCAATGTTGGGCTACTGCTGATTTTTCTGGCTGGAGAAGTCTGATGCTCCGTTGATGTTCTTTGCATCTTTCCTCTATCGTGCGTCCTGTTTTACCCACATACACCTTCCCACACTCGCAAGGAATCCTGTATATTCCCGGGACCTTAAGCCCAAGTGGTTCTTTCACCGGCCTGAGGAGTTGTGGGATCTTCTTAGGGGGCGTGAAGAAGGTTTTGATATTATGTCTCGCGAGTATACGGGAAACCTTGTTGGAGACAGAGCCGTAGAAGGGTATGTAGGCCTTCTCTTGAGGGCTATCCTTCCCTTGCGTGAGTAGTAGCGGGTTCTTCCTGCTGCGTTCTACTTTCCTACGGGTCTCATTGATGTCCTGGTTGCTATACGCATTCTTGCGTAAGGTATCCTGTAAGTATTGAAGTTCTGGGTGTATGTGGTCCTTGTCTGCTATGTCAAACGCTCGGTGGAACAGAGTGGAAATGATTGTTTTCTTCTGAGAGGGATGATGGTGACTGGAGGCATCCAAGTATCTGTTGGTGTGTGTGGGCTTCCTGTAGACCGTGTGTCCCAGGCTGCCATCCGGCTTTTTGTACACTAGAACATCCAGGAAGGGAAGGGAGTTGTCCTTCTCCACTTCCATGGTGAATTTGATATTAGTATGTAGGCTATTGAGATGGTCCAGAAACAAGACAAGTTTTTCTGTGAAAGGACGTGGAATCACTTACAAATGAAGGTTTTCAAGCTACCAAATAGAACAAGTTCGAGTAGAATAGAATTACGTTACTTTATTCCATAAGAGGCACAAAGGAATTTGAAATGTTACAATTATTACACACAAATGAATTGACGAAGATTGCAGTTTATAGCTTTAGCGAGATACACATTTCTGTATGAGTCGCCGCGCATAAGTCAAAAGTTTTAAGTCACTAGGATGAAAGCCGAAATGACCTTGATGTTAATTTAGCCTACTCCAGGTTGAGTCGAAATAATTTCTTGAAGAAAACTTTTCCTATTCTACGCAGTATTGCCAAATAAGTCTTGATGTTAATTTAGCCTATCAAATTTCTATTGCATTTACTTGATTAGCGCGCATTCTAAATAATGTGTCGGCGTCGCTGGACTTCTGTTTCGTGTGAGAACTTGTGACTGCTCTAGTAGTTGGCGACTGCTCTGTTCGTGTATTAGTTTGCGACTGCTCTGTTCATGTGGTATTTTGCGACTCCTCCGTTCCATACGGGAATACGAAAGGCATATTCCGTTCCCCTCAACATCAAAATGTTGACTTTTACTCTCATTGGAGCGAGTTCCGCTGATTAATTCAAATTTTCGTATTTCTTAACTTTCTGATTGGCTATTGACCAAACATGTCGGTGGACAAGACGAGAATTTGCCGCTAAAATGTGATGTCATGCCCTTAAAGGTAGAATTTTGAACACGGTTGATTGGCACTTTTATGACTTTTGCCTCACAAAGGCACAACCCTGCCTAACAATGGAGTTTACCATTTGGCTGGCGACAGGCTGTCGCTCTTTCAAGCAGAACTAATTCGGTTCAAAGAACTCGGGTGATATCTCTGAAGCGAAATCTTTCAAATTTTACCTACAAACAGCACTCTGCGTGGGTGATTTCTTATACTTACAAATGTATACACTAACATTTATGAGTATTTACATGTACGCGTTTACATGAAAACTTATATTAATCCTGACACTTGCTCTGTGAGTGGTTCTAAATAAAAATGCTGGAACTAGTCATGTGTCACAACGTTCATTTAAATTTATCTCACGCACGGTATAAATAGCGTTTCAAAAGTTTATTATATTGAACATATTCAATAAGTTTTCGGTGAAGTATCCTACCGTGACTATAAAGATATGGTAAAGAGTGATAATGGACAAACCCTCTTACCATCCAGTAAGAGTGGATCACAATCCAAACAATACACGGGAAAAAAATTGAAATACTATCTTAGCTGAGATCTAATAATATCTAATGTAATACATGTGATTACTGCAACAACAATGGCTCTCTAACATCCAATAATGCAATTGTTTATATAACAAAGAGAGCAGTTAAATTCGGGTTATCTGAACGAGGTAAATTGGGCAGTGGCAATATTAATATTGCTATTATTTATTTATACCAACAAACTTAGTGTTGGTGTTTATAAACACACAAGCCGTGTGTGGGCAAAGTTTGAGAGGTAGAACTGGAACTTAAAAATTCAATGCCACAACTGGGATTTGAACCACAGACCTTCCGCTTACCGGGCGGCTGCTCTACCACTGAGCTATTGTGACGAACTGGTTTGAGAATTTAATGCCATTCTGGCAGTTTGTCACAATAGCTCAGTGGTAGAGCAGCCGCCCGGTAAGCGGAAGATCTGTGGTTCAAATCCCAGTTGTGGCATTGAATTTTTAAGTTCCAGTTTTACCTCTCAAAATTAATGTTGTTGTTTACATGCGCACATGCAGTTATTGTGCTAACAAATAGCGTACTAGAGGTGGAGCTCAATGTGAAGCGCGGAGGAATACACTACTTTGTTCTTAAATCAAACAGATTATAGATACTATCTGAGTGAGGATACACGCAGCAGGCTGATTCACCCTCCGAGTGAAAGAAGAAGTGCAGAAGAGCAGATAATTACGTAAGCGTTTTTGAATAGACAAGGTTGGACATAATTGTAGTAGTTATTGCATGTCAGGAAAAAAAAGACTACTTTATGCTCGAATACAGGGAATGTTAGAAGATATGTATATATAGGCATCTGTGTTGTACTGCACACAATGGGACTCGATGATGATCAAGGACGGTGTGTTGTACCGGATATGGGGGTCACATGATGAAAAGACCCAGAGAAAGCAGCTGGTATTTCCTCGGAGTAAGGCTGTAGAGGTCCTATTGGATGTACTTCCGGGTTCATTCGGAGGGCAATTTTAGACACAACCGCACGATTGACAAGTTGCGATAGTGATACTACTGGTTGAGGCTACAGACGGATGCCGAGAGGCGGTGTCGCCAAAGTCATGTGTGGGGAGCAAGTCACGGCCCGTAGACCAGGAGTAGGGGTCACATACAACAGTCGAACGTGGTTGCAACATTCGAGCACATAGCAATTGATACAGTTGGACCATTGCCTGTTTCCAATCGGGGTAATATATATCTACTGGTGGTTATGGACTACTTCACTAAGTGGCCAGAGCGTACGCCGTCCTGAGCCCGGAGGACAACACAATCGCGAACTGACTCGTGGAAGAACTGTTCTGCCACTTTGGACAGCCGTACGAACTACACAGCGATCAGGGCAGAAACTTCAAGTTCCCCTTAATGATAAAACTGCAAGTGACTAGGAGTGCACAAGACGTGTACGACGCCTCTCCATCCACATTCGGACGTTATGGACGAGATGTACATTAAGAGTCGGTCTGGGTGGCTCAGTTGGTTAGACGCTAACCTACTGATCCTAAGGTCGCGGATTCAAATCCGACTGTGACTATGGGTTTTAAGTGTGCTTAAAAACGACAGCTCCATATCACTAGATTTCCTGGCATGCAAAATAACTCCTGCGGGACCAAACTCCAGCACACCGGCGACGCTGGTGTGATTCTGACAATTGAAAGCGTCGTTAAACAAAATAAAAAACAATTAAAAAGGTACATTAAGGCGGACACTCTCAAAATTCATTCGATGGGCGCCTCGAATTTTCACACATCTAGGAGCAGATGGGCAAAGTCACATCCTTGCCACAGAGGTCTTATTGTGACTTTGCCTTAGCACTGGAAACAACGGATAGATATGGAATGTACAGTCAAACAGTTATAACCTCATTGTCTGCCTTTACCTCTGGAGAGAGGTTGAGCCCATCAAATGTAATAAACAGCGTGCGGGTAGACACCTGGACACCACCATCCTCCACTTGCAAATGGTAAACTTCCGTGACACCCTGGTAGGACTGGTAACACTGCATCTCCTCCTCTGACACACCATACAATGGGGTAACGGTAATGACGCCCTCGAAGTTCAGGCTGCGCTGATTCTCAACACGGATAGGATATCTGTGCAGTAGTTTGGTGTTCAACAAACTGTGTACCAGTGTAATTTTCGACATGAGAACCTGATCTGGGTCTGGCAAAGAATAAACAGAGCTAGCTATCTGGTCTACTCCCGACTGAGTACTTGAAGGTTTGACCTTTAAGAATGACCGACTCTTCCGATCTATGAATCACAAGGGGACCAGCTGATCACAACGCGTGTAAATCGTTTTCTTCAACGACTTGCCACTTTCTTTAAGGAATGTAACTTGCCATGAGGAACGATAAATTAGTATTGTTCCCCAGTGCTCCTCACCCACTGGCATGACAGAGGTACACAGGGAATACAGCAGGCTTGTGTCCCCCTCACCCTGGAGTTCGGTGAAATATGCAGTCCTGGTCGATTGACCAGGGGTGGGATAGCCCCTAGCCTCTGCTTTAGCTGAAGAAACCAAAGCCATATATTCTTAATGAGTACCCCTCCTGATGACAGCACCAACTAGACTCAGACACGCATCCCTTAATTTCTTTTTTCAGAAATAGGAAAATACAACAACAGTTCAATCTCTTCAGTCATGCTATGTGTAAGGCTATTTTAGTACAATGCTGTATTAGAAGTTCATTCTGAGATAACTTAAATTACAAAGAGTATAGGAAAGTCATTTACCCCTCTAAGCTAATCATCTAATGCACTTCACTGAATACGTGCAAAATTGGCAAAATAAGAAATTATACAGAATTTAGTTTATGCCTTTCTCCTAGCACGACTTTATTTACAAACTATTACAAGTTAAATACCAATAAATAACTTGCATTCAGGAAACAAACTAAGTGTTCTACAGGATGAGGAAAGAGTCAACTTCATCACTCTCCTGTAGACTTAGTCACTGTGAATCAATAGTGTTCTCAAATTTGATTGATCCCAGAACTGTAATCACAAACATTATACTACTGCGTCATTGTGAATCAAACTGTCTTTCATCAAGCTTGACAAGAGAGTAAAAGACTTGTTAGAACAATTTACAGTTGTGTGCCTTAATGAACCAATCTGTGCGATTTGAAATCTGATAACTGGGTAAAAGCCTAGTTACAAATGTTAACCTTATATGGTTTTCACACCGTCATGAATGAATTTGTTTTTCTAGACATAACCCAGTAAAGGGCTTGTTACAAATGTCAGACTGGTGTGGCTTTATACCTTCATGAATAAATTTGTGTCTTTTCAAATGTGATAACTGGGTAAAAGCTTTATTACAAATGTTGCACTTGTGTGGCTTTATGCCTTCATGAATCAAATTGTGTGATTTCAAGCTTGATAACTTGGTAAAAGCCTTGTTACAAATGTTACACTTGTGTGGCCTTACACCCTCATGAATCAATTTGTGTTCTTTCAAATTTGAAGACTCTGTGAAAGCCTTGTTACATTTGTGTTCTTTCAAACTTGATAACCGGGTAAAAGCTTTGTTGCAAATGTTACACTTGTGTGGCCTTGTACCTCCATGAATAAATTTGTGCCTTTTCAAATTGTATAACTGAGTAAATGTCTTGCTACAAATGTCACACTTGTGTGGCTTTATGCCTTCATGGATCACTTTGTGTCTTTTCAAATGTGATGGGTAAGTAAAAGTCTGGTTACAAATGTTACATATGTTTGTTTCCAAGTGGCATAGATATTCAAGACACGTCTCAAAAATATCACATTCATCGGAATTTCTGTACTCACAACTCAAGTCAGACTTGTAGTTGTCCTTATTGATATCCTGTTTGTTTGTGTTCCTCTGCTGAAGCAACTTACTTTGGTTTGAAGGTGAAGCCATGGTGAAAACTTTCCCACCATTAGAAATTTCTGAGCAAATACTTGTTCCCACTGAAGATATATTAATAACTACACTTTCCTGTCTTTCACATATTCTGTTACTTTCACATTCAGGACTATCATTGCTCATATTGACTCTTATGTCATTTCCTGAGTCCTCAATGGAGAATAAATCTGATGTATAACTGGAAATATTGTCTTTGGATGACCTGAAATATCAAAATAGCTTTAGGAGTAATAGTACTAAAACACAGCAATGAAAAAATAAGTGGAATTAACAACTCAATGGAGAGCTCTGGGAAGGAAATGTACAAAAATTACTGAAAGAGATTCTAAAAAATATGTTAATGTCAAATGGTTTAAATTAAGTGGCCAAAGAACTAAATAGAAACCAAATTATGACATCCCAGAGACTTGCTGGTGAGAATATAAAATAAGAAGAACGGTATAGATAATCCAGAAATCTAAAAGGGGATGAGATTGCTATATATAGACTAACTAAAACCAACACCATGATACTGATCAATCGAAAACCTAAGTTAGAAAACCTAACTGAAGAAGAGAAATTATCAGAATTCCGAACAAAAAGGAGAAGCAATTAGTAGATAACATATTCATAAAAAGACAAGAGCTGATAAAAATTTGGGTGAGAAAAGGTATAGGCATATGGGTTCTCTGCAGACTCAAAAGGCACTCAACTAAATACACACACGTTAGCCTGAAAAGTAAGCAAACAAGGAAAACGTGAGTGGTTCATACTGAAACGACAACACGTTTATAGAGGCATGAGCTTCCATACACAGTATCAACAAAACAAAACTATAGGCTGTAGTGTTGTTAACAATTTCAACTGTGGGGAAACAACTACAAATGATTAAAAAGGTACAACTTTTTAAGGAAGATTAAACAAAATAAGGAACCGATGCCTATCTAAGATGAATAAAAAGGATTTTAATGATGTACCTGGTGAAAGTCACTCGCAACTTAAATAACTATGTTATTCTCATGTTCAATGAACAGTTACATGCCTAATATTAACAGGGAATTCGCCAATGTCTGGTGCTAGCTACTTACACAACTTGATCAAATAAGCCTGTCATGAGTCTCTACGCCGAGTACGCAGAACCTCCTCTGTAATATCGGCGTGAGTTCCTCTTACAATATATGGTTGTGCGCTTAGATGTATGTCTAAGCACTCAACGTTTGCTTCCCTTTCACCACCACGCATAGAGAACAATATAGGAAAGGCACACTTAGTCCTAAGCCAGCGGGTTTTCGTTTCCAGCAGCTTCTAAGGAAGCTTGCAATTCAAGTGTCTAGGATGTTTGGCAAGGACGAGAAACTCTACCCCCCCCCCTTGGTTACCTGACGCGCCCCATTTAGATCTTTGGATGACCGATGCCTATTAGCAGTATTCCCACATGTTTTAGGGAATTTTTGTCAAGCTACACTGACAGACATTTGATATACACCGATGGGTCAAAGAGCACCAGCGGTGTTGGATGTGCTTATATTTATGGAGCCGAACCACATTTGGTTTTCCAAATAGCACTCCCATTTTTACTGCAAATGTGTTTGTTTGTAGTGTTTAACGCCCGCTTTTATTACTACGGCACTGATGATACTGATGATACATGGAATGAAGATGGAGCACCGGTGGAATGAGATGGCGGGGGAAACCGGAGTACCCGGAGAAAACCCGGCCTGATGCCGCTTCGTCCACCACGAATACCACATGCGGGTCCCTGGGATCGAACCCGGGCCGCCTAGATGGTAGGCGAGCGCGCTAACCGCTCGACCACGGCGCCGCCTTTTACTGCAGAGTGTATGCAATTTACCGAGCCGTTTTGTATGTGCGCCGTGGTAAATTATGTAGGTGACTCCCTGATTTTGAGCGATTCCCCTAGTGCACCTCAGAGCCTTTGTGAGCTGCGCAACCCCCACCCTATTGTACCATGTGTCCAGGATGCCCTGCATGTTTTACACGCTTCTGGCGTTGACGTAGTGTTTGCATGGATTCCTGGTTACGTAGGTTTGTCCGGAAATGAAATTGCGGATTTGGCAGCAAAGACAACTACAGAAACCAGTATTACCATCTCACGTGCTACTTCGGAAGACTTTAGGCTTGAAGTGCGGCGAGCGGTGCTGGCACGAAGTGGTCACCTCTCCGCGGTAATAAGCTTAGAGAAGTGAAAGAATTTCCGATTAACTGGGTAACTTCCTGTCGCACATCTCGCCCCGAGGTGGTTAGTTTAGCTCGATTGGGAACAGGACACTGCAATTTTTCGTATGGTTACCTATTTAAAAGGAACCTTGGCCCTCTATGTCCTCTGTGTGACAACCTTTTGTCAGTCCGTCACGTGCTGCTAGTGTTCCTCTCTAGCGCACCTTCAAGATTCTCTACAGCTTCCTGGCAGACTAACAGAGGTCTTAGTGGACGACAAAAGAGTGGTTGATAGAAGTTTTAAGTTTTTAGCGGAGTGTATCTATTTTTATGCTTTTCGACATATTTATCCCCTTTTTTTATATCTGGCTATTGCCACTAGTTTTTACGTTTATGTGTATATTTTCTTTGTTACTAGTAATTTTATTTTGATTGAAATTTATAGCGGGCTATTGCCATGAACTGTTTTTTTTTTCTGTTGTTAAGGGCGGTGATGACCACTAAATTGAGCGCCCTTAAACCAATGAACCCCCCCCCCCCCCATCTCTCTTTCTCCCTTGATCAAATAACTGTTATACTCATTATGTTCTGTGAACAGTTAGCAGGCTAACATTAACAGAGAATATGACAATGCCTCTGGTGATGGTTACTGATAAAACTTGATCAAATAACTGTGTTATACTCATTATGTTCTATGAACAGTTCCATATGAAACACTAAGAGGGACTTCAATATTGTCTGAGATAGTCGCTCATGCAACTTGATCAAATAACTATTATACTCATTATTAGGCTTCAGAACTTGAAACATATTTTATCAGTCATTGCAGATAATGCAGAATGCAACATATATAAATTTCTCTTAAAATTGACTCCTTTTATTTTGCATTCTTTTTCCACTGAGGTTTTAGTGTCTATTGGTCATATTTTAGGAAATGTACAATTTCTTGCATTTCCTTCAGGTTTTTGCTCTTGAAGGCACATTTGTATGTTACTAACATGTAGTTCCAATTTTAGTATATGTACCGCCGAAGCGAGTACTACTAACATGTATAGTCATTCTTGAGGCTAGTTGCTGAATTCTTCTCAGTGTAGTATTCTTATGGTCCCTTAATGAGTCAGTACCTGGGTGACCGAGCTTCGCTCGGCTTTTTTCGCCTTTGTATTTGTGGGAGACGATACTGAGATAGACGTGAAAGACAAAACGTTAACTAAATAATAATTTTTGCCGCAATTGTTAAGAGTCATTTCCGAGATACAAGTGATATAGAAATACACACAAACATTTCATAAACACCATCATTTCAGCTGAAAAACGTCTATTGCTGAACGCAGGCCTACCCCATAGATATCCACCTAGTTTGAGGTTTTCGTCGAGCATTTGTTCCATTATGGAGTTCCGTTCTTTGGTGCTGCGATTGACTCCAAGGCCTTAACACGTTGGCCAAGGTCCTTCATATTTCCCTTGAGTTCTTCCATGGCTTCCTAAATCCCGGCCAATCGCTTGTTAGTATTCTCCGATAGATCTATCTTCATATTGGACGTTCCCACCTTCATCTTTTCCGTTTCGGAGTTCACATTTTCAATTTGGCTTCCATTTTTGTTTCTATTTTGTCCATTTCTGATTCCATATTTTCTATTCCGTAGTTAACATTTCTCCAATTCGATTTTCAAATTTGTTTCCTCTGCCGCATTCCGGAATTCATTTCATTCCCCATTATGTCCATCTTGGCTGACATTTCTTTCATCAACTGTTCCATATCGTATTTTTCGTCACACTCCTGACACCAATTGTGATTACTTTACTTTTTAACTATTTATTTACTTTTTATTAAAACACCAGAGCGGCACTAAGCAAAAGCACTGTTGAAGATTAAAGACTATAAGAAGAAAAGCTGGTTCATACAGCCATGTGAATGTAATGTGCATTTCTGTTTCAATCACACTGAAAATTGTATGAATTGTCCGTGGAAGCAAGAGTAGTGAAAGAAATGTGATTGTGTTTTACTTAAGAAAAATAAGAAAAATCATGTGTGTTATATGTTGCACTTATATGAAAAATGTGTGGGCTGTTTATGGAAGAGGGAGTAGTATGTTAGCTAAAAGCAAATGGAGTAGAGAAAACCATGTGAATGTAATACGCTGCTTGGTAAAATGGATTCCATAAAAACCTTCGACACGAAAACATAGGTCAATTTTCATGGCGATCGGTCAACAGGCAGTGGAGTTTACTCACTCTTCAACATACGATATGTATAGGCGTTGGTATATATGCATTTGATAAACGATAGGAATAACATGTGAATTGTTATGTAAAACAAAAGCGAATGGAGAAAATAGTATGAATGAACTACGTGGTATTTCTGTTTCAAACATATAGCAACTTGTATGAATTATATGTTGAAGGCGAGTAGCGAAAGAAGACTGATCGTGTCTCGTAAAGGAAGAATTAGTAGAAGAAATCGTGTGAATGTAATATATCTCATTTATACTGCAATCATAGAAAATTATCTGAATTGTATGTTGAAGGGAAAACAGAGAATACATGAATGTGCTACATAAAAAAGGCGAATAGAAAACCATTTTAAAGTAATATATTGTGCAGTAAAATTGTTACCATAAAAACTTTTTCCATGAAAAAATACATATATGTGCCGAATTTCGGGGTGATCGATTAAGTAGTTTTAGAGATTAACAGTTACATATATACAAACATCCAATTTGTGTATATAGATGATAGGAATTGTTTATAGATGAGTGAGTAGAAAAAGAGATACGAATATGTTACCTAAAAGTAAGTAGAAAAACCACTGCGAATGTAATATGCAGCATTTCTATTTCAAACATGCAGAGCATGGTATGACTTATTTTAAAACTGTGGATAAAAATATTTTTTTTGTGTTATATCATGTTTTTTATGGAAAACTGTTTATAGAACAGTGTGTAGAGAAAGAGATGTGAATGTGTTACCTAAAAGCGAGTAGAGAAAACACTGTGAATATAATATGCACGCATACAAAAATTTAACCAAATCTTAAGAGCCGTTTCTGAAATACGGGAATATATATAGAATAGAGGTACACCTTCCCCCAGATCCCACATTTTGGCACAGATCGGGGCACTTTGACCCCGAAATTTTGGACTTCGTACTAACAAAAAATGCGACACCTTTAATTAACTTTACAGTGTATCTCAGCCTGGACTCTGACCACCTTCCCGTGCATTTCGATATACAGGGTGGCATTCCAGCCGGTGCCTTTGGGCCTCCAAGGAGGGCTGAGACCGACTGGAATAAGTTCACCATGGAAATGCACAGGATGGCGCAACCCAGGTTGTCATACTACAGCGAGGCAGACATAGATGTCGCCATTCAAAACTTCACTGCCTCGCTACACACGGCCAAGAGAAGCGCTACCACTTACACCACAAGACCACCCGGTTTTTGCATGTACCCCGAGGTAGAGAAACTCATTGCGCGGAGACGACGCTTGACAAGACTGTGGCGGTACACCCGTCAGCCTGAATATAAAGTGCTAGCAAAATGGCTACGCAACATCATTCAGCATCAAATTAAAATCAACAAAACTGAACAGTGGGAAAACAAAATGCTGAGTACCACCCATTCGGATTCTTCCTTGTGGAAATTATTAAAGGCATTTAAAGTCTCCACGAACGTCAACTCCGCAACTGAGGCGCTGCACACTCATGGCGGCCTGCACTTCTCCGAAGGGGAGAAAGCCGAGGTCTTCGCTGACTGTCTTGAAGATAGATTCAGCGAAAACCCAGTTACCAACCGTGATATAGAACGGGAGCTACAGACATGGGTAAAAAACCTGGGTGGCGCAGAAGCAAGAGCAACAACTACCCATCATAACACCGCAGGACGTTTACAAGCTCATTAGGAAATTACCTAATGGGAAAGCTGCCGGCCCAGACAAAGTGACTAATGAGGAACTTAAGCATCTCCCAAGAAAAGCCCTGGTGCAACTGACTAAAATATTTAACGCCTGTCTGCAGCAAGGCTATTTCCCCTCTACCTGGAAACGAGCCAAGATAATTATGCTCCCAAAGCAAGGGAAAAGCACCAGGGAACCGCAAAACTACCGCCCCATTAGTCTTTTGTCTACTATTGCTAAACTGCTCGAAAAACTTATACTTTTTCGACTTCAAAAACAAGTTTCGGAATCTCATGAACTCTCAAATTCACAATTTGGTTTTCGAAAAGAACATTCTACTGATTTACAGCTTCTCAGACTAACTGATGACGTAACAGAGCAATTTAACAATGGGGCTTCAACGTTGGCGCTATTTCTGGACGTAGAAGCCGCATTCGACCGGTGCTGGCACAATGGCCTTATTTACAAACTGCACCACAATTTCCCGGCTCTTCAAAATTATCTATATTTGCTACACAATTTTTTAGAAAAACGAAGTTTTACGTCCAAGTGGGCCGCTCCTCCTCACGGGAGAGAGTGATGCGGGCTGGCGTTCCACAAGGGGCAATCATGTCCCCCTTTTTGTACATATTATTCACCAACGATTTCCCAGTGGAACGATCACATAGTGCTCTTAGCTGTGCAATATGCGACGACCAACTAAGCTTCCTGTCCAAGATCAAACCTAGGAAGCACGTCTCTTCTGCGAAGGGAAGTAAATCTGAACCGAAGCGGAGCGAAGGTGGTAATCGTCTCCTACGACGCCAGAAATTAACGCAGATTGACTTCTCAGTTGAGAAACGGAAGCCGTTTGTAGCGCTCCATTCTCTAAGGTTGTCCAAACATTGCTGCAGGTGCCGTTGTAAGAACGCCGTGCGCTGAGAAGTGCAATAGACAGCGAAGTCGTCTACGAATAGGCATGACGAAACTCCAGGTGGAACACATTTCCAGATGGAGTTGATTGCTACAGCAAAGAGCGTGACACTTAGCACCGAACCCTGAGGTACTCCCTCCTCCTGAACAAAAGAGTTAGAAAAAACCGAGCCGACCCTTACTCGGAAAAAGCGGTCCTTCATAAACTCCTGAATGAAAAGTGGTAGGCGTCCACGTATGTTCCAGGCATACAGGGAACATAGAATCCCTCAGCACGTTTCATAAGCCTTCTCAACATCGAAAAATATGCCCACGGTTTGACAGTTCTTCATAAAACCGTCCATTATCTGTGTTGATATTGACACAAGATGGTCAACAGTTGAACAGCGTCATTGAAAACCACACTGGATGTTAGTCAGTAGGTTGCGACTTTCTAACCACCATACCAATCGTTCATTGATCATGCGTTCCATCACCTTGCAAACGCAACTGGTGATAGGGCGATAGCTGGAGGGAAGATGACGGTCCTTTCCAGCCTTCAAGATGGGAATAACGGTGGCCTCCCACCAATCTTCTGGGAGTATACTGTCAACCCAAACACGATTATAGACCTCGAGGAGGAATGCCTTACCTTCAGGAGAGAGCAAACGGCCCGAAGACCGATTAGTTTTGATCTAATAAAAGCGTCCCTTCCATCGCCGCTCGGGATATATATGTAAGAATTGCTCATTTAAATATATACAAGAATTGTTCTTTTAAATATATATATATATGATTTCATGTGTTTACATAGTTATTGCTATCCATGTAAATTATGGTGGTGTGTCCAAGCATTAAGATTTTTGGGTCATCAACTTCCAAGCCCTACTCATTATGTCAAGTGTACAGTTCCATATCTAATACTAACAGGAAATATGACTATGTCTCATACAACTTAATCAAGTTAGTGTGTTATACCCATTGTCTTCATGAACAGTTTTGTATGTCTAACTACTCATTAAAAACTTATTGAAATTCCAAGTTTTAATAAACTAGACATACATCGCGACTTAAAATATATACTACAAACCTAAAAAGGATTTGCGCAATAAGTCAAAAGTTAAAAGAAAAACTACACATATCAGTTACAAAAGAAAATAGATTACAAACCATTAATCCAATGGAAAACATTGAAATAGAATATAATTTCCAACGCTCTTAAATCCGCAAGAAGCAAGCAAGTCCAGATATTGCGAAAAAGATATCACTAGAAACGCTGCAAATCAAATATCCTGAAGAAGAATCATTCGTAAGTGATGTAAATGAGGGAGCTGGAGCAGGTGGTACACGGAAAAAAAAAAAAAAAGGGGGGTGGGGAAATAAACACTATAAATATGGATGGAAAAACTGAGGCAATCTACTTTGATCTAAAATATCTGTTTGGCCAACTAAATGTAAAAACGTTATTGATTCTAGAATGGCAATTCAAGCAATAGCATTAACACAGAATCCAAAAAGGGAAAACAAAAGAGATATTCACTGTTTGGTTAAACACATACAAAATTTAAGTAAGAACATAAGCTTCCAATAGATTCGTGCATACTGAATTGATTAACGAGAAGGCAGACATCCTAGCAAAATCCAAAATAAGTACAACCAAAAATACCACAGGAATCAGCTAAACTTCACTAAGAATATGAATAATGATTATAAAACTAAGCTAACTACAAATATATGAAATTCCAAAGAAGAAAAATACTTCAAAACTTTGAAGCTAGCTCCTGAACTACCTTGAAAACCAGCCATCACCATGTTCAGATCTATTACTTGACATGACTCACAGGAAATACCTGCATAAAATTGGATTCCTATCTCTCCATTTGTCTGTTATGCAGAAAGCAAGAAGAAATGAATACAGAACATCTATCAGTCTGTGAACACTTTAAATTGTATCCAGACTTGACCTCAAAATATTGCTAGGCTTCGTTGCTAAACATTGAGTATTATCTACACACATACACACACACACAGAGTCACACAATGTGTCTGTAGAACTGTGTTATACTCATAAGGTTCAGTGAACAGTTCCTTAAACTAAACCCCGGCACGACAGCCCACAAAGGGCCAAGGCCTACCGCCCAGCCGCTGCGTCCCCCACCTCTACCCACTACAGGCGTCATTGGTGAGGTGCAGTATTGGAGGGTGGGACGTGGTCAGCGCACCGAGCCCTCCTGGCCGGTTATGCGGTCTGAACAGTTCCTTATTTATCAGTAATACAGAATACGAAAAAGTGTCTGGTGATTACTTATACAGCTTGATCAAATAAATTTGTTATACTCATGTTCAGTGAACAGTACTATATCACAGTTCCAGAGAATATGACAATGTGTCTGGTGATAGTTACTTATACAATTGATGAAATAACAGTGTTATACTCAATTATGTTCAGTGAACAGTTCAATATTTAACACTAGAAGGGAATATGACAATCTGTCAGGTGAGAGATACTTAATACAACTTGATCAAATAACTGTTGCACTCATTATGTTCAGTGAACAGTTCCATGTTTAACACTAACAAAGAATATGACAATGTATCTCGTGATACTTACTGATACAACTTACTCAAGCAATTCCCCTATGATCATTATGTATGAGAAACATCCCTATGCATAATTCTAGAAGGAATATTAAGAAAATTTAACACAAATAGGTAGTCTCTTGTACAACCAGATGACTTACCTTGATGGTTTCTTGGAATAAAAGTCTTCATGTGTTTCATCCTGTAACATAATAATTCACTCGTGAAACATGATCTACTCAACCCTAGGCGTGTTATCTTCAGAAAGAGACAAAATGAACACTTTATATCACCTACAGAGAAGAGCTCACTATCTTCCAATCAAGATAAAAGACATTCTTGCATTAAAAGGTATAAAGCATCTTTGTATGAAGGAAACACATAAGACATTTGTGGCTTCCCAGAGAGTGTATTCATAAATATTTATAAAGAAATAGATTAATATTTTTTATTATTAGTTGGTAATAAAATCTTTAAATCATACATAATTATTTTGAACACCTGTATCTGGCAAGACAATTTAATGGTTGTAACTAAAAATTCGTTCCAGTAGTTTTGTGAATGAAATTATGTCAATCTGTTGCAGCAATTACTTCCACATTTACTGAGTACACTAGACTTCTTTTTTGTTAACGTTCTCCAACCTAATGTCATATCAGATGGTGAGTGTTTGAAATGGGTGAAATGATGCTCAAGTGAGCCTGAGATCCATTGAGCTTGTGTACATTAGAATTTTGCTAAACCGAGATAAGGGTGATAAGGTTACTTTGGATTTGGGATAACTGGACTATATGGAGCACTGTAGGACAAATCATAAAAGATGAACTCAAATCATTGTCTCAAGAGAAATTTATTTTAAGGTTTTTAAGTATGTCTGTTATACCTATAACGAAATTGCTAAACACATTTGAAACAATGGTTGTTTTCTGCCCCTCTCCAGATACATGTTTCTCCACAGCAGAGGATTGTCAGCGATGACTCTTAAAAGTAATATTTTCTCAACACCTGCGCATATTGCCAAAAGCACACTAAAGGCTAATGTAAAACCAAACTACAGCACCTGGGCATAGCATCATAAATCCTCGTATAAATGTTGTTGTTGTTAGCTAATGCTGGATTTCTGACAATGAAGTCATTAATCCTCTTGCTGTCCAATATTTTTCACTGATGATATTGAAGAGAGCAATAGTAGTAATAGTAACCGCTTTTTAGAGAGCACCATATCTTTATGTTTTGGCGTTCACATCGCTCTCTCACAACCCCCAGAATGTCTGAAGACCACACCTGTCGTTGGTTTACGGGTCTCACCGACCTGACAGGGAGAATTATCAAAATAAATTCACCGACTATATCCTCTGATTACCAATCAGAGGCATATTACATGGCGTATTACATGCCATAACAGGTCAGCATGTTAGGGGTCAAGATTTTAGAGAGAAATTAGAGAAATGGAGAGGTTGGAAAAATAAAGACTCCCTAGCCTTCGGGAACCCTGATAGCATCGGGGTCGGAAGAGAACAAGAGATGACCAAGGTAAGGTCAGATAGAAAAGTTACAGTGAAGAGCAAAACACCGGTAAGTGGAAGTAATATTCTGCTCAGCTTGGGTACCTTGTGGTCGCCATTCACATATCCCCTAGAAGGAGATCCCTGAGTATACATGTTGAGACAGCTATAGGTCAGTCAGGATGATCTAATTGTGTTATATAATTGAACTGTTATAGAAATAATGTTTTAAATTTGTCTGCATAAGGATAACTGCGGAATATTACATTTGAACTGAACTATGTTATGCAAAGAAAGAAATAATAAGCTAATGGGAAACTAAGTCTGCACTCCAGCTAGTCCCTTGTCACGTTTTGTTTACAACTCCTCTGAACTGGAAGTGAAACTCTTTTGATAAAATCTCAACTTTATTTTGAGTTATTTTGTACGGCTTTATCTGTTGCCACTATATAAAAGGTAGTTAGAATTCTATGTGATGCTAAAGCAATGGATCATTGTAAAATACTCTTTGTAAAACAAAAGATTCCTACGATTATAAATTTATATATATATATATATATATGATGTACTAATATATGTAAAAGAAAATATGCTTAATCACAGTGTACGGAAAGAAATACATAATTACAATACAAGAAACATAAACAAATTGGATATGCCATATCATAGACTAAGCAAGACGAGTAAATGTCATAAACTGATAGGTATCAAGCTTTTTAATGCACTGCCGAACAGAATATGTAACCTAAGTCTTCAAGCATTTAAGAATAGAGTTTATACATGGCTAGTAGAAAATCCTGTATATGATATGCATGAATTTGAAGAGCTGGACAAGAATAATATATGATTGAAATTTTTAGCCGTAAGTGACGAAGTCTATTGTAAATTGTGTATTTACTTAATGACTTAATAAATACAATAAAATATATGCCCTGAAGTCAAGATCTCATAGCTCAGGCATCCTCATAAACTGCCACAATGGTAAAATGAAGACTAATATCATCTCCCTGCTACACACATTTAACTTGGAATATGTAATTCACTTTCTGACCACAATTCATATGACCAGTTCAACAGTTAAGGATAATACTGTTCAAGACTCTGAAACAAATTCCACATCATAATTTAACTTCTATTGTAAATGGCATATTACATCACAATGATCAGATATTGTTAGTAAGAAACAGACTCATAATTGGAAAAGTAAATTACAACAAGAATAATTAGTGATCAGTATAGCTATGAACCTAAAGTGGTGTTGAAGAATGAGAAGTAGGCATATCTCTGACAAGAATCAAGCAAACAACAAATTTGATGGTTTCTCCAACTTATGCTACAATCATCTGAAGCTATTTTCCCTAGCAAAACAACAAACTCATCACAGATACTAAACGTCAAAACTTAGATTTTTAAGTATGAGGAAGTAAATAAAAGATACTCGTTTTTAGCATATCACACAATTTATGACCCATCATTCATATCAAACCAAGATGGAGCAGGGGCTGGAGTCACATGTCACCTCTTTTCCTATTACAAATCTAAGTTATGGAACTACTAACTTTGATGGAGAAATTGAAGCAATTCAAATGGCCCTACAAAATCTTCTGTACAGAATTTCACATTTTCAGCAAGCAGTTATTCTCTCAGATTCCAGGGCAGCAATTATAGCAATTACTTCCAAGTTGTCACCAAAAAACCAAACAATTATAGAATGTTGGAAAATCCTTACCCATCTAACAGCACTTCAAAAACACCTAGTCTTCCAATGGATACCAGCTCACTGTGGACTGAGTGGTAATGAGAAAGCTAATTTTCTTGCAAAAAAGGGTACCAGTGGTGTACAAAAATCTATAGTTAATCTACCGTTTTATGCAGCTAAAAGATTAGTCAACTCTGAATTCAAAAAAATTATTCCAAAATATTACTATGAAAAATCACAGAATAAAAGATGGGAACTACCAAACATTCAAACAGTAATTCCTGAGTATCCTCGAAAAACAGCAGTTGCAACCTTCAGGTTGATTACAGGACATGATTGTCTGGCAAAACATTTAAACAGAATTGGGATATGTTCTTCACCACTCTGTCCTCTAAGTGATCTGCAAGAAGAAATGGATCGAGACCACCTTCAAATATGTCCGGCCACTTCTAGTGCCCCATTCATCAGTGAAAAATATTGGAGAGCAAGAGGATTAATGACTTCATTGTCAGAAATGCAGCATTAGCTAACAACAATTTATGACCCAAACATTAGATATAGCACACTACAGTGCATGTCATAAAATACTTAAAAAGGGCAATGAAAGAAGCCAAAAGAAGGTTTTGCCCATTAGCTGTTCTAGAATATAGTAATAAAATTAAAGCAATGAAAAAACCCTTACCACCACGTTGGTTTCAAACAATAAGGTTTACCAAACCTTGTATAATAGCTAAATAACATCATCTATATAAGTATTAGGGGCAAGGTCTAATACTTAAATTTCATATACTTTTACATTATACTAGCAAGTATAAGTATACGAATTTTAAGTTGTTTTGTTATATAAAACATATTTTTAATAATTAATGTTTTACTGTATTTAAGAAAAAGAACCAAAGTGATACACAATTTCGGTAAAGCTTACCATAATTTCATCATTAATACATGAACCGTCTCCTTCTAACCACAACTCCTCTTTGATATCTAACTTGGTTTCAATTTCACTTTCTTTGATGGTTTCGTTAAATCTCAACAGATTGCCTTCTTCATTCTGTGAACATGCAGGATCTTCAAGTTCTGGTTTGATATCACAGTTACTTGTAACAGTTTCAATCTTAACCTTCTTTACAGGGTGTTGGATAAAAAGCTCTCTCTTATTCTCTGTACAAAACTCCGGGAAAGAAGATTCCTCTTTGACTTCTTCTTTGATATCCATTTTCCTATAGTTGCTCTGTTAGAGCTGTTCTGTTCTTAAACTTCAGTAGCAAGTCTGTGGAAAAAGAAACAGATTATTAGTAATATCCAAGAGTTTGCTTCCAGATAATTGAAATACATTACGTTTCAACAGACAACATAAAGTAGTACAAAGTAAGGAAGGTAATTTGGTGTAATGTTTAGAATAACATCTTTAGCATTAAAAAATCCATTGCTTCCTTGTGTGTTTTAATCTGAATTAACGTGTATTACTGTAAATAAACATGCTTTAAATTATATTACTCTAAGAGGAATTTTATAATCTTAGACACGGACAAGCTTACAATCAGGATGACAAAGTTAAAATGGATAAGAGGTAGAACTGGAACTTAAAAATTCAATGCCACAACTGGGATTTGAACCACAGACCTTCCGCTAAATTCAAATCCCAGTAGTGGCATTGAATTTTTAAGTTCCAGTTCTACCTCTTAAACTTTGCCCACACACGGCTTGTGTGTTTAAAAACACCAACAGTAAGTTTGTTGGCATAAATAAATAATAATTAAAATGGATATTTTACTGATCTTATGCTATTCATAAGAACTTGTCAGCTTCAAATACTACACAAAGTAGAGCAAGTAGAGAAAGCTGTGTAAATATAAGACTGCATTTCTATTTCAATCATATACAAAATGACACAAATTCATCATAGAAGGGGGAGTAAAGAAACAAGTGTGACTGTGTTTCATAAAACAAAAATGAGTAGAGAAAAGTGTGCAAATGTAAATTCACTGCATTCATTTCAATAATAGAAAATTATATGAATTTATGTTGCAGGACAAGTAGAGAACATATGAATGTGTTAAATTACGCAAATTTATCATAGAAGGGGGAGCAAAGAAACAAGTGTGACTGTGTTTCATAAAACAAAAATGAGTAGAGAAAAGTGTGCAAATGTAATTCGTTGCATTCATTTCAATAATAGAAAATTATATGAATTTATGTAGCAGGGCAAGTAGAGAATATTTGAATGTGTTACATAAAACAAAAGTGACTGGAGAAAACCATATGAATGTAATATGTTGCGTGTTGCAAATGGATGGCATAAAAATCTCCACAAAAAGAAAAAAAACCACATGGGCCAATTTTCATTGTGATCAGTCAACCAGTAGATTGCATGAATTGCATGTTGAGGAATGAGTATGGAGGGACATATGAAGGTGGTATGTAAAAGGAATGTGAGCAGAAGAATCGATTTGTATGTAATATGTTTCATTTTATTTCAATCATATACAACCATATGAATTATATGTTGAAGATTGAGTAGAGAAGAATATGTAAATATGTTGCATAGTAAAATGAATTGCATAAAAGCCGCTATAAAAAATACCTTAATGTGCCAATTTTCATGGTGATGTGTCAGCTGTTGTTGCAGTTTATCAGCTTCTTATATAACAAAATCCATTTTAAATGATGACTGGTATGTTGAATTATTTTGTTGTTTAAAGATGCTGCCAATTGTGAGGATCACATCAGCTTCGCCGGTGTGCCAAAATGTTATTCGGCATTTCTTTTACATGCCACTAAATCTAATGCTATGGCACTGTCCTTACTAAGCACACTTAAAACCCATATGTCTGGGCCAGATTTGAACCCCCAACCTTGGGATCAGTAGGTGAGTGCCTTACCAACTGTGCCAACCAGACCGACTGTACGTGGAAGAGCAAAGTAGAGAAGAACATGTGCATGTGTTCGTAAAAGAAAAGTAAGTTGAGAAAATTGTGTGATGTAATAATTGCATTTGTACTTCAGTCATGTAGAAAATAGTAATAATTATATGTTGAAGAGCCAATAGAGGAAGAAGTGTAATAGTGGTTCATAAAAGTGAGTGGAGAAGGATATGTGAGTTTGTTGTGTAAGAGAAGTAGAGAAAAGCATGTGTATGTAATATGTTGCATAGTAAACTGGACAGCATATAAACCTCCATGAAAGAATACTTAGATGTGCCAATTTTTATGTCAATGGTCAACTGGAGTTAGAATTTGTCAACTTCTTGCATACCAACGTCCATTTTAGATGTATACAGTGTATGACTGGTAAGTTGAAGAGCTAGTATGGAGGAGCATGTGAAGTCCTACATAAAAGAAAAATCTGATGTGTTGCACTCATAGGACTTTCTCTACTCTTATACTACCCATTCTTAGAATCTCTTATTTCTCTATCTTCTTCATGTTAGTTGAAATAAACATTTGCAGAAATTATCTTATTGCTTATTTCCTTGTAGGTACAGGGGAAATGTGGGTATACAGTAGGCTTTGAGTTATAGCCAAATCTTTTAAAGCTTTGAGACCCCGTTCTCTTTGCATAACATACAAAAAACTGAATAACATTGTTCCATTTGACAGAAGTATAAGTTCTCCAAAACTCACACCAATAACAAGGAATGTCTCCAAAAAGGTTCATTCTACAAAAAAATGTCTTAGACATAAATTATGAGTTTTAGCAAGATCTAAATCCTTTGTATAGCAAGATTTGGTCTATCTCTTACGGATTACCAGTTATGCAAAATCATCCAAAGTATATAGGACTTCATGGGCTGCAGCCAGAAAATTCAAGATATATATTTCATTTGTCATAAAAATATCTCAAACATATAATCGTTAGCCATTTTCATGAAAATCAAAATGTTGGAAAAATTTTGTATGTAAAGGGTAGTTTAGGGTGGAGAAATTTTCTTCAAAATCTTCATGTCATATCCTTCAAAGACATTAACCTTAAATACCAATTTTGGTTTTCAATCGACTTTCAGTTTTTGAGTTATGCTGTCTACATACACACACATGCACGCATATATTATATGCCTCAATTTATTTCTATATGTAATTTAACTTCTTTAGTAATGGTGAAGACTAAGTAGTTGACCATTGAAATTAATGTGTAACAAATGTGACTAATATTAATATCAGCTTAGGAATTGCCTATTAGAATACTAAGGGACAAAGTGAAGTCTGCTAGTGAGGACCCTCAATCTCTCAGCCACACATACCGACTTAGGGACCTGAATCTCACAGCAACGCTTTGAGGCTTAGGGTACTAAATTGTTGGTGTTTGTTAGTCTAATATTGACAGCCGTACTGTTGTGAATCAGATAGCAGTTAAGATAAACGAATGAGATAGCAGATGCAGCATCTACTTCATTATCAATGGCCCATTGTTAAATTGTTGCCATGTCATCTATCAATACACATGGAGTTCTGAAGGAGACGGACATGTCTTGTGACAGTGCTCATAAGTGAGAGGAAGGGAACAAGGAACATGGCAGCCAGGGAAATAACCAATAATATGATGAGAGAATTGATTAAATTGAAAAGATTATTAGTAAGAAACACAGATACAGACATGGCTGATAGAAAAGAAGAGCTTAATAGAAATGTTGAGGAAGTTAAGAATGAGATGAACATTAGAAGAGGAGTGGAAGAAATGGAAGATAAGAACAGACGGTACAATCTAGTAATTATGGGAAGTGAGGAAAGCACAGGAAGGGATGCAAGAAGTGAAATACGAGAACTTTTGAGAAGAAGATTAGGGATGGAAGTAAGATGCTATGAAATATGTGAAGCTTTCAGATTCGGCAACAGAGGAGGAAGAAGAAATATCTTAGTGAAATTCATCAGCACGCAATTGGCCTCGGATATAATAAAACAAGCTAAAAAACTGAGAGGGACGGACATCTACATCAACAGGGATTTAACTTATAAGCAAAGAGTAATACTGAGAAGATTAATAGAACAAAGAAGATTGGCACATAAGCAACGAAAAGTAGCATACATTAAAAATTTGCAGCTATGGATCAATGGAAAAATGACAGAAGGGACATCAGAGCGAAACAACGATGAGGTGGACAAAAAGAAGACAATGAGCCAGGAAAACAAAATTAGCACAAAGAGCTTGGATCAACAGAACACAACACCAACTAGGGAGGTGAACAATCAGGAAATGCAAACTCTTCAAAATGTACTAGCAACACGTATGTTGTGCAGTACAGCAGGGGTGGGAGAAACGACCTTGAGTGAAGCTCCAGATAACAGATACAGAAAAATGCAATTGTTTAAATAATAATATGAGAATGTTTTAAACACATCCAGTGATAAATGCAATTCTATGTGTTGCAAAGAGCTGTCCAAGATAAAAGGGCTAGGGCCCAATTCAAGGATAACTCAAATGCATAAGATTAGAACAAAATAAATATTGATATAAATAAAATAATACACGCCCAGTTAGATGATGTAGGTTGGCAGCACTGATCTATTTAATGGCCGTGTCCTTTTAATTATTCATCGGATCATACTAATATGCAAGGATGGTGTAATGTTGTGAGCTATCTGTTGATTATTCTGGCCATTGTTGTCAATATTGTCCACCATACATAGCCTTTGAGATGCATATTGTTGAAATGATATTTTTTTTTTTTTTTGCTTATAAGTACTAATTACACTTCAATTATCTATTGTAGTACTGCAATAATTGTTTACCTTTATTCTGATATGGCATTTTAGTGTGAATATTATAAAATTATAATATATTTTATTGGCACTGTATTATGTAAACTTATTCAATTTCAGAGGTAGAACTGGAACTTAAAAATTCAATGCCACAACTGGGATTTGAATCACAGACCTTCCGCTTACCGGGCGGCTGCTCTAACCATTGAGCTATTGTGACAAACTGCCAGAATGACATTAAATTCTCAAACCAGTTCGTATTTCTCCTGGTAAACCACAAAGGCAGTCTCACATCAGAGACAAATTACCCCAATGGTGACTTACTATTTTAAGTACTTTATGTCCCAGGATTACCTTCAGATGGTAATTATTATTTATTTATGCCAACAAACTTACTGTTGGTGTTTTTAAACACACAAGCCGTGTGTGGGCGAAGTTTGAGAGGTAGAACTGGAAGTTAAAAATTCAATGCCACAAATGGGGTAATTTGTCTCTGATGTGAGACTGCCTTTGTGGTTTATCAGGAGAAATACGAACTGGTTTGAGAACTTAATGCCATTCTGGCAGTTTGTCACAATAGCTCAGTGGTTGAGCAGCCGCCCGGTAAGCGTAAGGTCTGTGGTTCAAATCCCAGTTGTGGCATTAAATTTTTAAGTTCCAGTTCTACCTCTCAAACTTTGCCCACGCACGGCTTGTGTGTTTAAAAACACCAACAGTAAGTTTGTTCGCATAAATAATAATTAGTCAATTTCATTTTTAGATGTCGAGTATAGCTAATGAAATGGTTTCACTTAAATATGAAAACAATGATGCAGAATGTGACTGATGATTCATTTGTTACTGAAAGAAATCACTCTCAGAATCGAAGTGTAGAACTACGAGTAATTCACTGATGATATTTTTCTACCCTATTTCTGTCAGTTGTTTAAATGCATCTGTGCTGTTTCTTGAGGAATATGGCCAGAGGAAGTAGATTTGACTTCACAAATCATTTGGGGATGACAATGGTGAAAAATCACTTGAAAAATCAGCTACAAATACCTAATTTGACAAATAATTTGAGACAAATTATCTACACAGCCATAGGACACCAACAACTTGAATCACAAATGAAGGCCTCACTTATGCAGCAGAAACTAACATTTTGGGAGGGAAGGAAAGAAAAAGGTCACTAAATGAGTGATCGAGTGAAATTCCTACTTTGGTGATCATTGGGTTTTAGACACACTGATGCTTCAACTATGAGACATGGTCACTTCCCTTTGACCAAAACTGCTGCACTCTTCTTATAACAAGTCCCTCAGTTACTTTGCCACTTATGACCCTCAATAGCTGGCTGTGTTTTTCAGCCTATGCCGTGGTAATGGTTGGAACACTCCCATGATGCCTAGGGTGAAATGTGTGTTATAGCTCCTGTGTGTTGGCAGTACTACTTTATTTCAAGCATATACATCCACAACTACATATATAACTAGAAATACCATATTGTGAGTGTGAATTATTGTCAATTACATGTATTACTGCAAGATGTGCAATAAAGCAGTGTAATGCAATGGACATGTGCACAGTAACCAATGTTGAGAGCTGCTCCAGATACATATTTATAACCATCCTTGGTATTCTTGCTGCAAACTTGCACCTCTCATTGTGGACAGTGCTAATGCACAATGTTAGGTACCAACTGTACAGCAGAAAAAATGTTGTACAAGTACAAAACACAGAAATTGTTGGTAGTTTGGAAATGTTTTACACTGTGTTAAAAGAATGCACAAAACAGTACTGAAATATAAGTAAATATAACCATGAATGACTGTACCATATACCTGCAAAGCAGCAAAGAAATCTAATGTAAGTGATTAACAAGAACAATAATGAAGATGATTTTTCTTTTTTAATTAACGTCCTCCAACATTGTGTCATTTCGGACGAATGAATGAAATGAAATGGGTGAAATTATGCTCAAATGAGCCCGAGGTCCATGAAGCTTTAAGTTACTTGACATTCGTCTTCTCAGGGTAGGGAAAACCTCGGAGAAAAACCTTACCCGGATAACTTACCCTAAGCGAGATTCGAACTCGCGACCTCTTGAACGTGAGGCAGACATACTAACCATCACGCTACCGAGGTGGGCAATGTGGATGATGATGATGATGATGATGATAACAATAACATAATAATAATAACTATAACAACAACAAAAGGTACTGTAATTATATCCAAAGGACCTCCAACTCCTTAGATTAGATTAGATTGCGTTCAGCAAGTTCACAAGTAGCCATGGAGGCTGGTGAACATTGAACATGTCAATTGTGATGTACAAAACATTTCAATAAATATACAGAATGAGCACATAAAAAGCTCATTATATACAGGAACAAAAAAGAAACAAACAAACAACAGCAAAGGGGATAATGGAAACACAATCAAAGCTTACCTGAATTTGTCAGATAAAAATTGAATTTTGTGTTAGATTTACACTAGGCATTTACAGCCATATTCTACTGTTTGGTTGTAATATAATAATAATGATGATGATGATGATGATGATGATGATGATGATGATGATGATGATAATAATTCATCTATAGATCACTTAAAGAGTTACATAAGCTTTCACAGGATGATTTGTCATTTAGATTACCTTATACAGAATAAAATGAGTTAAAAATTATTTACAAAGTTACATAAGCATTAACTCGAATAATTTGTCATTTACGAATAATTTGTCATTTAATCCTTAGAAATGCAATCAGTAGCATTATTAAAGGCAGTTTTGTATCAATGTATAACAGAAAGGAAAATAAAAGTTCTTGAGGACAGAACATTAATTTAAAATTATTAAACAATTAAAACTGCACAACGACAGAGATGTTAACCATGTTGATTAAGATTATGTGTATGCTAAAATCAACTTTCCTTTACAAATACTTATATTTGCAAATCCTAGTTGGGTACACAAATATCCTGAGTTCATAATTACTGTTTATAGAGCATGATGTTGCATTGTTACCCTTGGACCATCCACACAATCTTTCAGCAAAGCTGTTTACATCTTTACTGCAGCCATTTCCACACACAAGAAACAGAGCAGCAGCAAATGGTAAGCAGAAGAAGGTGTCCATGTATGAAAATGCAGGGAAATATGAAATCTAGTGATATATGCAGGAAATGGGGAGGAAACTTCCACTACTGCAACACATGGTCACTTCCCACTTAAGAAATACGCTAGAGCAAATACTTTAATCAGTGACAGTAAACGGAATACTCATGTGATGTTTTTCTCCCTGAATTGATTGTTGTTCCCACATACACATCAGGACACTATTGCAGAGAAGTTACAATATGGCACTAATACAGTTGTGAATTGGTAAAATTCAACCACAAGGTATGTGTGGACTGGATGGCACTTGACCAAAGGTGAATTGGCAGTACGAATAAAATTGTGGAAATTAAACCAATCCAAACACAGGTGCAGAAAATACAACAGAATATGCCTTATGGAAGGACAAAGTGTGTTTGCTGGTGTGGAGTATGGGGATAAAAGTCACCTGTTGAAGAAAGTAATAAGGAAAGTCCAACTCCAACAATTAATGAAGAACCAGATTTTCACAAGAATCATAATAATCAGGGACCGCTGGAAAGCCTACACCACTCTGAATCATGAGGGCTTTGTTCATCCAAAGTTAACCATTTGCTGGAATGTGTGTCAAATGGGAGGATACACACTTGGAAAACCTGAGGAAAACGCACTCACAGTACCATTTGGCTGCATTTGGAGTGCTGACATTGGCAATAGTGAAAAGATGAAGGAAGGAATGAACAGAAGAGAAACACTCCCATGACGCCTTGGGTGGACTGCATTTCCTCCATTACTGTGGTTTTGTGAACTTTTTGCACCTTGTGCCACATAAGCGGACATATATATGTGTAATAAATATCATATCATGACTGTCAATTATTACTCTTAAAGTGCAAGTTCTCTAATTAATAAGTGCTATATAATGGTATATGACATGATAAACAATGTGAAGTGTTTTGGTAAATACACAATCTTACTTTCCATGTTTATTCCCAAGTAAATCGAGCAGTAATCATTTATCACACAAGAACACATACTTGTAACTAAATAACTGTAACATTGATATGTACCTTATAAACTATATGCACAACAGATGATTTAAATAATGAAAATGCATGTAATGCAATAAATGCAATATGATATGTTTGAGAGCCTGGAAAACAACCACACTCATGATGTAACACACTTTCTTATGATATTAATCACACAATATCAATAAACAACACCATTATTTTAATTTAAAAGGTGAGTTAATTAATAACACTGAACAACACTTACAACATATTTTTCCGGGACGCGTTTTGAAGGTAACTGGGTTTCCATGGACCATGGACCATGGAAACCCAGTTATTGTCCGGTTGATAATGGAGGAAAGTTACCTTCGAAACACGTCCCGGAAAAATATGTTGTAAGTGTTGTTCAGTGTTATTAATTAACTCACCTTTTAAATTAAATTAATTACAACAACACTGTTTTCAAACTTCTATGAAAGAAAGGTAACACCATTATTATTTATTTATGCCAACAAACTTACTGTTGGTGTTTTAAACACACAAGCCGTGTGTGGGCAAAGTTCAATAATAAGCATTCCTAACATATTTCCAAATGCTAGTACAGGATTGTTTCACAACACATTTCTGTGGTTTAGTTTCTTGTTAAAGTTGAAAGGATATTTCCGTGGGGGGGGGGGGGTCCAAATTTCAATAATAAAGATTTCTAACATATTTCCAATGCTAGTACAGGATTGTTTCACAACACATTTCTGTGGTTTGGTTTCTTGTTAAAGTTGAAAGGATATTTCCGTGGGGGGGTGGGGTCCAAATTTCAATAATAAGGATTCCTAACATATTTCCAAATGCTAGTACAGGATTGTTTCACAACACATTTCTGTGGTTTAGTTTCTTGTTAAAGTTGAAAGGATATTTCCGTGGGGGGGGGGGGGTCCAAATTTCAATAATAAAGATTTCTAACATATTTCCAAATGCTAGTACAGGATTGTTTCACAACACATTTCTGTGGTTTGGTTTCTTGTTAAAGTTGAAAGGATATTTCCGTGGGGGGGTGGGGTCCAAATTTCAATAATAAGGATTCCTAACATATTTCCAAATGCTAGTACAGGATTGTTTCACAACACATTTCTGTGGTTTAGTTTCTTGTTAAAGTTGAAAGGATATTTCCATGGGGGGGGGGGGTCCAAATTTCAATAATAAAGATTTCTAACATATTTCCAAATGCTAGTACAGGATTGTTTCACAGCACATTTCTGTGGTTTGGTTTCTTGTCAAAGTTGAAAGGATATTTCCGTGTGTGGGGGGGGGGGGGGTCCAAATTTCAATAATAAGATTCCTAACATATTTCCAAATGCTAGTACAGGATTGTTTCACAACACATTTCTGTGGTTCAGTTTCTTGTTAAAGTTGAAAGGATATTTCCGTGGGGGGGTCCAGATCCCCAACATATTATAGAAACTATTGTCACATTAGTGCATAAGCACCTCTTATGAAAACACTCGCAATGGCATATACCACACAAATTGTGCAGTCAACTGTACTCTAAACACATCATATGGAAGCAGAGCTGTTTGTTATAACTAACTAAACGCTGGCCTATTAATTAGAGTAAGCTGTGTCACTGTAACTTTGCTGAAGGATATTTATCTAGAATAAACGAGTGACCTATGCCAGCTTATCTATCACCTTCAGTGTACTCTTAGATACTGTGAGACAATGACATGCGGAGTATGCGAACATTCCATGAGCAGAATACAGACATTTGATGGGCAACGAAAATAAAAAGTGTCTGCTGGAATTCATAATACATCACAGCATAAGAAAATAAACCTGAGGCATGCCTGTCATTACGTCGTTCCTGACAGATGGAACAGAGGAAGCAGAATACATTTTATCTGCAACAGGGAGCAGGTTGAACTCTCTGTGAAACCAGGAATAACACCAATCTCTCGCTGGAGCACTTAATACACTTCTATATCCTATGGTGTTGGTGTCTCGTGTCACGAACACTGCCTGTTAAAAATGTTTTCCGTTCCCACACTAACAATGTCTTCTATGTCGGTGCTGCTTTCACAAACAGTGCAAAGAAATCGTCCATGACATTTTTCATTGATATGCCATTAATTTTATGCTCATGAATCCACACAGCGGACACTAAGCGTTCCTTAATTGTGTAATCACTTGTATCAGCTATTCTTTCTCTATCTCGGATGAACTAATTTGATTCATAAGATTTGTCATAATAGCAACAACAATCGAACAATTAAAGTCGTCAACAATGGGTATTTGACAGGAGAGTAATATAAATAAATACCAACCTCAAAAAAACATATTTACTCACGTAATTTTGAATTTGGTACAGGGGTGTACAGACTTTGTGCACACACTGTACAATCTTAAATTTCCATGTAATTACAAAATCTCCAGGCAGGGACTACTTCTCGAGAACCAAAAAATTATGTTAATAGAAGATCTAACATCAGACTTCTACAATGGAACGTACATGGTCTCACCCAAACAAAAAGAATAAAACTCAATAAAATTGTATTTGACTATAACATATTCATATTTTCCATACCAGAAGCAAATCTAACAAATGATCCGCTTAAATACTTCAATTTTACTGGTTTTCTACTACACCTACTACCCAAAAATAGACAGATAAGTAGTGGAATATTAGTTGGAGTCAAACAAGATATTAAATCCTCCCTTGAAATTGTTAAAGAAATGCATAACACAGATAAAAGTGAATTAATAAAGCTAAGTTTTTGGGATAACAAAACACATCTCCATGTCTACCGTATTTACAATCCTCCCAGGAATGAACCATATCTCTCACTTATTGACCAATTAAATAAAACAATTGTAATTGGGGATTCCAAAGCCCATCCCAAAAGATGGGGTTATGAAAAAGTGGATTCTACAGGGAAGATAATGGAAGAATTTTTTAATACCACAACTTTTGAACTGATTTATAGTAAAGATCCCACAAACTTCATACATTACTCTAGAGCAGGTAGTAACCCAGATCTCCTGTTAGCTACAACAGATATTGTTTCAAAAATTAAAAATCAAGTTACAGAAGACTCAAGTTCTGGTCACAGAGCAGTAATTGCTGATATAAAACTAGGTAATACAAATAACACTCAACGTCACACAAATCTGTATTGGAACAAATATAAAACTGAACTGGAACATAAATTTAAAGAACAACCAAACTCACAGCTGCATGACCAACCAGATCATATGAACCAAAATTTCTGTAAAGTCATCCTAGAAACCGCAAAAAAACACATTCTTCGTGGAAGAATTAAAAATTTCAAAACTTTTGGAACCCCCAGTTAGAAGAACTGAAAAAGCAAAGGTATATAGAAATATAGCTGAACAAACAAAAAACATATCGGATACAAAAATATGGCGGAAGAAATATGCCTCACTAAAAAAACAAATAAATACAACTAAAAAGGAATCACTTTAACAATTTCTTAGAAAAAAAATGGTTTATAGGACAGATGGCAACAAAGCCCATAAGTTCACAAAAATGTCAAGGACAGGAAAGAAAACAACAGCACACCTATCACACACAACAATAAAATATTAGTAAATGATGCAGTCATAGCCGAAATATTCAATAAATATTATGCTAATTCACATAAAGTAACAAGGAATAATAAAAAGGAACATAAAGAATTTAAGGAAGATTTGAAACAAGAAAGAGAATGTGATCCTAAAACTCAATGTAATATATTTTTTCAAAATTTTAATATGCAAGAACTGAGCATTGCAATAAATAATCTAAAAAACAAAAAGCCCCCTTGACCAGATCACATACATCCAGAGTTCATAAAAAACCTTGGTAAAACAGTAAAACAACAACTACTAATACCCTACAATCTATCCTGGAAAACCACTGTACCTGCTGAATGGTGAAAAGCAATAATTGTCCCACTCTTGAAGAAAGACAGAAAAAATTACACTGGTCGACAATATTTTATTCACAAGAAATCTGAATAGTGAATCTAGTGCATTTTTTCATCCTGAATTCAGATATGTAGTCAGAATTTTCCCATCAGGCATAGTTTTTCTGTGAAAGCTACTTTTCAAAATATGATTTTAGCGTTTTCTTTGACCTGTCATAGGAACCTTTACCTCATATGTAGCTATTTTACTCCAGCCGTATTTATTGAAATTATTTGTAATATCACGCTGAAGCACCACAAAACAAGACTGTGCAGGTTTATTCATGTTTAGACATGCTCAGACCTGTCTGGCATTGTGATGTGTCAGTATTAAGCTGACTGTGACATTGTTCACTAGTGAAATATTTCTTTCCTTTCTGTTTAGAAGTGTATTGTGTATGTTGTGCATGTTATATTTCAGTGCTTAATGTTTTCATCATGCCAAGAAAGTGTGTAAATCATGCAGATAATTTCTGCTATATTTGTGGCGAGCTGACCTTCAAGTCTCAGAGGCGAAATATGACCCCACTTGTAAAGAAGTGTTATCATCTTTACTTTGTCTGTCAAGTTGGTGACTTTGATAAGAGCTGGGCCCCAAATACATGCTGTGTTTCGTGTGTTAGACTGCTGACTGGGTGGAAAAATGGTACACATCATATGCCATTTGCAATTCCCATGATTTGGAGGGAACCGAAGGATCATTCAACTGACTGTTATTTTTGTTTGACAAATATTAAAGGAATCACATCTAAAACAAAATATACAGTTAAGTATCCGAATTTGCAATCTGCATTGAGACCTGTCTTACACAGTGAAGAGTTCCCCGTACCAGTATATGTAGATACAACCTTAAGTGATAACTCTGATTCTGACCTAACTGAAACTCAAAATGATTCAGATGAAAATAAAAATGATCTTACATATGAAGCCAGTAGCTGTTCATCAGAACCATACTTTCCCTATCAGCAAGACCTTAATGACCTGATTCGGGATTTAAATCTGTCTAAACTGCAAGCTGAAGTTTTAACTTCCAGACTCAAAGGGTGGAATTTACTCCAAAAAGATGTAAGAATAAGTAGTTATCGTAGCCGCCATAGTGTTTTCAAAGAATACTTCTCTGAAGAATATGGTGTTGTGTTTTGTAATAATATTTGTTCACTTATGGAAACTCTTGGGCATCAACACCGACCAGATGAGTGGCGATTGTTCATAGACTCCTCTAAAGTAAGTTTAAAGGCTGTGCTGCTACATATTGGCAATAACTTCCATCAATACCAGTAGCGCATGCCGCTATGAAAGAGACATATCAAAATATGAAACTAATTTTAGAGAAAATACAATATGGAAAATATGAATGGAATATCTGTGGTGATTTAAAGGTCAAAGGAGTTTTTATAGGACCACAAATCCGATCATTAATGGCTGATGAACATTTCGAGGGACTGTTAAATCCACTGGAGAGAGCAGCCTGGCAGTCTTTCAAAAGTTTATGTTGCAATTTTCTTGGAAACCATAAAGCAGAAAACTATCGTGACATAGTGGCTGATCTTCTGCATTCTTATAAAGCTATGGGATGCAACATGTCTTTAAAAATTCACTTCTTGGACTCTCACTTGGACTTCTTCCACGAAAACCTTGGAGCTGTCAGCGATGAACACGGTGAGCGTTTTCATCAGCAAATTTCTACGATAGAGAAGAGGTACCAAGGCAAGTGGAGTTCCAATATGCTGGCTGACTACTGTTGGACTAAAATGAGAGACGTTCCAGATGCAAAATATACCCGAAAATCACTATCTACCACTTTCTAGGTAAGTCAGAATCAGTAGTTATAATTTTGAGTTAGATAGCTAGTTACGGATTTTTTAGAATATTATAAAAATTCAAACGAATATCACACAAAACTCCTGCCCGATGCGGACAAACTGTAATTATATTTGAATTCAGCACGAAAAATACTTTTAGAATCTGTTATTTTAATTCTTGTGAAAGAGACAAGTTAATTTTTGTAGACCAGTGTTATAGACCAATAGGTCTTACTAGCATAATAGCAAAGGTGATGGAAAGAATGGCGTCAAACTGGTTAAATTGGTTTCTAGATTCACAAAATTTAATATCCCCATGCCAAGCTGGATTCAGAGAGTTCCACTCTACCAATGAACAAGTTTTACTTCTCAGTCAAGAAATTAAAGACTCTTTCAATCGAAAAGAAGATAATGTATCAGTTTTTATTGATTTCCAAATTGCATATGATTCTATATGCAGAACAAAACTCCTAAAGAAAGTAAAAAAAAATAGGGATACAAGGTCCAATGATTTCATGGCTGTTATTTCCTAACACAATGTTTTATTGCTACCAGATACGGAAGAAATATATCTAAATACAAACAAGTACCACAAGTACAAGCTTACCACAAGGCGCAGTGCTCAGCACTACACTTTTTAATATATTAACAATCTGCCACAACAAATACAAGAATCAGGTGTGAAGTGTGCACTATTTGCTGATGACTAGGGCCCAGATTCTTAGTTTTTTTAACTATTTTATTCCTTGATAGTTAACTGCAGTAGTTTAATATAATTATCTGTTTCATGATCATCGAAGCCAAATGCTTGAATCTTATAAAACCTAAAAATGGCTAAATGATACTTTAAAACCTAAAAGAGGCTAAATCTCCTATTTATTTTAAAATGAAAAGAAAACCTTATTTTAAAATGGGAAAATGAAATGTTTATGGAATTATGAATGGACTTTGAGTGTTACATCTTTCCTACGTCTTTTCGCTTATGTATGCTTAGAGGAGTAATGAAAACAATGCAAGAGGCAACTGACTTGTATTTAGCTGTGTGGAACCAAGCTCTGTATTGTTGCAAGCAAGGAATGCAGGGATTATTGTCGAGGGGAAAGGAGTCCTTAGGAGAACCGGCCATAAACTCAAACCAATCAGTTTAAAAACAGTATCCGTTGTGTTCAGTCGACTATCGTGTTATGTTAATGCATACAATTACTACATCATTAGAAGTCAATCTTCCTTAGATTAGGCAGGTAATTTAAGGAGCCAGTGTCATGCATAAAGTCAGCTCATCTCAAAGGTGGTTGATTCGTCAGTGGATAGGTAACGATCCGAACTACATCATAGATGGCAAGGTAATATTTTGCCAAATCTGCCAAAAGCGAAAGAAACCACACCCACAGACACAAAAGTTTGAACGAATATGAGCACCTTCAATACTGCACAGATAAAGTCGCATTAAGCGGCTAGGTGCTGTGCAGATAAACATACCGTATAGGAGATCCTGTACGACCTGTTCTCGAATGCTGGAATGCACATAGCGTATAAACTAATTTTATTTACGTATTTTCTGGGTGCCCTCTGGCCAAAAATCGCATTTTGAGCAGCACAAAGGATCTACAGGACATATCAGCAACATTGCTATAAAAAGAGGTCAATTAAAAATAAAATTAATAAACACTAATAATAAAAAACTATTTCAGGAGGTTAAAGAACTAAAAAAAACTTTTTTGAGATACAAAAATAACTAAAAAGTTAATTTTAAAAACCTAAAAATCCGGGTCCTACTGATGACTTAGTAATATGCACTTCATAACCAAAAAGCAAAACTACAGAGCTAGAAAAAAACCATGCAACAAGGGGCTCTAATGACCTAGCTGTCGACGGGCCCTTAAACCCTACTCAACCACTCACTCACCCCATGCAACAATCTTTAACCAACCTACAAAAGTGGACCAAAGAAAATTCAATGACTGTTAATAGAACAAAATCAAACTACCAAATCTTTTCGCTAAAAAAAGCCCACTAAAAATAAAACTAAATTTTGAGGGTCAACTGTATTCATGTTACCTGGGTTAATATTGCGTATTTGCTAAAATACATCATATTCATTCTCGCCCACATTTAACACTACATTGCACTGATTTACTGCACAAGTACTAACAATGCACCATTAGGAACAATAATTGCAGTCATAATATGGTACTTATACATGTATGTATCTCTAACATCCACTTAATTGACGCACGGTGCACAATTTTCAGAAACGAAAGACATGGCGGGAACGCAGTGCATCTTTAAAACCAAATTCGAAAAAAGTCTTTTTGTGTGTTTCTGTAGGACATCGAGGCAATATCATACTCTATAACAATATTACTGTACTCAAGCTATTTTTGCAGGTACCCAACATTAGCTAACATACGTATTTGTGAAGAAAATGTGATTTTAACAAATATGCATTTGTAGGTTGTGAGCCAATAAGTTATTTTATATGGGTACGTTTTATCAAACCAACTAGTAACATTGAAAATTATCTAATAAAATAATCAAGAAAGTACGCAAGTAACAATATGGTTTCACAGATTCAATATTAGAAATGTGATTAAATATCTCCATCTAGGACAGCCTGTTCAGAGATGGAAATGTCCATTTACTTTTCAAGCATTAACACAGGAAACTTGTAACAAAGGGGATAGCATAGGATAACAATTTTACTTACAGAAATGAAGAAATATGTGTAACACAGTCTCTCAGCACAATTCAATTTAGTTCAGAAATTAACAGGAACAGCAGATATAGAATGCCAGCTCAGGGAACGTACGGCAGCCAACATATGAGAAATAAAAGTAGTTTCATTAAAACATGAGATGCGGGAACTGAGAGTCCTAATAGTCCTGAGAGTATAGTTATAAATACTTAACCCTACCCATATAGAAGTCAAGATATTCTTTCGCTCTTCGGCTATCCTTGTAAAACCATAGGTTTCTCAATTAATAATTCAAACAAGGGAGAAGTGAACTGATAAATTGTTCGAAGTTACTTCATCATTACTGTAAGTAAAGTAAAGTGATGTACTCTCATCCTATTTAATCACAAGTTTCCTGTACAATTCAGCTTGGGATTGCAAGTGAAAAGAAAGCTTAAACAAAATTTGTATGAACTTTACAAGACGCATTCTGGTGCTTAGCAAACGATGCACAAATCGTGTTTCACATTACCTTACCTTCCCTTAATTGAAACTAATAACCAACAAGGCTGTACGTTTATAGCAGACATGGTGACGATTTAATAGTGGGCTGTTGATAACCAAGTATTTGTTTCATCCGCTATTTGCTTTGTTCATGTTACTCGCATCTGACTCACAAGGGCACAGGCGGCGCCGTGGCCGAGCGGTTAGTGCGCTCGCCTACCACCTAGGCGGCCCGGGTTCGATCCCAGGGACCCGCATGTGGTATTCGTGGTGGACGAAGCGGCGTCAGGGCGGGTTTTCTCAGGGTGCTCCGGTTTCCCCCGCCATCTCATTCCACCGGTGCTCCATCTTCATTCCATGTGTCATCAGTGTCACCGCCTGTGGTGCCGTAGTAGTAAAAGCGGGCGTTAAACACTACAACAACAACAGCAACACAAAGACACTGCTAAGGTTTTTTTTTGTTTTTTTTTTCTTTTTCTTTTCTTTTCCTTGGCCAAGAGCTCTATCGGAAGCTATACGGCCACACTAACTATAGAGGTAGTAATTTGTCGTTACAACAGTACGAAATTGAAGATATCATTAACCGAATGATATTGCGGGCACATTCATAAATGCAGGTTTATTACTAGATGCTAAAAGTAAGCAAAACGTGATTTAGTATATGATATAAAAATTCAGAGGAGAAGATCGGAGTAAAATAAAGAGTAAGAAAGTATCAAAATCGAAAACCACAACGTTGTATATGACGAAAAATCGCCTGTAAAACGCGCTCATTTTTTATAGTCAATAAATAATTGATTGACACCGGAAAAACTATAATTTGGGAGTATAGGTCTGAATAAAATCGTTCTACCTTGTGTGCAAGGTTCGGACATCCTAATAAAAGATGGTCTAAGGTGGCCTCTTGACCACAGTTGCAATAAGGTGTGCTCCCAGAACCATAGCGGAACAAATACGCCGGAGTGTAACAGTGACCCACACGCATCCGCGAGAACAGTGAGATGAAATGACGCGGATAACGTAAAGAAGCAAACCATGGACGATTGAGGGGCTGCAAGAGTGGACGACAGGGACAAAAAACATGTTCTGTATTTGTAAAGGCTTCCCACTCCTGGATCCATTGAGAAAGAAGAGAATGTTTGCCAGATCTAAATAATTCCCGTGGGGGTACAGTGATTGGAAAAATTTCATCGGAAAAGCAAGCAGATTTGGCTAATTTATCGGCGATCTCGTTACCATAGATACCAGAATGACTAGGTATCCAAGCAAAGAGCACCCTTGTGATCCCTAGGGTAAGATGGAGTGATTTGAGTGCCTGTACATACCAACAAGTACTGGGTGATAACGAAGGGCTATGTAGTGTCTGCAACACACTCAAGGAATCAGTATAAATATTTGCTGTTATGAATTCCGTATTTCTAAGAAAGTCTAGCACCTTGTAGATGGCGAAAAGCTCTGCAAAATAATTAGAGCAAAAATCCGGTAGGCGAAAGGTACGTCGTATTTCCAACTTTGGTGAGAAAAAAGCTGATCCTACCCTCGGAGGGTCCCCCTGACGTGATCCATCGGTAAAAAAAGTTAGGCGGCCATCTCCTGCCACAGGAATAGGAGCCTGGAATAATAGTCGTGCTCGGAAGTCTACAGGATAATCTAAAATGCGCACACAGGCCGTAACATACGTAATGGTATGTAAGCCTGTGACAAAGTCAAAAGAATAGAATGGGTAAGTTTCTGCACGTTGTAAAAACCGGGCGTGATTTGTCAGAAATCGGTAGGCTAGCATGAGTGGTAAGGTCATGACTTCCGTATGAAGCCGCCCTTCTGGACAGCGTTCCAGTAACAATTGTAACTTAGGGAATAGTGGAAAAGTTATACTGCCCCAGCGGGCGAGAAGATAACGTAAAGCCACCACTGGGGCAAGATGTTTCAAAGGGGTGAGGCCTAGTTCTCTGTGCATTACTATTATTGGTGTCGAGTGGGCATAGCCCACTATAAGTCGAAGAAATCGATTGAGGCTGACTTGTAAGGGCATTAATGCACCTGTAGCAGCTATACCCCAGAGAAAGATTCCATAGGTGATCATACCCTGCACTACAGCCTTGTACAGGTGTAAAAGTACCTTGGGGTGGGAACCCCAGTTTTTCCATAATAACGCACGAAAGAAGTGGAGCTTACTGTCCAACCTGTTACGTAAGTGAGAAATATGTGCCCGCCAGTTTAGTCGATGATCAAGTGTGATACCCAAGAAGGTGTATGTATTAACCTCACGTACAGGTTGGGATTCCCAGTAAATTGGGGGAAGGCAAATGTGTCGACGATTGCGGGTAAAATGTACCAGAGCAGCTTTCTCTTTATTCACTGTTAGTCCGTTAGAGTCGGTCCACTCTCTCAAGGCTTTCACGGCGTTATTTAAGGAAACACGAGGTTGTGCTACATTGCCACCAGGCACGTATAGTACGATGTCATCCGCGTATACCAGTAGTCGAGCATGAGGTAGAACCACCTCCGCCATTCCTGTGATATAAACCAGAAATAGGAGTGGACTAAGGCATGAACCCTGTGGCAAACCCTCACTTGTAGTCCGGGGTCCGACCAAAGTACCCCCAGAACGCACTGTAATGCGGCGTTCCACAAATAGCTGATATAATAAGTTACAAAATCGCGTTGGTACACCGAGTTGTGTCAGCCGTTTAAAAAGTATGATCAGAGAAACACAATCAAAACCTCGTGCAATATCTAGAAAAAGTGCATCTAGAGTAGTATTATCTTTATAGGATAAGTAGATATCTGTTACCAGAAGGGATAAGCTATCGAGAGTAGAGCGGCCTCTGCGGAAGCCGTTGTACCATTTAGGGAAAAAATGTCGATGTTCCAGCCAATGATACAGCCGGGTGGCGAGGAGGCGTTCAAATATTTTGCGGGGGCAAGAGGATAAAGCAATGGGTCGAAAGTTAGATGGAGAAGTGGGAGTTCTTCCTGGTTTCAAGAAGGGGAGCACTGTGAAGTGCTTCCAGGTAACAGGCAGAATACCATAACTCAGAAAATAATTAAAGCAAAGTAAAAGTTGCTCCTTCCAGGAATGTGGCAGCTGCCGGAGCATCGCATAGGAGATCTCATCAGGACCAGGGGAGGTGGATTTAGTACCCGACAGAGCAACTACAAACTCCGACTGGGTGAAAGGATCCTAACTGCTAACGTTTCCAAACACAAAATGGGGCAGCTAAGATTGTGTATGTGTAGAAACACTTCACATCGCTTATCTCACATATATAGCGCTGTAGTAATACACGTAATTAGCAATAACTCACTCCAAGGATATGGTAGTTATATTTGTTGGTTATTCTGTAATCGTTTATACAACTTTTGTGTTTTGTTTTTGTAGCTTAGCAACTCTGTTTATTCTTCTGATAGCTTGCCCATGTAACGGTGAAAGTGTTAAAATAAATATCCAGTTATCTTAATTGTGTCGTATCTTTTATACATATTAAAGCTTCCAGTCTGAAAGAATACAAACAACAGGTTATGGGCCCAGGCATATAGGTATAAAGTGCGATACGTGAAGCTGTTTATTTTCAGTTTCGTTACATAAGGTTTAAGTAACAAAATGACTGACTTTCGAAGTGACATCGTAAAGTTGAATAATCATAATTATTCAAACTGGAAATATAAAGTACAACTGCTTTTAATGAAAGAGAACTTGTTTAAGAAGGTAAATGAATCTGAAAGACCGATAGATACAGGTTCAAACGAAAGGTTAATCGCCGATTGGGATACAGCTGATAGCAAAGCACAAGCCTACATCGGACTTACGGTGGAAGATGAGCAACTTATCCACATCAGGGGTAAGTCCACAGCAAAGAAAATGTGGAATGCTCTTAAGGAATATCATGAGAAAAGTACGTTAACGAATAAAGTTCATTTAATGAGAACAATTTGTTCTTTGAAACTCGAAGAAGGCAGTAATATTCCACAACATATTACTCGCATGCAAGAATTGGTTTTAAAGTTTCGAGACATAGGTGAAGAATCTTTATCGGATAAATGGAGCGTCGCAATGTTGTTGAGCAGTTTGCCTAGAAATTATGATCCATTAATTACAGCACTGGAAACACGTCCAGAGGATGAACTAACGTTTGCCATAGTACAGCAAAAGGTGATTGCTGAATATGAACGTAAACAATATGCAGAAGGGGCTCCCTATAATTCTTCAGATAAAATGATGACAGTATCCAGAAAAGATTTTAAAAACACTTCCATGAAATGTTATTTTTGCAAAAGGTATGGACACTTGAAAAAGGATTGCAAGAAATACTCAAGTTGGAAAGAAAAACCAAATAAAGTGAATGCAGTTGAACATAAAGAACATATATTTACATTTGACATTCCGTCAAATAGTTGGATTTTAGATTCAGGTGCCACTCGGCATGTAACCAATGACAGAGAGTTTTTCACATCCTTGGATAGATCCTATGTTAATAAAATTGAAGTTGCAAATGGTGAACTAGTTGATGTTATTGGCATCGGGACAGGAAAATTAATGCTTAAGAATAAAAAGGGAGAAGTGACACCAGTTACTGTTACCAATGTGCTTTATGCTCCTAAAGTTGTTAGAAATTTAATTTCTGTTCGACAGCTAAACTTAAGCAATTTTTCTGTTAACTTCAGTAAAGACTATTGTGAAATATGCAAAGATGGAAAACAGATTGGATTTGCTAAGTCCACTGGAAACTTGTACAAATTGTGTGAGCCATACAAAATCCATGCAATGTTGGAACACAACAGCAATTGTATTCATACATGGCATCGGAAAATGGGACATCGTGACCCAGAGGCCATAAGGAAAATGTATGCTGAGGGTCTCTTAGATGATTTGAAGATAGTTGATTGCGGTATCCAAATGTCATGTGATACGTGCATGAAAGGTAAGCTGACCAGATTACCATTCCCAAAACAATCTTCAAGCGAGTCTACCAGATCACTTGATTTGATCCATACAGATGTTTGTGGACCAATGCAGACCATGACACCTAGTGGTAAGCGATTTATAGTCACATTTATAGATGATTTTTCAAGGTATACTCATGTATATTTATTGGCAAACAAATCTGAAGTTCCTGATACTTTGAAACATTATGTAGCACTTGTGAAAAACAAGTTTGACAGAAAAGTCAAGATTATTCGATCTGATCGTGGAGGTGAATATCTAAATAAACAATTGAGAACATATTTGGCCAATGAAGGTATCCAGACTCAGTTAACTGCAACTTATTCCCCACAGCAGAATGGCATAGCAGAGAGGAAGAATAGAACTCTGGTAGAAATGGCACGTTGTATGCTGATTGATGCAGGCTTACCAAATCAATTTTGGGGTGAAGCTGTGATGACTGCTAATTTCATACAAAACAGAGTCCTTACTCGAGCAAAGAAATTAACACTATATGAACTGTGGAATAATGAAAAGCCTAAAGGAAAGAATTTACAGATTTTTGGTTCCAAATGTTTTGTTCATGTTCCAACCCAGAAATGCCAGAAATTGGATAATACAGGAACAGAAGCAATATTTCTTGGATATGATGAAGAATCAAAAGCTTATCGTTGCTACAATTTAGCTTCACAAAAGGTGATAATCAGTCGAGATGTCAAGTTCAGTGTGGAAGCATATCAAGGGAAACGTGATGATTTAAATAGATCTGAAATCGACATAAATGTTGATTCCAAAGTTAAAATATCACATCGAGAAGTAGAAATTCAGGAGGAGAGTGATAAAGAAAATGAATCAGTTAAAGACTCTCAGACTCGAGTTTCTCAGAGATCAACAAAAGGAATTGCTCTGCAAAGACTGATTGAAGAGTGTAATACTACAAGAGAAGTTATTAAAGAACCCAAATCCTACAATGAAGCAATTTCCAGCAAATTCAAAGAAAGTTGTACTGGTGGTGCCAGTGGAAGTGGTGGTGGCAGTGTCAGTGCCATTGGCAGTGGTAGAAGAACTCATAGTAGCAGTGGCAGTGACAAAGGAAGTCATAGAAGCAGTTTATTGGCTAGAGGGTCCGCAGATGTGATGCGTGAGTTGGTAGCAGTGAAGAAAATCCTAGTGGAACACGTGGAAATCATTACAGAACTCTGTCAGAGAATAACCATATTGGAGGACTGTGTGTCTAACCTCCAAGCACAAACTGGGGATAAGAGCAGGCGCGGCTCGTCAATATGTGCTACAGTGCTACAGCACAATGATTATTTTGCAGAAAATAGTTTATTCTTTGTGTTAAACATATACTCAATTAATATTGCACATTTTCTTTCACTTTCACTATTTTATATGCAGCGCGCTAGTGTTCTTTGCTCATTGTGTGCGAAGATGATGCACGCCTCACATACACGAGATAGGTGATGCGTTGGGTGCTACAAAATTCTTCAGTCCTTTGCAGGGAATGTAGACCAATCCACGCATGCGAAACATAGGTGTACGATTTTGAAATCTGTTCTCCTATTGGTTGAATTTACCTAGCGTTGTGCTCTCATAAAGTGGAGCACATTAATTCATGCTGCTTCTGTACAAAGTCGCTAGATAGGAGGATTGAAATGTCATCTAACGACTTTGCTTGCCGTTATACAACTTCTGCCATCTATGTGGTGTTGAGACAACTATCTGTTGTCTATCTGTGATAGACCTTGCACGCAACAGAGAGAATAAAACTCTCGGAAGTTGGACATGTGGAGCAATTACTGTTGGCACTACTTATTTTTGGCAGCAACAAATAACCGCGAAATACTCCATAAACTTTCGTGTGCTGAGCAATATCTGTGTTGTGTACGCAAAAATGAATTCTGTGGACAGCCTAATAAATTATCCTTTCTCTAGGAGGACTCTAGAAGAAAAAGTTCAAGTGAAGCAGTTAGGAAGGCAAACACCAAATTTAAACATCACGCAACCTGCAAAAGGAGGCAGAAATAATTCTTACACCAGGCGATTTAACCTCAAAATTTATGAGCATGCATGGATATGTGGATGTCAGGAAAGAAATGCTCTTTTCTGTTTTCCATGCTTGCTTTTTGGGAACAGTGATTCGTGGAGTACGACGGGAGTGACAGACCTAGGACATATTAATGTTCTTATTAACGAACACAACAAAATGTAAAACATTTAAACAATGTACTAGATTTAAGTGCTTTAGGTAGTACAAATATTGTGACTCAGTTAAGCCGTGCTTATCAAGAGGCGAAGCTGAAGCATAATCTACAAGCAGAGAAAAACAGGTATGTGTTGTCCCGCATAATTGACTGTATAAAGTTTTGTGGTGCATTTGAGGTTGCTTTGAGAGGACATGATGAGACTGAATCTAATGAAAATCCTGGCGTGTTTTTAGGACTTATAGATTTAGTAAGTAACATTGATAGTGCTGTGAAGGAACACATGGACTCAAACCATATATTCAAAGGGACCTCTAAAACCATCCAAAACGAACTCTTAGATTGTATGTTAGAAGTCTGTCGTGAGGTGATTCTGGAGGAAATGCAAGAAGCTGATTTTGTGGCTGTTATGGCAGATGAAACCACAGATGTTTCGCATCAGAACCTGCTTGTATTAGTATTTAGATATGAGAAAACGGGTGTTCCATATGAGAGATTTTGGGTTTTTTTGCAATCAGAGGGACAAAACGCAGAAGCAATTTCTGAAAGCATATTAAAAGTGCTTAATGAACTATTCAGAGATAAACGTCATAAACTTATTGCCCAAACTTACGATGGAGCTTCAGTAATGAGTGGTGCAGTTGGTGGAGTACAAGCCAAAGTACAATCTCAGTTTCCAAATGCGCAGTATATTCACTGCTATGCGCATCAACTGAACTTAGTGATGGAACATGCAGCTTCGCAGAATAAGTCTGCCAGAATATTTTTTCTTAATCTCTCTGCTTTTCCTGCCTTTTTCTCAAGATCCCCACAGCGCTTGGCAGCTCTGGATTCTGCGGTGGCTAGAAGAGTTCCTGGTGGTTCTGCAACTAGGTGGAATTTTAGATCCAGAACTGTTAATGTCCTTTATGAAAATCAGGAAGAATTGCTGCAGTGCTTTTCGGAGTTGGAAAATTCTGCCCATGATAAGACTTGTCTGGAAGCAAATGGGCTTCGGCGTTATTTAGAAGACAGCAAATTCCTTTCATGGTTGAAATTCTTTCACCGAGTAATGCCTCATGTTGATGTACTTTATAATCAACTGCAATCAAGATCAACTGAGGCTGTTAAAGTACAAAATGCTGTGTCTTCATTCATTCAGTGCATCTGTGACATTCGAGAGGCAGCCGATGATATATTTGTGATTCCACCTGAATCAATGAGCAAACGCCAGAAGGTAGAATGTCTAGAAATAGAAGCCAAAGAAGTGTGTGACCGCATTATCGAGGAAGCTAGACGTCGTTTTCAGTCGCTTAGTCATCTCGATGCAGCAAAGCTGTTAAACTCTAAATTCTTTGGCAGCTTTTTAAGTCAGTTTCCTGAGGATGAACTTCAAACTGCTGTGACTACGTATACAACACTGAACAAGAAAATGCTAAAGACACAACTTAGCGTTCTGTATGCAAGACCTGACTTTAGAAACATTGACGGGGCTGTGCAACTATTGCAATACATAATTTCTAACAGTCTGCAAGATTCGTTTTCTGAAGTTACAACTTTACTAAAAATTTTGATCACAACGTCAATGACCACTTCTGAGCCAGAAAGATGCTTTTCATGCTTAAAACGCGTAAAAACGTTCTTAAGAAACACTATGTCACAGGATCGTCTTACTGCTCTGGCAATGCTGTCCATGGAGAAAAGCATCGCTTCTAACATTGAGGGGTTTAATACCAGGGTGATCGATAAGTTCTGCAGCCGGAAGGAGCGCGTTATGGACTTTATATTTCGGCATTAGGTAAGACTAATTATATAAAATGTGTAATCATTGTGCGGTACTGTAGCACACACCTTATTTTGTTCACCAGCCGCCACTGGATAAGAGGGTAGAAATGGAGCAGGTGAGTGGCGAGATTGAGTACCTGGAAGAGGAGCAGGGTCAGATGGAGGCATACATTTCAGCATCACAGGAACTCACTCATGCCTATGTGTGACTTGAGTTGCAGCCACTGGAGATGACCAGACCATGGAAAGTGTCAAGAAGCTCTGTGGTTGCAGCATTTGTTGAAAGACATGCACCAAGATGTGAACAGTGCCACAGTAATTTACGAGGACAATCAGAGTTGTTTATCTTTGATTAAGAGAAAAATGTAAGGTTGTGTAAACGAGGAGGAGTGTTGGTTATTCTGTAATCGTTTATACAACTTTTGTGTTTTGTTTTTGTAGCTTAGCAACTCTGTTTATTCTTCTGATAACTTGCGCATGTAACGGTGAAAGTGTTAAAATAAATATCCAGTTATCTTAATTGTGTCGTATCTTTTATACATATTAAAGCTTCCAGTCCGAAAGAATACAAACAAGAATACTGGACATTGTACAGTATGCTGGCTGGGCCTCACCTGTGTGTCACATCACACACACACACACACGCACCTCCCCCTCCCCCACACACACACATACACAACCTAACCTCGGGTATACTGGTTTTATGATTACAGTAATAAAAAGAAAGCATAATCTCTTTTAAAACTGCTTACACCATAAGCTTGGTAAGCTCCGTGAAAGAAGATAAACATATCTATTGTGCTAGATGAGTACACCATTTGTTTTCTTCTGAGTGGAGGAAAAATCCATTTATGGAGTTCCACTGTGCTGGGGACTGTAGGCTTCCCCCGAAGGTACTACCCACTAAAACACCTCCACCAGAGAGAATTCAGGAGAGGAAGTCCAGCACTACCACTACTGCACCTGCAGATTGTGGTTGTGGATATATTGACTGGCCACATGGGCCTAAGCCAGGTGTAAGCTGGTGCCAGAACGCAAACATGACCAAACCCTTGGGAACTCAAGTGAGGGGACGGAGACGATGTTGTTGCCCCATTTGGTATGCTAGTTCAGTCCTAGAATAAATTGACAAAGTTATTAGTTGCATTTATAGAATGAATGTGTATAATTTGGTGTATTCAGACCTAATGAGCTCTGACGTCATCATGCGGTTGTTGCATCCTGGAATAAAGAACAAAGTCAGTAGTTATTTGTTTGATAATGCACAAATTTGTGTGGTTTTCTCAGACCTAGTGAGGTTCATACTCACTTAGTAGAAGTCAATAAATTAATGTGTGAATCTAAAGTAAGAACAAATTAGAAACTAAAAACTTCACTTATCTTAGTAATGTTGCAAGTTATTTTTGCACAAACTGACTCTAGTTTCGAGTTGACTCCAACTCATTCTTAAAGCTATACAGACCATTACTAACATTACAACATTACTAAGATAAGTGAATTTTTTAGTTTCTAATTTGTTTTTACTTTAGAATCTTGTTGCTTCACTGTTAATAGCTTTATTTTCCTTAATGTGTGGATGTTTCTTTGAGCTCGGATGTTGGTCGTGTCATGTGTATTTTCTTTTTTATTTTATTTTGTTGTTAGCTAATGCTGGATTTCTGACAATGAAGTCATTAATCCTCTTGCTCTACAATATTTTTCACTCATAGAGCAATAGCAGTATAGTAACCGCTTTTAAGAGAGCACCATATTTTTATGTTTTGGCAGTCACATCGCTCTCTCACAACCGCCAGAATGTCTGGAGGACCACACCTGTCGTTGGTTTATGGGTCTCACCGACCTGAGCGGGAGAATTATCAAAATAAATTCACCGACCATATCCTCTGATTACCAATCACAGGACGCACAACATGCCATGACAGGTCAGCATGTTAAGGGTTAATATTTTATAGAGAAATTAGAGAAATGGAGAGATTGTAAAAATAAAGACTCCCTAGCCCTTGAGAACCCTAATAGCATCGGGGTCGGAAGAGAACAAGAGATGACCAAGGCAAGGTCAGATAGAAAAGTTACAGTGAGGAGCAAAACACCAGTAAGTGGAAGTAATGTTCTGCTCAGCTTGGGTACCTTGTGGTCGCCATTCACATATCCCCTATCTGATTGTGTTTACATGCTTCTTCCACGTAAGACCTTGGTCTATAGTGACACCTAAGTAGGTGACTTGGTCTTTCCTTTCAATTCACTCGTCTCTGTATGCCAGAGGTGGCTGTGAATGCCTGTGGTGCCAATGTTGTATGTATTTAGCGAAAATTGTTCTTTGGCATGTGTTAGTGTTTGCTTTAATTCTCCATGTCGTAAACCATGCCTTCAGCTAATTTAGAGCATTCTGCAGGAGAAAGTGGATGATCCACAGTTGTGTGGCTTGTGTTATATGTGCTGTTGTCATCATATACACCGTAAAGACAAAAAACAAAAAATGAGCAGACTCTGGAAGCGTGTATTTGTCAAGTTCATGTTGTTTCCGTGACCAGTTTACAATAGTGTCACGGAATGCGTGTCTTTAGCATTGTTCTGTTGTCCTTTCTCATATTGAGTCTCAACTATTCAATTTGAGTGGATGGCCAAGTGGTTGGACTTAGACAAGTATACGCTTCCAGAATATGCTCATTTTTTTGTCTTACGGTATATGTATTTTTCTGTGCATGTGAATCCTGGCATTTCAAATATATATAGATTAAATTGTGTTGGCCCTAGTAAACTTCCTTGTGGGACTCCTGCCCTAATGGACCTTAGAGAGGAGGAGCAGTCCTCCACTATTACCTGGAAGTGATGTGTGCTTATGTAATCTGTGATTAAAGCAATCGTTGAGTCAGGAAAATTATAAACTTTTAGGTTGTGAATCAGGCCTGTGTGCCATACTTTAGGCTTTGGAAGCATGACAGTCTTGTCCTCCTTCCATTGCAGTGGGAATCCTCCCTTATCAGGCGAGTAATTGAAAATCTTTACTAGGAGCAGAAGCGCTGTTTGTAGGAGATTTTTAAGCACCACATTTGGTATTTTATCTGACACTGGGGCCTTTCAATTGGGCAGATGTCTGATAATCCAGCCTATCTCATCAACACTAGTTTTTCACATTATATTGTGTGTAGTCGAGTAGTCTCTTTTATTCACTTCCTGTTCAGTATTCTGTATTTCCTCTTTGCTTGTCCCACTACAAGATTTGATTTGAATATCTCTTCCAGTGTTCTGGCAAACACCTCAGCAATGGTGTTATTAAGATTTATAGGTGGTGGAATTATTGTTTTCGCGCATGTTAGGCAGTTTCCTATTTGCCAAACTGCATTTAATTGGGAATTGAGATTCTCTAAAGTTTGATTCCATTCATTTTCCACATATTCCCTAGTTTGGGTGATTGTGTCGTTCCTGGCTTTCAGGTAATCCTGTCAATGAATTGGAGTCCTTGTCATTTGCCATTTTTGGCATAACTGATTGCAGTTTTGCTGCAAGAGTTTAAAGTCATTTGGATATTGGGCATTTATTGCTGGCCTCCACCTAAGTGGTATGTAATTTGTTATCGTGAGTTTAATTGGAAGTTCTAATTTTTCTATTGCTTCATCATGTGTTTGGGTGCATTTATCTTAATATCAGGTATTTAGTTTTTGACTGTGTTCCTGAATTCATCCCAATTAACTTGATTATAGTTTAACGTGGGTGCTTCTGGTTTAAACCTCAGAGGCGATGTAATATTAGCCCTGCAAGATTATCCGACGTTAGTTCATGTAGGACACTACATACAGTATTAAAAGACATATGTGTACAATCGTGATGTCTAGTAAATCTAATGTATGGTTATTAGCATGAGGGAGATGTCTATTTTCTTCTGGTCCTATCACAAGAAAATGTTGTTTATGTAGTTCAGTAAGTTTGTTGCATGCAGACTTGGGTTTACACTGCACCATAGATGATGTTTACAGTTAAAGTCCCCAACCGCTATGCTTTTTGTATCTAAACACATCATTTTATTGACATTGTATGTGTCAATATCACCCGGGGATTATAAATAGCTGCTATCATAAATACAGCATGAAGCATGTTGATTTTTACAGTAATAGCTTCTAAACAATTAAGCTCCAGGACATGAACTTGATGGTGACTAATGAAGGATTGTATGACAATTTCCGTGCCCTGATCCCAACAGTCACAATCTCTCCTATAATGTTCATCTTCTGGAAGTGTAAATCTGTCTGTTGCCTAAATGAGTTTCATTTAACAGTGCGCTTTGGACTGAGTGAATTTTCAGAAAGTCTGCCATATCTTTATTTCTGCACACTCCTCAGCAGTTCGAGAAAATTATATTAATTTTGTCTTTTGCAGCCAGGGCAATGTTTGCATAGAGCTGTCAGCATTTCAGATAGGAAGTGTATCAGTATTAGTGGGTACTGTTCCTGGGAGGTGTGGCTCCTGAACATTCCAAGTTGTTCCTCTATTAGTTCCAGGGGAACAGAGTGCTTGGGTAACCTCATGGCATGCATAAGTTTGCTTGCAGCTCTGCTGTTTACTTTGTGTAGTCTGGGGGTGAGTGACCTTTGGGTGGGAGGGTGAGGCCTTCCTGCCTCATGTTAGAGTACATTTCATGTGTTTGTATGTGTGGTTTGTGGTGGAGGAGGTGGGGGTTGCGCATTTCTTGCTGAGCCCTCTTCAGTGACTAGCCGAGGGAGCTCGGCTGCAGAGGCAGGTCGGGTTCTACTTTGCCTGTCCATTCTGAGTCACCCTGTGTGGTGCATTACTGCACTAGTGGCAGTATGTGAATAGCTATTTGTCCTGCTTATATTTTGAGGGGATGTGTGGCTGCAAACCATGAGTTGGCGAGGTCCTTGTGACTGCTGCTTGGTATGTGATACAACTCCGCCGGATTGCACTATGGCTGCATAATCTTTCTGGGTGACCATATATTTTCCCTGGTTGCTCCCTTGGTTTGATCAAACAGTGTTGAATGTTTTGTTTTCTGAGCATGCAGGGTAACAGCTGATTTCTCTATGTCAGTTTATTTGCATTGACACAAGTGCTCTTGTAATCGTTCTTTCTCTGTACGACCTGTCTCACCTATATATGATTTGCCACAGCTGCAGGGGATTTCAGAAACACTCAGTTTGTTAAGTGGTGAGTTGACTAAAATTTGAACTCTTTGGTAATTTGAATAATAAAATGTTTTTCATAGTTAAATGATATCTAGTTTGCTTCAAATCAAATGATGCGCTGTTCAAATGCTTGTCACTGAACATCTTAAATGCTGATGTGACATTTCCCATAACAAGTTATAGTAGATCCAAGTTCTGGTCACAGAGCAGTAATTGCTGATATAAAACTAGATAATACAAATAACAGTCAATGTCTCATGAATCTGTATTGGAACTTCAAAAAAGCAGATTGGATCAAATATAAAACTGAACTGCAACATAAATTTAAAGAACAAACAAACTCACAGCTACATGACCAACCAGATCATTTCAACAAAAATTTCTGTAAAGTCATCCTAGAGACCGCAAAAAAACATATTCCTCGGGGAAGAATGAAAAATTTCAAACCCTTTTGGAACCCCCAGTTAGAAGAACTGAAAAAGCAAAGGGATATAGCTAGAAATACAGCTGAACAAACAAGAAACATATCGGATACACAAATATGGCGGAAGAAATGTGCCTCACTAAAAAAACAAATTAATACTGCTAAAAGGAATTACTTTAATAATTTCTTAGAAAAAATGGATTATAGGACAGATGGTAACAAAGCTCATAAGTTCATAAAAAATGTCAACGGTAGGAAAGAAAACAACAGCACACCTTTCATATACAACAACAAAATATTAACTAATGATGCAGCCATAGCCAAAACATTCAATAAATATTATGCTAATTCACATAAAGTAACAAGAAATAATCAAAAGGAACGTAAAGAATTTAAGAAAGATTTGAAACAAGAAAGAGAATGTGATCCTTACACTCAGTGCAATATCGTTTTTCAAAATTTTAATATGCAATATTTTCATACAAGTGAAAATGTACTCCTACTAAGCCAAGACATCAAGGAAGCTTTCAATAGAAAGGAGGATACCTTGGCAGTATTCACTGATTTTAAATCAGCATATGACTCAGTCTGGAGAAACAAATAAATTGAGAAGTTGCAATCAATAGGTGTGAAAAGTAACATGCTTAAATGGATAACTCAGTTTATTTCACAAAGATTTTGTGCCACAAAATATAATATATACATTTACAAACACACAGAGGACTTCCACAAGGTGCTGTTCTGAGCACAACACTCTTTAACATATATATAAATGACCTTCCATCAATAATAAAAACTTTAGAAACCAAAATTGCTTTATTTGCTGACGATGTAGTCATTTGGACTTCAGACTCTCCAAAAAAACCTGAATTAATTAAAGACAGAATAGAAACAGCCCTAAACAAAGTACATGAATGGAGCTCCAAAAACCCCATGACTATCAATGTGGAAAAAACAAATTATGAATTATTTACACTAAAATACAAACCAGTTAATATTAACATAAATTATAATGGTAAACTACTCAAAGCAGTTGATGATGCCAAATACTTAGGCATCACTTTCAACAGACAGCTAAGTTGGAAAAAACATATAACAAACATCTCAGAAAAGGTGGAAAAGAAACTGCAAATCCTGAAAAGGTTAGCTGGTGCTAAATGGGGCTGCTCAAGGAGAGTCCTTAACACAACATACAAAATGTATGTTAAAGCAAACCTCTTGTACTGTTCTGAAGCTTTAATAACGGCAGCAAATGCTAACATCCATAAACTTGAACAAATACAAAATCAGGCTCTTCGCCTAATCACCGGAGCAGTTAAATCCACACCTATTGATGGCATGCTTGCCTTAACACGGACCCCATCAATAACAACAAAAACAGAAGAGCAAGCATTGCTCCAACACGAGAAAATGTTACGACTGCCAAACTCTAAATGGACAGAAGAGAACCTCCGCCCTTCAATCCTTAAAACTCATAGTAGTTTCCTAGAAAATGTAACACAGATTAAATCCAAATTGAGCATTCCTAACACCAGAGAAAATCTACTTATAAGAGAAAATCCATTGGAATTATTGCAACCTACCTTCAATTTGGAATTAATAGCGGAGATAAGTAAGTCAGACACACCAAAAGAAATACAAAAACTTCTAGCTCTGGAAACAATCAATACTAGGTATCCCACAGAAGAATGGCTGCACATATATACTGATGGATCCTCGAAGGAAAACCTTACTGGAGCTGGAGTTACATGTTCACATTTTTCCTTTTATCATTCTGTTGGCAGAGACACAACAAATTATGATGGAGAAATAGAGGCTATATACATTGCTCTCCGACAATTATTAAATCTTCCCTTAAATAAATTTAACAAGGCAGTAATTCTTTCGGATTCTAAAGCTGCAATTCAGGGAATATGTTCAAATACTACAAAGAAGTCAACAAAAATTAGAGAATGCTACAAAATGTTAACACAACTCCAAAAAGTTAATAAGACTGTTCATCTTCAATGGATTCCAGCACACTGTGGAGTCATGGGGAACGAAGCTGCAGACTCACTTGCAAAGAAAGCCACAACAATAACACAAAAGTCTAAATTCAATTTCTCATATTCCTCAATAAAACGCTTGATCATTAAAAATTTTTGTCATTCATACCTACAAGAAATAGAAACAAATGCCAAAGATAAAAAATGGATTACACTACTTTCCAATCCAGATATAATCCCCCAGAGACCAAGGAAAACAGCTGTTGCAGCCTTCCGACTATTGACAAATCATGACTGCTTGGCAAGTCATCTCTACAGAATAGGTATCTCAGCCTCACCAATATGTGTCCTGTGTAACGATCCAGCAGAAATGAACGAAGACCACTTGAAGACCTGTGAAGCTTTAAGATCAGAAGAAACTACAGTTCAAAAGTATTGGAAAGCATGAATGCTAATGGCTTTATTGCCAGATGCAAGGCACTAGAAAACAACAACTTTATTCTATGTCCTGTCTCACTCCCTCCATTTTCTGACCTAAACTTTGTTCTAGTCTTTCAAACATGATCATTAACAACCTTTGGTCTTTTCCTATTGCTACGTGTTCCTCTCTTTCTGGTTCTATCTGATAACTAGGCCTATCTGCCCCTTCCTCTACTCCGGTTATTAGATCTATCTCTTTTTGCGACATTTTAGTTTCTTTATTCAGTTCACTTTGGCTTAAAAGTCCCACTATTTTGCCGCTTCGCAGTAACATAAAAATAAAAATAAACTGGATGTAAAAATAAAAATTTTTGGTCCTACTTTTTTCTTGTTGTTTTATCCGGTTACGTGCGTCTCCTGGGCGGTTGGCTTCGCCAGACGATCTCTGGTGTTTTCCCGTATTGAGTATCCCTTCATCGGTGTTCTGATGTCGATATCAAACGATGGTCCAATGGCGTCTTCTTTCTTTTTGGCGCGAAGATATGGCGTCACTTGGTATTTCGCGTAAGTTCATTTCCCGTAATTTCCATTCCATCCGTTGGGCAAGCCATTTGGTGCGGTTTTTACAATTAAGCATCGTTGTGTCTTTGAGCTATTGATATCTTTGTGATCTCAGGGCGTAGTAACGGATGGAATGAAAAATCACACGAAGTTTCTTCACCACAATGTATTATTTTATTATCACTTTTTCGATATTTTACATTAAATGATTTCTCTTAGCACCGTTCTAAATGATTTAAATCTTTTCACTTAAAGTGGAACTAATGCTTGATGAAAGTCTGGTGAAAGTTTTTCAATGTTCACACGTTATATCAATACGTCCTTATGCGTTGAATACACACATGCTAATGGGCAGATTATGGCCTCACCTTATGTGATACCGCCTTTTTCGTATTCATCCGCGTATGCGTCCATCAAATAGTTCTTTCTTATTAGGGAAGCGATCCCTAACCATCCTCCCTTACTTTTATTATGGGACACATATAATTCTAATATTTATACATATATAATATATTATAATATATATATATATTAAAATCAAATATGGAAAGATTTATGACGTCTTTGGGCAAACTTGATTGTTCGTAACAATGAACATTTTCAACACGTTTTCGTCATTTAACCAACTCATACCAATATCAAAAAACAAATTACACTTTTAACAAGTACTCACAAACGATTTTCTTTTGGGGTCTTCTAATATTCTGTCTCACGTGTTATCGGCCTTTATTTATGGAGGGAGATACAGCACATCAAATGTAATAAACAGTCTGCGGTTAGACTCCTGGACACTATCATCCTTCACTTGTACACGGTAAACTTCCGTGACACCCTGTTACGACTGGTAAACCTGGATCTCCTTCTCCGACATACCATATACCAGGAAGTGGTAATGACGCCCTTGGAGAAATTTAGGCTGCGGTGCCTCTCAACAGGGATGGGATACTGGTGGAGTAGTTTGGTCTTCAACAAACTGTGTAGCATTGTACTTCTCAACAAGAGAACCTGATCTGTGACAGGTACAGGAATAGAACAGAGTTAACTATCCTGTCTATAACCCTCGGAGTAACAAACGGGCTGATCTTTCAAAATGACTGACGCTCTTCCAATCTGTGAGCCACTAGGGAACAAGCTGATGATGTGTATAAACCATTTTCTTGATGGACTTGCGGTTTTCTGTTAGCAATGCTGCTTGCCATGAGAAAACATTAATTAATGTTGTCCCGCAGTGTTCCTTTCCCACCGGATGAAAGGGCTACACAGGAAACACAGGAGGCTCATCGTTCCACTCACCATTGGCGCCCTGTGCAATACACAGCCCTCTCTGTTTCACTAAGAGTGAGTTAGCCTCTGGCTTCCCATTTAGGTGATGAAACCAAAGTGATGTATTGAATATGGCTAGCCTTCCTGAGGACGACACCAAGGCTCAGACACGCATCCCTCAACTAATCAGGATCTTCCTTTCTCACGAGACGGGTCTCCACTCATAACATATGGGTGGCGCCGTGGCCGAGCGGTTAGCGCGCTCGCCTACCACCTAGGCGGCCCGGGTTCGATCCCAGGGACCCACATGTGGTATTCGAGGTGGACGAAGCGGCGTCAGGGCGGGTTTTCTCCGGGTACTCCGGATTCCCCCGCCATCTCATTCCACCGGTGCTCCATCTTCATTCCATGTATCATCAGTGTCACCGCCTGCGGTGCCGTAGTAGTAAAAGCGAGCGTTAAACACTACACACATTCACAAACTCATGACATGCATGTGAGAGAGTAATTGGACTTACTGTCTCACCACAAGGAGGAGCCTGTACCCATGGAGTCAAAGTGCTCGGTACTCCGGCGGTGCCAAAACTTATACTATAGTTGTAGGTCCCTGACATCCATGAGGAAAAGGTCATGAGAACATGTGCAACCCAAAGTTTGCAACTTTGTATTGTAACAAAATCACAAAGCTCTAAATCTTGTTACTTTTCTATCACTTTACTACAAATGTATAATCTTCTGTCGTTACCACACTGTATAGTTTTTTTTTTTCTGCTAGCACGATTCGCAATTGTGCTGATGACCTTTCTCGATCTTTCAGTCTTTACTTTCACTGTTTCGTATATCTTGACGATCACTTGACGACGCATACTGTTAGGTTCGCCCACTCAGTTTTGTAAGTAAAACGTAACTGTGCACGACTTACATGCCACTCTCTACTCCAAAACTAAACAAGTAACTAAAACACCAGTGGCTGTCTGGTCCTAATTATAGTGAAGCTAACCTAACACGACCTTTCGATAATGCTCCATGCAAACGTGATTGATGACTCAGCAAGAATCAGTGAAGCTAAGATTACATACATACAGTCTTGCTTCTATTTGGCGCCCTACTAGTGATCTGGGGTACCTGCCCCCTCAAATTTCTGCACGTCTCAGACAAGCACGCCTCATTCTAGAACCCTCCGGAATGTGTCCTGTGGCCCTCCATGGTCAGTCGCCATATCCAAGGACACAATATATATCATCTTGCACTGCGCAATCATCAATATTTAACCCCAGTTGATGTGAATTACAATTCACAAAGAAAAAGCATGAATTCAAAAAGCAAAGCTAATAGAACTTCATATTTTCATCCATAAAATAAATAACAGCCAAAGGAAGAAAAAAGTCAAATGTTCAGTTAAAGATTTTGGAATTATCTAATATGAATGAAGTCTCAGGAATATCTTAACAGGTAAAACAATCTCCAAGAAAAATCTACCACTGAAAGAATCGACTGCTCATGGAGAAAGTAAGATGTATCACCTTTCTGGCAGGGAGCTGTTAACATTGCAGTCATTTGTCACACAAAGAAACTGGATTGTAAGATATCACATGAGCAAGCGACATTGAAGTTCTGAAGTTTGATTCATCCTGTAACTTACTGCATACACACGGCCAGTGTGAAACAACATTATCAGATATATTATATGGTCCCTCTTTAACCCAGGACAGTCGAACACTAGGACACTGTAACAATCTCTTAAGATACCTAACCCATGCTCAGGATGAAAATATTGACACTAGCAGAGAAAATTCACAGTGACTTTGTTGAATTTGACATTGGAGAGATTCTCATGTTATTTGGCACCTTCTGTCATAGAACTGAGATAAAGCATAGTACACATAATGCTACAATTAACAGAGGTGCACACAATACTTAAATGGCATATAAAATATTTGCATTTGGAGAACCATCATTGAGAACGAACTTAGGTACTTCCTTACTGAATTAATGAAGTACCAGAAAATATCAAACAAAATTGATAAGATCAAAACTGAAATTCCATCTCATGGAGGAACTTTGACTGCTGTGATTCTTAGCATCCCATTCTATATTTGGTATTACTTTATTTTCCTCAAAGGCCCCTTTATCATGCTTCAGGTTTACATGCTGTAAATATATGACAGAATACTACATACTTTGCTCTCCATTCGATGGATGCTGTCCTAAAGATTTCTACATCCTTAAAATATCCATCATCCTTCGTCGGATTTGACTCAACCACTTCGGAAACCAGACGCTAGCATGTTACTGCTAGCCCATGGAAGATGACAAATTTATGCTATCTATACCGGAAGAAAGAGGACTGAAACTGTTATTTTATTTTATAAATGACATTGCTATACAAGAATGAAGAAAGGCATAACGTTTCACTTAGTTTTATTTGTGCCACATTGAATATGCCTTTTTGCAGTTCATTGGAACTAACATCATTTTGTGTAATACAGCATTTGCTGTTCTAAATTCAGGGTAAATTACACCAAAACGTACCTTATCACCAGGGACCAGGGACAGCTCTTATAATCCCTTTAATATGCATGCATTTATGCAGTGAAAAGTTCCAAAACATGAACATAAATATGGAAACCTAAAATTTTCAAACATCATTATTAAGGGAAAAAATCAATATTTAAGTCATTTTTTAAGAAATCTGAAATTAAAAGATTGCAAAAACCAAATGAAAGATTTAACTTGGCAAAATGTATCATTTATATTGTAGTGTTCCCTTATCTTTGTGGTGTCACAGAGGCAATAATCAAGTTTATTTAGGTTGTCAATAACAAGGCCAGTGTTGGGGGAAAGCAAAGTAGTAAGGGAGACCAGCTCTTACCTCTCTGTCTCTGTATTCGTCTTAACAGGCAAGTGTGTTTTGTTCGTCCACCTAGGGTGCTAGCCCAGTGGGCATGTAATTAAGTGAGTTGTGTTATCCTTGAAACATGACATCCCTCCCTACAGTGACCACAGGTATTTATGTATTATACCTTCATTTAATTGTAATCTCATATTTTTAGAATTTTAAAGTAAATGAGTTATTTTGGATTGAAACGTTTGTGTGTGAATTGAGTAATGGAATGCAAGCCTTACCAGTAATTCCTGGTAACAAAACTAGTTGCTGGGTAAATTACAACAATATTAAAGTATCAGAACATTTTCCTTATATTCTCCTCTGTCTCAACTTATTTTATGTTGCAGTTTATGATTACCAAATGTTTTACATTTTCCAGAGCTAGCCGCCTCCTGTTGCTACACTAGATATCCTTGGAAAACTTATCTCCATCACACAGGATGATAGAGGTGTATACACAAAAGCTGCTACTTGATTAACTCTGAGGTACTTTTCACTAGACTGTTAAGATTTCTTCAATCTCACACATTTGTTCGTATCCTGGATTTTTTGAAGGAACACTACATGCTTTTTCCTTCGCCACATTGCTAATGCTTCCAGGTACTGAATTCAATTTGGAGATTGTGGTTCAGAATGCACTTAATGATTGGGGCAACATAGTGCTGTTGGTTTCCGAACAAGTTATGGCACATGGAAGACGAGAGAAATGTGCGGGCATATAGGAAAGGTGTCTTCTTCTGGGTTCTTTAATATATCTTAGGCAATTTTAAGTGATTCAGAACTTTTGGGAAAACATGTATTCACTACACTCCTGACTGTTTCCAAATGTGCGGAGTAGAGAACTGCACATAACCGTGCTCCCCAATGTGTTATAATAGGTTCTGGAGGAAGTGGGACATTTGGCGTGGTTGCTTTGAAAGCTTGTTTTCTATATGGGGCTTTAACAAATACTTTCTTTAGAGAAGATACCAGCTTATCTACAAGTGGGAAATTTGTACAGATTATTTCTGCAACCCAATGGAAGCCATGTGCAAGACAAAAATAAATGCATCATATTCGAAGATATAACTTTCAGAGCAATGCCAGCTTTTATCATGTAACGCACAGCATCAGTTACAAAGAGTAATACATGCTCCTACTGGATATCATCAGACCATAGAAAGTTCAACGAATCAATAGAAAATTTGGAAATGGAAGAGCTATTTGTAGTATGAAGTTCTTATATCGCAAGGGGAAACATTTTTATGGAGACCTAACAATAAAATTAGCAATAAATCGACCTTCACTGTCCTGTGTTTCTCGACTGGCACCCACACAAATTTATCTCCAATCTGTTCTGTAATATTTTTAATTGTGAGGTTGCAGCACCTCTTCACATAATTATTGTGAAGAGTAGATTGGTCTGGCACTTTACACTGACTATACTGCTGAATGAAATTTCTGAGTGTGCAATTGGTGAGTTTCCACATTGGAATGTCTGTCTAAAAATGCTGCTACAAATCAAACGAGAACTGTGAAAAACTACTGTCTGAAAATCCACTGAACAGTTTTTGAATAGGGACACTTTTTGTGGATTTAAGTTTGATATGTTTGTGTTTATTGGTATTAAAATGTAGAAGTACTAGAAAATGCTTTCCACATCCATTTACTCACACGCTCCACAATATTAAATTCTACCATCTGTAGTTATCAAATATGTTTCAAACTCGCGGTGATATCCCTGTAATGTACTCTTGTCACTTGCTTTTACTTTCGGCATGATTCTACAAAAACAAAAACGTTATACAAGCTGCACCCCACTAACCTCATGCTTCAACTCACAAATCATTAAATGAGGAATTATTGCGATTTGTGAACCTGCTGTCAAATTTTTTATGTGAATTTCTGAAACAAACTATAAAGTAACACTTGAACATTTTGAAATTCAGTCCTTTAATATGATACAATTTATTATAAACCAACAGGAGCATTGTAGGCTTGAGTTGAAAATTTCTATCAGTATTGCCAAGTTTCGATAGCAATTCGTATTCGCATGTGCAGCAAAGTCACAAGGAATAAATAAAACTTTTAAATGTTCTATTTAAAAGAAGCAAATATGCAGAATAATTATAAAAATACAGAAATATCCACATTAACAAAATGTGTAAAATATGCCATTTGATGCTCATTAAAATCTTATATAAATTGTTAAAAATTTAGTAATTCACTCACATGCCAAATGAGTATACTTTCTGGCAACAGAGAAAACATGCATTTTCATATAGTTCCTGACCGTGCTTATCACCTTTAGCTGTACCCAGGCCCGAATTTAGGACCTCTGACGCCCCTGGGCAAAAAAAAGAAAAACAAATTGTTGCAGCCCCCCCCCCCCAACTTGCCATACATACAATTAAATTTTCACAACATAGAGAATGATTTCACTACTTACTGGATACTTAAGTATGAGTGGCAAACACCAAAAGTGAGGTTATTAAAATTTAAGTAGGAACATCTTAATAGAAAGAACTTACACTAAAGAGGCATCACCCCTATTAGATGTCAAAACATATACTGTTTAAATAACAAGAGGCTTCCTCCTTGCCCTGTCATTTGCAACAACACCAAGATAACTAAGACGATCCTTCACTTATGATGTTCTTATTTATGCGTCTTAGAGTAGAAAATGATCTCTCAGTTGAGCAGTTGGAAGCAGGAGTGCTCAAGTATATTTGTAGAGCTATGTTTAAGTTTGGGTAAACACTCTCTAGACAATTAAGTAAAAATTGAAGCTATTAACAGTGAAGCAACAAGATTCTAAAATAAGAACAAATTAGAAACTAAAAACTTCACTTATCTTAGTATGTTGATATTCTTTTTCTATTTTTCTGACCCAGGGGTTTCAAGCTATATCCAGCTCATTCTCAAAGTCATATAAACATATGACTTTGAGAATGAGCTGGATATAGCTTGAAACCCCTATAAACATATGACTTTGAGAATGAGCTGGATATAGCTTGAAACCCCTGGGTCAGAAAAATAGAAAAAGAATATCAACATACTAAGATAAGTGAAGTTTTTAGTTTCTAATTTGTTCTTATTTTAGACTCTCTAGACAGTTACCTTACAGCTGTGTAGGAGAGTGCGTCTCATTTTCATTCTTTTCTATGTAGCTTCTGAAGTGTAAGCATTCAAGTACAAATGCTGAATCTTCAAGATCCGAACTGTAGATTTTCTGAAGTCTGGATGATGCTTCCTGAATTTCAAGTGGACTAAGCATCTTCAGATTTGTCAAAAACATAAATGGTTCACTGTATTCCTTGTAGAAAGAAACTCTGTTGTCCAGTTCTTCAATCAATTTATCCAGAATCAAAAGGAACTTGATGTTTCATGTCTATTTTTTTTTTTTTTTTTTTTTTTGGTGCAGCTCTCCAGTAATTTTGCCGCCCCCTAAAATGTGTCGCCCTGGGCAGTTGCCCGGTTTTCCCTTACATAAATACGCCCCGGCTGTACCTATTTCATTTTATTAGAATTGGGATATATTCTTCACCACTCTGTCCTCTACGTGATCTGCATGAGGAAATGGATCGAGACCACCTTCAAATATGCCCGGCCACTTCTAGTGCCCCATCCATCAGTGAAAAATATTGGTGAGCAAGAGGATTAATGACTTCATTGTCAGAAATTCAGCATTAGCTAACAACAACATTTCATTTTCTTATGCAACAAAAGTAATTCCAAAGCAATCATAAAGAGTAAGCTGCGAGATGTATTCTTCAATACACAACTACAGTTAACAACACTGAGATTACAATTTTCATAAGGCTCAACATTAAATGATGAAACAAGGAAACACAACTGCAGTTAAAAATCCAGTTGTACCACAATACTAAATAGCAAATTAATCTTGACATAACCTACATACAAAGAACATGTAAAAGTGAAACAAGAAAAACTAAATTAGGGAAACTATACTGAATATATTGTATACATCCTTCATTCAGGAATGTTTTCTGTACAAATTAATACAAGTCTCACACTGATACAGAAGTTTGGATTCACGAAGTAAACTAACTCTTTTATAACATGAGGAGTGAAATGCTTCACTACTCTTCTGTAGATATGAATAAAAGTGTTTTGGAATTTGACCACTGACGGAATGCTAATCACAAACATTATACTAATGTGTCCTCATGAATCAATATGTGTGTTTTCAAATGTGATAACTGAGTAAAAGCCTTGTTGCAACTATTACACTTGTGTGACTTAATGCCTTCATGAATTAATTTGTGTGTTCTTAATGTTGATGATTGCGTAAAAGCCCTATTACAAGTGTTACACCTGTGTGGCTTTATGCCCTCATGAATCAATTTGTGGTTTCTCAAACTTCGTAAGGTAGTGAAGGCCTTGTTACAAGTTATACACTTGTGTGGCTTTCTGCCTTCATGAACCAATTGGTGTGCTTTCAAACTCGATAACTCAGTAAAAGCTTTGTTACAAGTTACACACTTGTGTGGCTTTATGCCTTCATGAATTAATTTGTGTTTTTTTAAACTATATAACTCTGTAAAAGTCTTGTAACAGATGTTACACTTATATGGCTTTATGCCCTCATGAATCAATTTGTGCTTTTTCAAATCGAATAAACGGGTAGAATCCTTGTTACAAATGTCACACTTGTACAGCTTTATGCCCTCATGAATCAACATGTGTGTTTTCAAATTTGATAACCTATTAAACACCTTGTTACAAATGTTACACATGTGTGGCTTTATGCCCTCATGAATCATATTGTGTCTTTTCAGAACTGACAACCGAGTAAAAGCCTTGTGACACAATTCGCACTTGTGTGACTTTACACCCACATGAACCAATTTATGTGCATTCAAATTTGATGACCTCGTGAAAGTCTTGTTACAGATGTTACACTTGTACGGCTTTATGCCCTCATGAATCATATTGTGTCTTTTCAAATCTGATAACCTGGTAAAAGTCTTACTACAAATGTTACACTTGTGTGGGTTTACAATTTTCTGATCTTCAGATGTTTCTAAGCAAACACTTGTTTGTATTGTAGATATATCGGTAATAACACTTTCCTGACCTTGACGTCTTCTATCATTTTCACATTCAGGGCTATTCACATTCATTTTCAAACCAAAGTCACTTTGTACATCTTCAGTGGAGAATAAATCTGATGTATAACAGGACACACCTTCTTGGCATGAACTGAAATATACAAATAACAGTATCAGTAATTACTAGAAGACATGGACGAATAAATAAGAAGTGGAAATAACAGATCATTGGAGGGCGTCAGGAAAGAAATATTTCAGAAGGCACAGCCAGAAAATTATGTTAATGCCAAATTGGTCTAGACTTAATGAGTAGCGCTTTATGTTGGCAGACGTTAATCCCCCCCCCCCAAAAAAATAGAGTAGCGTTAAATAAAGGTAATCTACCGATACTGATAATTACAAAAACAAACGTTTTAATGCTTTTCCTTATAAACTTCCTGTATTAATAGTTTAACTTGTAGGATAGTGAATACACACCTTAAAAAGAAAGAATTGAACACATAATATAAATGCATGATCAACATTATGTTAATCAATGGCTTTAATACAGATTTTGCACAGAAAAACAGAGAAATTTAAATACGAAAAGACTGTAAAATAAGTTTCTACCTTTAAGAAGAGAATAAGATTTACAAAAATATTTAAAATATTTAAAGAACGTGGAATAGTATTGGCTGCTCAGAATAAATACATAAAATCAGTTAACTTTTTCCTTACAAAGGTACTATTTGAAACTATAAAAAGTCTGTCAATTATCAATGTAACAGCTTGGATTGTCATAAGGTTTACACAGCCAAAGTTAGACATGATTTGGAAACCAGAATAAAAGAATATTTTAGAAATATAGAGCATTGAATAGACTGATAAAATCAACTGAGAAAGATATTCATTCCATGGTGTAAGAAATCCAGGGGACCAAATTTCTAAAGCAATGAAATAGACCTATCGGTTTAATGGTTTGGGAAAATATGTTTATCTTGAAGAATAAGCACAGCATAATGCATTTTGGAATACTGCCGAATGATTCTGTCAACAAATTTGTTTTGCTTTCAGTAGATGGTAATACAACAGGCAAAAAAGTCACCTAACGTCAACTAGAGAGTTGCAATTGTATTTATATTGCCTCACTGTCAGTAGCTTGTTTTTTCATTCATTGAAGTAAATAAAACTTATAAAGGGATAAATCATTATTAGACAGTATGAGGTTTGTTGACAATGCTGTCAAATGTGGCGGTAAAACCAGAAAGGAGGCGAAAGATAGAAACATTTTTAATGAGGATTAAAGAGGACGGATTAGCAGAGTAAGGAACAAATTATCAGGAGAAAAGGGACAAAGGTAGAAAGATAAAATTTCAAGAACTGCACAACAATGTAAAAGAACAGGGTGTCAACCATGCTGGAGAGCAGCCTAATATACAAATCACACAAATTTGCACATAGCATAAAGAAAACTAAAAGAATTATGTAATATGTGCTGATTGCACTTCTTTTATACAGGATAACATGCTTCATTTTGTTTTGCGACTCCTAGTTTTGTCGTAGGGGCACGTGTGAGTCTTTTTTCTATCGGCATAACCCTGTGGAGACAAAGTCAGCTGGGCTCCTCCTTTACTGCTGTGCAGAGTCATTCTGTGGTTGTTTGAAGGCTCCAGGCTTGTGTCGGTCTGGGTGGCTCAGTTGGTTAGACGCTGGCTTACTGATCCCAAGGTCGCAGGTTCAAACCCGGCCCAGGCCGATGGTTTTTAAGTGTGCTTAAAAACGACAGCTCCATGTCAGTAGATTTACTGGCATGTAAAAGAACTCCTGCGGGACGAAATTCCGGCATACCGGCGACTCTGATGTCATCCTGGCAATTGACAGCGTCGTTAAACAACAAAATAATTTTCTTTAAATTTCCAGGCTTGTGCTTTTAGAATGGCTATCTGACCGTGAACTTGCGTGGGTGGTACTTCTAGTGTGAAGATATTGTTAGGTAAGTAATTCTCGAAATTCATAAGTTATGCACGTGAATAATCTGGGTTTTTCAAATAGGCTCGAACACTGCCCAACTTCTCGAATTACCTGAAGATATGGGGTAAAGCAAACCTGTCGTCTTTTCACCTGTATTTCCATTGTGTTATGCCACTCATTTTGTTTAAATGACCCATTATGCGGATTACTGATTCATGTCATTAAATGTACACATTCTTATTTCACTAATGTTAAAGTACATGTAACTTTTAATGCTAAATCGGGTTGGAGAATTTCATTTCCAAACTATGATGCTCAAACGGCAAGTGTATGTATTTTGTAAGAATTTATATGTGTGTTGCCAATCAAAACACCCTACTCAAGTATTTAGTCTACTGCTCTTGTTATTTTGCAAAGAGTGATTATTTGTAACGTTTTTCTAATTAAATGCAATTTGTCTGACGTTTGTTATATACTTGACGAACAAAGCGGAGGGGCAAACCTTTATTAGCATTTGTTCTGCTGGCTACTTCCAACTACATGGTTCTTCCACTTGAATTCCTGCCCTGCCCCCTTTCACAAGTGTACCTAGGCTCCACGTTGTAAATAGGTAACCTGTAACTATCTGGAGCAAAGAAAGACCATACACCATATTCAGTAAAACATACTCTTACCGAAATCAATGAAAACACTTAAATGAACCCATACAATTAATCATTTGGGAAAAGATGTTAATTTAAAAAATAAGGACTGCATAATGAATTTTGAAATACTGCATGATTCTGTTTGTTTTGGTTTTAGTGGTTGCTAATACGATAGGAGAAAATACATCACTTAGCATCTGTAGCAATGGTGACCAGAATAACAGTGTACCTAGCAGTACATGGGGAGACCGTCACAAACGTACTACATTACGCTCAGAGTGCACTTCTAACACTGACAGGCAATAACACTATGTCTGGTGATGGTTACTTATACAACTTGATCAAATAACTGTGTTATACTCATTATGTTCAGTGAACAGTTCCATATCTACTACTAACAGGGAATATGATAATGCGTCTGGTGATAGTTACTTATACGACTTGATCAAATAACTCAGTTATACTCATTATGTTCAGTGAACAGTTCCATATCTAACACTAACAGGGAATATGACAATGTGCCTGGTGATGGTTACTTATACAACTTGATCGAATAACTGTGTTGTACTCATATGTTCAGTGAACAGTTGCATATCTAACACTAACAGGGAATATGACAATGTGCCTGGTGATGGTTACTTATACAACTGGATCAAATAACTGTTATACTCATTATGTTCAGTGAACAGTTCCATATGCAACACTAAGAGGGAGTTTGATAATATGTATGGAGATCATTATGCAAGTTAAAGAAGCAATTCCACTGAGAATTGTCAACTCCATTGGTCGCTAGGGACCAGGAAGACCCTTAGGTTTATTTAAACATTATAGTTTTTATATGAATGCACCTACATAATTGACTGAATGAGACATCTTGACTGTTAGCTGAAGCAACAACCTTGTCTGTTTATTTCTCTGGTTGCAAGAATGAATAATCAGCAGTTATGTTCTGTCAAGGAATCAGGCTCTGCATGCCTACTCTCATAACATGCATTTTTCCTGGTTAGCTGTGTAATATCGCTTTGCCATTGCAAAAAATTTTTACTACTTCATTTTGAGCACGAATAAGAGCTATGAGCTAGAATATCTGCTTTGCAATGATGATTTACACATAGAGGACAATTTTATGTGAATCAGAGGATTCTGAATATAAACTGGAAGTGAGATCTTTAGATTCAGAAACTGATCATAAAGAAGAGTAAGACAATGAGAGCAACTTTTGTGATTATAATGTGTATTTTGTGGGTAGCTTACCCATACTTATCCAAAGTTATTATTATTGTTATTATTATTATTATTATTATTATTATTATTATTATTATTATTATTATTATTATTATTATTATTATTATTATTATTATTATTATTATTATTATTACTACTATTACTATTACTATTACTATTACTATTACTATTACTATTATTATTATTATTATTATTATTATTATTATTATTATTATTATTATTATTATTATTATTATTATTATTATTATTATTATTATTATTATTATTATTGTTGTTCATCATCGTCATCACTATTATTGTTATTATCATCATTATTATTATTATTATTATCATCATTGTTATTATTCTTTGTTATTATTACTGTAATCTTTTGCCACTTACTGAATTCAAAGGTATTAATTAATTGTAAGGCTATCTTCCTTGGAAATCAGAAGAAATATTCCACAAGGCAAGATTGTTGGAAAGCATTATCTCTAGCTTGATGGTGGCAACAGCTACAAAGAAGACCAATACTGTCATCCCTATCCAATGCTTTGAAAGATCTCCTGACAAAATCTACACCTGAATAACCCACAGATGACTTCTCAAACACACCACCAACCTTATTGTAAAGGAAACAATATGAACTCTGTAAAAATGACAAAAAGAACTGCGAAACTAAACATGCATGTGGTAAATGTAACACTCCCCAATATTTGAACAAACACGTCAAAATTATCTGTTGGAAACCACAAAACAGGTAGTAGATGATTCGGAGCAACCAAAATATTAAAACTGCATGTTGTGTACCTGAAAGTTGCAATTTTTTTCTTTACATGTATTGTAATACAAACTGTGTGAACTGTATTCATATAACATTTTAGCTAGTAGAATAGGTATCTCAGCCTCACCGATATGTGTCCTGTGTAACGATCCAGCAGAAATGAATGAAGAACACTTGAAGACCTGTGAAGCATTAAGATCAGAAGAAACTACAGTTCAAAAGTATTGGAAAGCACGAATGCTAATGGCTTCATTGCCAGATGCAAGGCACTAGAAAACAACAACAACAACATTTTAGCTAGTCTATGTAGTAGGATAATACTAATAAACTACTACTATATTTAACCTAAATAAAGCTCAACATGGGAAAAAATGAAAAGGAAAAGAAGAAATGTTAATTACAAGCATATAATCACAAAGATATAGCAAGGGCCTACTGGGCCCTGTTGTTGTTGTTGTGTGTAGCCTGCTTTTACTACTACGGCACCACAGGCGGTAACACTGATGACACATGAATGAAGATGGAGCACCGGTGGAATGAGATGGCGGGGGAAACCGGAGTACCTGGAGAAAACCCGCCCTGACGCAGCTTCGTCTACCACAAATACCACATGCAGGTCCCTGGGATAGAACCCGGGCTGCCTAGGTGGTAGGCGAGTGCACTAACCACTCAGCCACGGCGCCGCCACCGGGCCCTGTGCAACTGTGTTCTTCCAAAGCGCCTGTTTAATGGAAGGTTAAGTATGAAAAGCACTTGTAACATAACTGAAGGGGTATATAAAGAATATTTAATAGAAATAGTCTGTTGTACAAAGTATCAACCATATGACTTACCTTGGTGGTTTTGTGGAATAAAAGTCTTCATTTGTTTCGTCCTGTAACATAATAATTCACTTGTCAACACATTATCTCCTTTAACCCTGTAATTCTTATCTTCAAAAAGAGCAGCAAAAACAAAATGAATAACTATTGTATAATCCACAGAAACAATGTAATCAAGATAAATTACATTCTTCCATTATAACACATAATGCTTTGTTGTACAATGTAAAGAAATGCATATCTATAGATTTCTAAAAATTCGTTTTTCATAAATAGTTAAAAATATATATTACATTCCTTGCTGTTATATACAAGGGTGTCAAAAAATAACCAGAATTGTTTTTTTATTGGAAAATACTGCTCACCATTATTCAAATTCCATTGCACACCTTCAAAGTATCCTCCCTTGGACACAATATGATTCCAATGTTCAAAACTCCTTTTTTACTGCAAGAAATAGGTGGAAGTCACACTGGGCTAGGTCCAGTGAATATGGTGGATGTGGCATCACCTCAATGCCTAATTCAGTGATTGTTTCCTGAGTCTCGATGGTGCAATGAGCGAGGGCATTATCCTGATGAAGAATCCATCCCTTCTAAGCAAGATTTGGTCCTTTTGTTGCAATTTTCCTCCTTAATGGCCCCTTCAGGACCTCACAATAGTAATTTGCAGTAACAGTAAGTTGCTTATCCACCACATGATCATAAACAATGCCTTGCTTATCGAATAAGATAAGATGCATCACTTTTGCCACACTTGGTTGACATTTCACCTTTTTGCACCTTGGACTTGAAGGATGTTTCCATTGGGCACTTTCCTGCTTTGTCTCTGGGTCAAAATGATAAAACGAGGATTCGTTGCATGAGATGACTTTGTCTAAAAAAATCTCGTTTTTTCTGAAGCCTTCCCTTTTATTGTTGACACGCTATCACATGGTGAGCCCTCTCTTCATCACCAATCACACAAGGCACCCACTTTGCTGCAACTTTTCTATATCCCAGAACATTTCGTACTATGTCTTCAGCTGATCCGTGGGATATATTCATAATCTCGGCAATCTTTGTCAACCTTAAACGACGGTCTTCCCACAACATATCATTTGTGTTGACATTGATGTCTGTTTTTGAAGTTGATGGTCTTCCGGGACGTGGAGCTTTCTCAAGGTCTTTTTGACCCTCCCAAAATTGTTTATGCCATTCAAACGCTTGAGTTTTCCCCATTGTTTGCCCTTTGTAGGCTTGCTGCAACCTTTCCAATCTTTGTGACGCAGTTTCGTCAAGAAGGACGCAAATTCTAATTGATGCACATTGCCGCAACTTGCGATCCATGTTGGGTACAGTAAACACTGCCTCACACTTCTGCTACTCTCCAACTGAGTACCTCCAGGCCATGCGTAGGGGCTTTAAAATGCAAGAAAATAATTCCGGTTATTTTTCGACACCCCTTCCTGGAAGTATTAGAAACAGCGATCTGTTTATAATAATTTGTAAATTATCAATTTTGTTTCAAATTCCAACTCATCCTTATAGTGTGACACTGCTTCGAGATTCAATGTGCAACCATCCCAAATTGAACGCTCCGTGGCTGTCACATTTGTATGGAGGCACGGGAGCAAGTTCGAGCTGGGCTAGTTGTAAAACTAGAATATTAATCGATTTTTAAATGGTCATACTAATTGTGAAAGAAAAGAAAATAGAGTACTTGAAAGCGAGTATAGTTATGACTGGTGACAGAAGTGGGATGAAAACCATAACATGAGAGCAAGAAGGAAGAAATGATGAAGCAAATGTTAGCCCAGGTGGCAGGTATGGAGATAAAATGGAATTGGGAATGTTAAATATAAAAAATGAGATGGCCAAGATGAGGGATAGACCTGTCTGCCATGATTGACAGGCAAATGGGAAGCATGAAAGAAGTTGTGAAAATCTTCGGCCAATACCTTAACACCACAGGTCTTGTCGTGGAATGTCTTAACACCCTGGAAGATAGAGTGAACAGCAGCACAAAACAAGCAAATGGCACGGTGGAACAAATTCTCTGCAAAAATCCTAAGAGCATAACAGTCGAGATGCCAAGATGCAACACAACATCCATGAATGTCAAGCTAACCAAGTAGGATGGCACATCAAACCTTAAAGGCTCCTGCAGTACTGAATGTGATTCTAACGTTGGCAGGGGCATGCATAGATCTGGGATGCTCTTGAAAACCAAGTCAGAAATCATCATCTAGGTGCAGCCCTCGCAGCCAGCACAAATAAAGGCTGCAACACCCAAGGGAGATGCTGTAGGAGTTTGCCCTGAATAACTAAGAATTAGTGAAAAGGGACTTGGTGAACCTCTCGGCTGGATATGTTATCTACTCGGTCGACACCATACTAAGATGTCACTGTCTAGTACACACCAAATATAAGGCCAGGCATGACCGCAGTGGCCATGGAGGCAGTTAATGTAACAACTTTCCTCGTGTGGAAGATCCAGAGTATTTGGTTGTGTGGGAACGGGAAACAGCCCTCGGACATTCACAATCTTTCAGAGATGTGTAATGGGAGTGTAGTTGGCCAGGACAACTGGTGAATGACTGTCCTAATCTGGCTGACAAACTAACGGAATATGAATACATACAGGCAGTAAGGCATGTGGCTGCTACCGCCGGCCCCTAGAGTGATGCTGCACACTTTGTGCAGGATAATGGATGAGAACATTATTATGTAGGAAGTGGTACAAGATATTGGGGCATACAGGTGCAGCCGTGACTGTGGTGTTACCTGATGTGGTGGAGAGCTTGCCATCAAGGTAACAAGATATTGGGGCATACAGGTGCAGCCGTGACTGTGGTGTTACCTGATGTGGTGGAGAGCTTGCCATCAAGGTAACAAGATATTGGGGCATACAGGTGCAGCCGTGACTGTGGTGTTACCTGATGTGGTGGAGAGCTTGCCATCAAGGTAACAAGATATTGGGGCATACAGGTGCAGCCGTGACTGTGGTGTTACCTGATGTGGTGGAGAGCTTGCCATCAAGGTAACAAGATATTGGGGCATACAGGTGCAGCCGTGACTGTGGTGTTACCTGATGCGGTGGAGAGCTTGCCATCAAGGTAACAAGATATTGGGGCATACAGGTGCAGTCATGACTGTGGTGTTACCTGATGTGGTGGAGAGCTTGCCATCAAGGTAACAAGATATTGGGGCATACAGGTGCAGTCATGACTGTGGTGTGACCTGATGTGGTGGAGAGCTTGCCATCAAGGTAACAAGATATTGGGGCATACAGGTGCAGTCATGACTGTGGTGTGACCTGATGTGGTGGAGAGCTTGCCATCAAGGTAACAAGATATTGGGGCATACAGGTGCAGTCATGACTGTGGTGTGACCTGATGTGGTGGAGAGCTTGCCATCAAGGTAACAAGATATTGGGGCATACAGGTGCAGTCATGACTGTGGTGTGACCTGATGTGGTGGAGAGGTTGCCATCAAGGTAACAAGATATTGGGGCATACAGGTGCAGCCGTGACTGTGGTGTTACCTGATGTGGTGGAGAGCTTGCCATCAAGGTAACAAGATATTGGGGCATACAGGTGCAGCCGTGACTGTGGTGTTACCTGATGTGGTCGAGAGCTTGCCATCAAGGTAACAAGATATTGGGGCATACAGGTGCAGTCATGACTGTGGTGTGACCTGACGTGGTGGAGGGCTTGCCATTGAGGTAACAAGATATTGGGGAATACAGGTGCAGCCATGACTGTGGTGTGACCTGATGTGGTGGAGAGCTTGCCATCAAGGTAACAAGATATTGGGGCATACAGGTGCAGCCATGACTGTGGTGTGACCTGATGTGGTGGAGAGCTTGCCATCAAGGTAACAAGATATTGGGGCATACAGGTGCAGCCATGACTGTGGTGTGACCTGATGTGGTGGAGAGCTTGCCATCGAGGTAACAAGATATTGGGGCATACAGGTGCAGCAATGACTGTGCTGTGACCTGACGTGGTGGAGAGCTTGCCATCGAGGTAACAAGATATTGGGGCATACAGGTGCAGCCATGACTGTGGTGTGACCTGACGTGGTGGAGAGCTTGCCATCAAGGTAACAAGATATTGGGGCATACAGGTGCAGCCATGACTGTGGTGTGACCTGATGTGGTGGAGAGCTTGCCATCAAGGTAACAAGATATTGGGGCATACAGGTGCAGCCATGACTGTGGTGTGACCTGATGTGGTGGAGAGCTTGCCATCGAGGTAACAAGATATTGGGGCATACAGGTGCAGCAATGACTGTGCTGTGACCTGACGTGGTGGAGAGCTTGCCATCGAGGTAACAAGATATTGGGGCATACAGGTGCAGCCATGACTGTGGTGTGACCTGACGTGGTGGAGAGCTTGCCATTGAGCTAACAAGATATTGGGGCATATAGGTGCAGTCGTGACTGTGGTGTGACCTGACGTGGTGGAGAGCTTGCCATTGAGGTAACAAGATATTGGGGCATACAGGTGCAGTCGTGACTGTGGTGTGACCTGACGTGGTGGAGAGCTTGCCATCAAGGTAACAAGATATTGGGGCATACAGGTGCAGCCATGACTGTGGTGTGACCTGATGTGGTGGAGAGCTTGCCATTGAGGTAACAAGATATTGGGGCATACAGGTGCAGCAATGACTGTGGTGTGACCTGACGTGGTGGAGAGCTTGCCATCGAGGTAACAAGATATTGGGGCATACAGGTGCAGCCATGACTGTGGTGTGACCTGACGTGGTGGAGAGCTTGCCATCGAGGTAACAAGATATTGGGGCATACAGGTGCAGCCATGACTGTGGTGTGACCTGACGTGGTGGAGAGCTTGCCATTGAGCTAACAAGATATTGGGGCATACAGGTGCAGCCATGACTGTGGTGTGACCTGACGTGGTGGAGAGCTTGCCATCGAGGTAACAAGATATTGGGGCATACAGGTGCAGCCATGACTGTGGTGTGACCTGACGTGGTGGAGAGCTTGCCATTGAGCTAACAAGATATTGGGGCATACAGGTGCAGTCATGACTGTGGTGTGACCTGATGTGGTGGAGAGCTTGCCATTGAGGTAACAAGATATTGGGGCATACAGGTGCAGTCGTGACTGTGGTGTGACCTGATGTGGTGGAGAGCTTGCCATTGAGGTAACAAGATATTGGGGCATACAGGTGCAGCCATGACTGTGGTGTGACCTGACGTGGTGGAGAGCTTGCCATCAAGGTAACAAGATATTGGGGCATACAGGTGCAGTCGTGACTGTGGTGTGACCTGACGTGGTGGAGAGCTTGCCATTGAGGTAACAAGATATTGGGGCATACAGGTGCAGTCGTGACTGTGGTGTGACCTGACGTGGTGGAGAGCTTGCCATTGAGGTAACAAGATATTGGGGCATACAGGTGCAGTCGTGACTGTGGTGTGACCTGACGTGGTGGAGAGCTTGCCATTGAGGTAACAAGATATTGGGGCATACAGGTGCAGTCGTGACTGTGGTGTGACCTGACGTGGTGGAGAGCTTGCCATTGAGGTAACAAGATATTGGGGCATACAGGTGCAGTCGTGACTGTGGTGTGACCTGACGTGGTGGAGAGCTTGACATTGAGGTAACAACATATTGGGGCATACAGGTGCAGTCATGACTGTGGTGTGACCTGATGTGGTGGAGAGCTTGCCATTGAGGTAACAAGATATTGGGGCATACAGGTGCAGTCGTGACTGTGGTGTGACCTGATGTGGTGGAGAGCTTGCCATTGAGGTAACAAGATATTGGGGCATACAGGTGCAGTCGTGACTGTGGTGTGACCTGATGTGGTGGAGAGCTTGCCATTGAGGTAACAAGATATTGGGGCATACAAGTGCAGTGGTGACTGTGGTGTGACCTGATGTGGTGGAGAGCTTGCCATTGAGGTAACAAGATATTGGGGCATACAGGTGCAGTCGTGACTGTGGTGTGACCTGACGTGGTGGAGAGCTTGCCATCAAGGTAACAAGATATTGGGGCATACAGGTGCAGCCGTGACTGTGGTGTGACCTGATGTGGTGGAGAGATTGCCATTGAGGTAACAAGATATTGGGGCATACAGGTGCAGCCATGACTGTGGTGTGACCTGATGTGGTGGAGAGCTTGCCATCCAGGTAACAAGATATTGGGGCATACAGGTGCAGTCGTGACTGTGGTGTGACCTGATGTGGTGGAGAGCTTGCCATCAAGGTAACAAGATATTGGGGCATACAGGTGCAGCCATGACTGTGGTGTGACCTGATGTGGTGGAGAGCTTGCCATTGAGGTAACAAGATATTGGGGCATACAGGTGCAGCCGTGACTGTGGTGTGACCTGATGTGGTGGAGAGCTTGCCATTGAGGTAACAAGATATTGGGGCATACAGGTGCAGCCATGACTGTGGTGTGACCTGACGTGGTGGAGAGCTTGCCATCAAGGTAACAAGATATTGGGGCATACAGGTGCAGCCTTGACTGTGGTGTGACCTGATGTGGTGGAGAGATTGCCATTGAGGTAACAAGATATTGGGGCATACAGGTGCAGCCATGACTGTGGTGTGACCTGACGTGGTGGAGAGCTTGCCATCAAGGTAACAAGATATTGGAGCATACAGGTGCAGCCGTGACTGTGGTGTGACCTGATGTGGTGGAGAGCTTGCCATTGAGGTAACAAGATATTGGGGCATACAGGTGCAGCCTTGACTGTGGTCTGACCTGATGTGGTGGAGAGCTTGCCATCAAGGTAACACGATATTGGGGCATACAGGTGCAGTCGTGACTGTGGTGTGACCTGACGTGGTGGAGAGCTTGCCATCAAGGTAACACGATATTGGGGCATACAGGTGCAGTCGTGACTGTGGTGTGACCTGACGTGGTGGAGAGCTTGCCATCAAGGTAACAAGATATTGGGGCATACAGGTGCAGCCGTGACTGTGGTGTGACCTGACGTGGTGGAGAGCTTGCCATTGAGGTAACAAGATATTGGGGCATACAGGTGCAGCCATGACTGTGGTGTGACCTGACGTGGTGGAGAGCTTGCCATCAAGGTAACAAGATATTGGGGCATACAGGTGCAGTCGTGACTGTGGTGTGACCTGACGTGGTGGAGAGCTTGCCATCAAGGTAACAAGATATTGGGGCATACAGGTGCACCCATTACTGTGGTGTGACCTGACGTGGTGGAGAGCTTGCCATTGAGGTAACAAGATATTGGGGCATACAGGTGCAGCCATGACTGTGGTGTGACCTGATGTGGTGGAGAGCTTGCCATCGAGGTAACAAGATATTCGGGCATACAGGTGCAGCCATGACTGTGGTGTGACCTGACATGGTGGAGAGCTTGCCATCAAGGTAACAAGATATTGGGGCATACAGGTGCAGCCATGACTGTGGTGTGACCTGATGTGGTGGAGGGCTTGCCATCAAGGTAACAAGATATTGGGGCATACAGGTGCAGCCATGACTGTGGTGTGACCTGACGTGGTGGAGAGCTTGCCATCGAGGTAACAAGATATTGGGGCATACAGGTGCAGCCATGACTGTGGTGTGACCTGATGTGGTGGAGAGCTTGCCATCGAGGTAACAAGATATTGGGGCATACAGGTGCAGCCATGACTGTGGTGTGACCTGACGTGGTGGAGAGCTTGCCATCGAGGTAACAAGATATTGGGGCATACAGGTGCAGCCATGACTGTGGTGTGACCTGACGTGGTGGAGAGCTTGCCATCGAGGTAACAAGATATTGGGGCATACAGGTGCAGCCATGACTGTGGTGTGACCTGACGTGGTGGAGAGCTTGCCATCGAGGTAACAAGATATTGGGGCATACAGGTGCAGCAATGACTGTGGTGTGACCTGACGTGGTGGAGAGCTTGCCATCGAGGTAACAAGATATTGGGGCATACAGGTGCAGCCATGACTGTGGTGTGACCTGACGTGGTGGAGAGCTTGCCATCGAGGTAACAAGATATTGGGGCATACAGGTGCAGCCATGACTGTGGTGTGACCTGACGTGGTGGAGAGCTTGCCATTGAGCTAACAAGATATTGGGGCATATAGGTGCAGTCGTGACTGTGGTGTGACCTGACGTGGTGGAGAGCTTGCCATTGAGGTAACAAGATATTGGGGCATACAGGTGCAGTCGTGACTGTGGTGTGACCTGACGTGGTGGAGAGCTTGCCATCAAGGTAACAAGATATTGGGGCATACAGGTGCAGCCGTGACTGTGGTGTGACCTGATGTGGTGGAGAGCTTGCCATTGAGGTAACAAGATATTGGGGCATACAGGTGCAGCCATGACTGTGGTGTGACCTGATGTGGTGGAGAGCTTGCCATCAAGGTAACAAGATATTGGGGCATACAGGTGCAGTCGTGACTGTGGTGTGACCTGACGTGGTGGAGAGCTTGCCATCAAGGTAACAAGATATTGGGGCATACAGGTGCAGTCGTGACTGTGGTGTGACCTGATGTGGTGGAGAGCTTGCCATCAAGGTAACAAGATATTGGGGCATACAGGTGCAGCGTTGACTGTGGTATTACCTGACGTGGTGGAGAGCTTGCCATCAAGGTAACAAGATATTGGGGCATACAGGTGCAGCCGTGACTGTGGTGTGACCTGACGTGGTGGAGAGCTTGCCATTGAAGTAACAAGATATTGGGGCATACAGGTGTAGCCGTGACTGTGGTGTGACCTGACGTGGTGGAGAGCTTGCCATCAGGGTAACAAGATATTGGGGCATACAGGTGCAGCCGTGACTGTGGTGTGACCTGACGTGGTGGAGAGCTTGCCATCAAGGTAACAAGATATTGGGGCATACAGGTGCAGTCGTGACTGTGGTGTGACCTGACGTGGTGGAGAGCTTGCCATCAAGGTAACAAGATATTGGGGCATACAGGTGCAGCCATGACTGTGGTGTGACCTGACATGGTGGAGAGCTTGCCATCAAGGTAACAAGATATTGGGGCATACAGGTGCAGCCATGACTGTGGTGTGACCTGATGTGGTGGAGAGCTTGCCATTGAGGTAACAAGATATTGGGGCATACAGGTGCAGTCATGACTGTGGTGTGACCTGACGTGGTGGAGAGCTTGCAATCAAGGTAACAAGATATTGGGGCATACAGGTGCAGTCATGACTGTGGTGTCACCTGACGTGGTGGAGAGCTTGCCATCGAGGTAACAAGATATTGGGGCATACAGGTGCAGCCGTGACTGTGGTGTGACCTGACGTGGTGGAGAGCTTGCCATCAAGGTAACAAGATATTGGGGCATACAGGTGCAGCCGTGACTGTGGTGTGACCTGACGTGGTGGAGAGCTTGCCATTGAGGTAACAAGATATTGGGGCATACAGGTGCAGCCATGACTGTGGTGTGACCTGATGTGGTGGAGAGCTTGCCATTGAGGTAACAAGACATTGGGGCATACAGGTGCAGCCGTGACTGTGGTGCGACCTGATGTGGTGGAGAGCTTGCCATTGAGGTAACAAGATATTGGGGCATACAGGTGCAGTCGTGACAGTGGTGTGACCTGACGTGGTGGAGAGCTTGCCATCAAGGTAACAAGATATTGGGGCATACAGGTGCAGTCGTGACAGTGGTGTGACCTGACGTGGTGGAGAGCTTGTCATCGAGGTATCAAGATATTGGGGCATACAGGTGCAGCCATGACTGTGGTGTGACCTGATGTGGTGGAGGGCTTGCCATCAAGGTAACAAGATATTGGGGAATACAGGTGCAGCCATGACTGTGGTGTGACCTGATGTGGTGGAGAGCTTGCCATCAAGGTAACAAGATATTGGGGCATACAGGTGCAGCCGTGACTGTGGTGTGACCTGATGTGGTGGAGAGCTTGCCATTGAGGTAACAAGATATTGGGGCATGAAGGTGCAGCCGTGACTGTGGTGTGACCTGACGTGGTGGAGAGCTTGCCATTGAGGTAACAAGATATTGGGGCATGAAGGTGCAGTCGTGACTGTGGTGTGACCTGATGTGGTGGAGAGCTTGCCATCAAGGTAACAAGATATTGGGGCATACAGGTGCAGCCGTGACTGTGGTGTTACCTGACGTGGTGGAGAGCTTGCCATTGAAGTAACAAGATATTGGGGCATGAAGGTGCAGCCGTGACTGTGGTGTGACCTGACGTGGTGGAGAGCTTGCCATTGAGGTAACAAGATATTGGGGCATGAAGGTGCAGTCGTGACTGTGGTGTGACCTGATGTGGTGGAGAGCTTGCCATCAAGGTAACAAGATATTGGGGCATACAGGTGCAGTCGTGACTGTGGTGTGACCTGATGTGGTGGAGAGCTTGCCATCAAGGTAACAAGATATTGGGGCATACAGGTGCAGCCGTGACTGTGGTGTGACCTGACGTGGTGGAGAGCTTGCCATTGAAGTAACAAGATATTGGGGCATACAGGTGTAGCCGTGACTGTGGTGTGACCTGACGTGGTGGAGAGCTTGCCATCAAGGTAACAAGATATTGGGGCATACAGGTGCAGTCGTGACTGTGGTGTGACCTGACGTGGTGGAGAGCTTGCCATTGAGGTAACAAGATATTGGGGCATACAGGTGCAGTCATGACTGTGGTGTGACCTGATGTGGTGGAGAGCTTGCCATTGAGGTAACAAGATATTGGGGCATACAGGTGCAGTCATGACTGTGGTGTGACCTGACGTGGTGGAGAGCTTGCCATCAAGGTAACAAGATATTGGGGCATACAGGTGCAGCCTTGACTGTGGTGTGTCCTGATGTGGTGGAGAGCTTGCCATTGAGGTAACAAGATATTGGGGCATACAGGTGCAGCCTTGACTGTGGTGTGACATGATGTGGTGGAGAGCTTGCCATTGAGGTAACAAGATATTGGGGCATACAGGTGCAGCCTTGACTGTGGTGTGTCCTGATGTGGTGGAGAGCTTGCCATTGAGGTAACAAGATATTGGGGCATACAGGTGCAGCCATGACTGTGGTGTGACCTGATGTGGTGGAGAGCTTGCCAACGAGGTAACAAGATATTGGGGCATACAGGTGCAGCCATGACTGTGGTGTGACCTGATGTGGTGGAGAGCTTGCCATCAAGGTAACAAGATATTGGGGCATACAGGTGCAGTCGTGACTGTGGTGTGACCTGACGTGGTGGAGAGCTTGCCATCAAGGTAACCAGATATTGGGGCATACAGGTGCAGCCGTGACTGTGGTGCGACCTGACGTGGTGGAGAGCTTGCCATTGAGGTAACAAGATATTGGGGCATACAGGTGCAGCCATGACTGTGGTGTGACCTGACGTGGTGGAGAGCTTGCCATTGAGGTAACAAGATATTGGGGCATACAGGTGCAGCCATGACTGTGGTGTGACCTGATGTGGTGGAGAGCTTGCCATTGAGGTAACAAGACATTGGGGCATACAGGTGCAGCCGTGACTGTGGTGCGACCTGATGTGGTGGAGAGCTTGCCATTGAGGTAACAAGATATTGGGGCATACAGGTGCAGTCGTGACAGTGGTGTGACCTGACGTGGTGGAGAGCTTGCCATCGAGGTAACAAGAGATTGGGGCATACAGGTGCAGCCATGACTGTGGTGTGACCTGACGTGGTGGAGAGCTTGCCATCGAGGTAACAAGATATTGGGGCATACAGGTGCAGCCATGACTGTGGTGTGACCTGATGTGGTGGAGGGCTTGCCATCAAGGTAACAAGATATTGGGGAATACAGGTGCAGCCATGACTGTGGTGTGACCTGATGTGGTGGAGAGCTTGCCATCAAGGTAACAAGATATTGGGGCATACAGGTGCAGCCATGACTGTGGTGTGACCTGATGTGGTGGAGAGCTTGCCATTGAGGTAACAAGATATTGGGGCATACAGGTGCAGCCATGACTGTGGTGTGACCTGATGTGGTGGAGAGCTTGCCATTGAGGTAACAAGATATTGGGGCATGAAGGTGCAGCCGTGACTGTGGTGTGACCTGACGTGGTGGAGAGCTTGCCATTGAGGTAACAAGATATTGGGGCATGAAGGTGAAGTCGTGACTGTGGTGTGACCTGATGTGGTGGAGAGCTTGCCATTGAGGTAACAAGATATTGGGGCATACAGGTGCAGCCATGACTGTGGTGTGACCTGACGTGGTGGAGAGCTTGCCATTGAGGTAACAAGATATTGGGGCATGAAGGTGCAGTCGTGACAGTGGTGTGACCTGACGTGGTGGAGAGCTTGCCATCGAGGTAACAAGATATTGGGGCATACAGGTGCAGCCATGACTGTGGTGTGACCTGATGTGGTGGAGAGCTTGCCATCAAGGTAACAAGATATTGGGGCATACAGGTGCAGCCATGACTGTGGTGTGACCTGACGTGGTGGAGAGCTTGCCATCAAGGTAACAAGATATTGGGGCATACAGGTGCAGCCATGACTGTGGTGTGACCTGACGTGGTGGAGAGCTTGCCATCAAGGTAACAAGATATTGGGGCATACAGGTGCAGCCATGACTGTGGTGTGACCTGACGTGGTGGAGAGGTTGCCATCAAGGTAACAAGATATTGGGGCATAGAGGTGCAGCCATGACTGTGGTGTGACCTGATGTGGTGGAGAGCTTGCCATTGAGGTAACAAGATATTGGGGCATGAAGGTGCAGTCGTGACTGTGGTGTGACCTGATGTGGTGGAGAGCTTGCCATTGAGGTAACAAGATATTGGGGCATACAGGTGCAGCCATGACTGTGGTGTGACCTGATGTGGTGGAGAGCTTGCCATCAAGGTAACAAGATATTGGGGCATACAGGTGCAGCCATGACTGTGGTGTGACCTGATGTGGTGGAGAGCTTGCCATCAAGGTAACAAGATATTGGGGCATACAGGTGCAGCCATGACTGTGGTGTGACCTGATGTGGTGGAGAGCTTGCCATTGAGGTAACAAGATATTGGGGCATACAGGTGCAGCCATGACTGTGGTGTGACCTGATGTGGTGGAGAGCTTGCCATCAAGGTAACAAGATATTGGGGCATACAGGTGCAGCCATGACTGTGGTGTGACCTGACGTGGTGGAGAGCTTGCCATCAAGGTAACAAGATATTGGGGCATACAGGTGCAGCCATGACTGTGGTGTGACCTGATGTGGTGGAGAGCTTGCCATTGAGGTAACAAGATATTGGGGCATACAGGTGCAGCCGTGACTGTGGTGTGACCTGACGTGGTGGAGAGCTTGCCATCAAGGTAACAAGATATTGGGGCATACAGGTGCAGCCATGACTGTGGTGTGACCTGATGTGGTGGAGAGCTTGCCATTGAGGTAACAAGATATTGGGGCATACAGGTGCAGCCATGACTGTGGTGTGACCTGACGTGGTGGAGAGCTTGCCATTGAGGTAACAAGATATTGGGGCATACAGGTGCAGTCGTGACTGTGGTGTGATCTGATGTGGTGGAGAGCTTGCCATCAAGGTAACAAGATATTGGGGCATACAGGTGCAGCCATGACTGTGGTGTGACCTGACGTGGTGGAGAGCTTGCCATCAAGGTAACAAGATATTGGGGCATACAGGTGCAGCCGTGACTGTGGTGCGACCTGATGTGGTGGAGAGGTTGCCATCAAGGTAACAAGATATTGGGGCATAGAGGTGCAGCCATGACTGTGGTGTGTCCTGATGTGGTGGAGAGCTTGCCATTGAGGTAACAAGATATTGGGGCATGAAGGTGCAGTCGTGACTGTGGTGTGACCTGATGTGGTGGAGAGCTTGCCATTGAGGTAACAAGATATTGGGGCATACAGGTGCAGTCGTGACTGTGGTGTGATCTGATGTGGTGGAGAGCTTGCCATCAAGGTAACAAGATATTGGGGCATGAAGGTGCAGTCGTGACTGTGGTGTGACCTGATGTGGTGGAGAGCTTGCCATCAAGGTAACAAGATATTGGGGCATGAAGGTGCAGTCGTGACTGTGGTGTGACCTGATGTGGTGGAGAGCTTGCCATCAAGGTAACAAGATATTGGGGCATACAGGTGCAGCCGTGACTGTGGTGTGACCTGACGTGGTGGAGAGCTTGCCATTGAGGTAACAAGATATTGGGGCATTAAGGTGCAGTCGTGACTGTGGTGTGACCTGACGTGGTGGAGAGCTTGCCATTGAGGTAACAAGATATTGGGGCGTTAAGGTGCAGTCGTGACTGTGGTGTGACCTGATGTGGTGGAGAGCTTGCCATCAAGGTAACAAGATATTGGGGCATACAGGTGCAGTCGTGACTGTGGTGTGACCTGATGTGGTGGAGAGCTTGCCATCAAGGTAACAAGATATTGGGGCATGAAGGTGCAGTCGTGACTGTGGTGTGACCTGATGTGGTGGAGAGCTTGCCATCAAGGTAACAAGATATTGGGGCATGAAGATGCAGTCGTGACTGTGGTGTGACCTGATGTGGTGGAGAGCTTGCCATCAAGGTAACAAGATATTGGGGCATACAGGTGCAGCCGTGACTGTGGTGTGACCTGACGTGGTGGAGAGCTTGCCATTGAGGTAACAAGATATTGGGGCATTAAGGTGCAGTCGTGACTGTGGTGTGACCTGACGTGGTGGAGAGCTTGCCATTGAGGTAACAAGATATTGGGGCATGAAGGTGCAGTCGTGACTGTGGTGTGACCTGACGTGGTGGAGAGCTTGCCATCAAGGTAACAAGATATTGGGGCATACAGGTGCAGTCATGACTGTGGTGTGACCTGATGTGGTGGAGAGCTTGCCATTGAGGTAACAAGATATTGGGGCATACAGGTGCAGCCATGACTGTGGTGTGACCTGATGTGGTGGAGAGCTTGCCATTGAGGTAACAAGATACTGGGGCATACAGGTGCAGCCGTGACTGTGGTGTGACCTGATGTGGTGGAGAGCTTGCCATCAAGGTAACAAGATATTGGGGCATACAGGTGCAGCCATGACTGTGGTGTGACCTGATGTGGTGGAGAGCTTGCCATCAAGGTAACAAGATATTGGGGCATATAGGTGCAGTCGTGACTGTGGTGTGACCTGACGTGGTGGAGAGCTTGCCATTGAGGTAACAAGATATTGGGGCATGAAGGTGCAGTCGTGACTGTGGTGTGACCTGACGTGGTGGAGAGCTTGCCATCAAGGTAACAAGATATTGGGGCATACAGGTGCAGTCATGACTGTGGTGTGACCTGATGTGGTGGAGCGCTTGCCATCAAGGTAACAAGATATTGGGGCATACAGGTGCAGTCATGACTGTGGTGTGACCTGATGTGGTGGAGCGCTTGCCATCAAGGTAACAAGATATTGGGGCATACAGGTGCAGTCGTGACTGTGGTGTGACCTGACGTGGTGGAGAGCTTGCCATCAAGGTAACAAGATATTGGGGCATACAGGTGCAGCCATGACTGTGGTGTGACCTGATGTGGTGGAGAGCTTGCCATCAAGGTAACAAGATATTGAGGCATACAGGTGCAGCCATGACTGTGGTGTGACCTGACGTGGTGGAGAGCTTGCCATCAAGGTAACAAGATATTGGGGCATACAGGTGCAGCCATGACTGTGGTGTGACCTGATGTAGTGGAGAGCTTGCCATCAAGGTAACAAGATATTGGGGCATACAGGTGCAGCCATGACTGTGGTGTGACCTGACGTGGTGGAGAGCTTGCCATTGAGGTAACAAGATATTGGGGCATACAGGTGCAGCCATGACTGTGGTGTGACCTGACGTGGTGGAGAGCTTGCCATTGAGCTAACAAGATATTGGGGCATATAGGTGCAGTCGTGACTGTGGTGTGACCTGACGTGGTGGAGAGCTTGCCATTGAGGTAACAACATATTGGGGCATACAGGTGCAGTCGTGACTGTGGTGTGACCTGACGTGGTGGAGAGCTTGCCATTGAGGTAACAAGATATTGGGGCATACAGGTGCAGTCGTGACTGTGGTGTTACCTGACGTGGTGGAGAGCTTGCCATCAAGGTAACAAGATATTGGGGCATACAGGTGCAGCCGTGACTGTGGTGTGACCTGTTGTGGTGGAGAGCTTGCCATTGAGGTAACAAGATATTGGGGCATACAGGTGCAGCCATGACTGTGGTGTGACCTGATGTGGTGGAGAGCTTGCCATCGAGGTAACAAGATATTGGGGCATACAGGTGCAGTCATGACTGTGGTGTTACCTGATGTGGTGGAGAGCTTGCCATCAAGGTAACAAGATATTGGGGCATACAGGTGCAGCCATGACTGTGGTGTGACCTGATGTGGTGGAGAGCTTGCCATCAAGGTAACAAGATATTGGGGCATACAGGTGCAGTCGTGACATTGGTGTGACCTGACGTGGTGGAGAGCTTGCCATCAAGGTAACAAGATATTGGGGCATACAGGTGCAGCCGTGACTGTGGTGTGATCTGACGTGGTGGAGAGCTTGCCATTGAGGTAACAAGATATTGGGGCATACAGGTGCAGCCATGACTGTGGTGTGACCTGACGTGGTGGAGAGCTTGCCATCAAGGTAACAAGATATTGGGGCATACAGGTGCAGTCGTGACTGTGGTGTGACCTGACGTGGTGGAGAGCTTGCCATCAAGGTAACAAGATATTGGGGCATACAGGTGCAGTCGTGACTGTGGTGTGACCTGACGTGGTGGAGAGCTTGCCATCAAGGTAACAAGATATTGGGGCATACAGGTGCAGCCATGACTGTGGTGTGACCTGACGTGGTGGAGAGCTTGCCATTGAGGTAACAAGATGTTGGGGCATACAGGTGCAGCCGTGACTGTGGTGTGACCTGATGTGGTGGAGAGCTTGCCATCAAGGTAACAAGATATTGGGGCATACAGGTGCAGCCGTGACTGTGGTGTGACCTGATGTGGTGGAGAGCTTGCCATCAAGGTAACAAGATATTGGGGCATACAGGTGCAGCCATGACTGTGGTGTGACCTGATGTGGCTGAGAGCTTGCCATTGAGGTAACAAGATATTGGGGCATACAGGTGCAGCCATGACTGTGGTGTGACCTGATGTGGTGGAGAGCTTGCCATCAAGGTAACAAGATATTGGGGCATACAGGTGCAGCCATGACTGTGGTGTGACCTGATGTGGTGGAGAGCTTGCCATCAAGGTAACAAGATATTGGGGCATACAGGTGCAGCCATGACTGTGGTGTGACCTGATGTGGTGGAGAGCTTGCCATTGAGGTAACAAGATATTGGGGCATACAGGTGCAGCCATGACTGTGGTGTGACCTGATTTGGTGGAGAGCTTGCCATCAAGGTAACAAGATATTGGGGCATACAGGTGCAGCCATGACTGTGGTGTGACCTGATGTGGTGGAGAGCTTGCCATCAAGGTAACAAGATATTGGGGCATACAGGTGCAGCCATGACTGTGGTGTGACCTGATGTGGTGGAGAGCTTGCCATTGAGGTAACAAGATATTGGGGCATACAGGTGCAGCCATGACTGTGGTGTGACCTGATGTGGTGGAGAGCTTGCCATCAAGGTAACAAGATATTGGGGCATACAGGTGCAGCCATGACTGTGGTGTGACCTGACGTGGTGGAGAGCTTGCCATCAAGGTAACAAGATATTGGGGCATACAGGTGCAGCCATGACTGTGGTGTGACCTGATGTGGTGGAGAGCTTGCCATTGAGGTAACAAGATATTGGGGCATACAGGTGCAGCCGTGACTGTGGTGTGACCTGACGTGGTGGAGAGCTTGCCATCAAGGTAACAAGATATTGGGGCATACAGGTGCAGCCATGACTGTGGTGTGACCTGATGTGGTGGAGAGCTTGCCATTGAGGTAACAAGATATTGGGGCATACAGGTGCAGCCATGACTGTGGTGTGACCTGACGTGGTGGAGAGCTTGCCATTGAGGTAACAAGATATTGGGGCATACAGGTGCAGTCGTGACTGTGGTGTGATCTGATGTGGTGGAGAGCTTGCCATCAAGGTAACAAGATATTGGGGCATACAGGTGCAGCCATGACTGTGGTGTGACCTGACGTGGTGGAGAGCTTGCCATCAAGGTAACAAGATATTGGGGCATACAGGTGCAGCCGTGACTGTGGTGCGACCTGATGTGGTGGAGAGGTTGCCATCAAGGTAACAAGATATTGGGGCATAGAGGTGCAGCCATGACTGTGGTGTGTCCTGATGTGGTGGAGAGCTTGCCATTGAGGTAACAAGATATTGGGGCATGAAGGTGCAGTCGTGACTGTGGTGTGACCTGATGTGGTGGAGAGCTTGCCATTGAGGTAACAAGATATTGGGGCATACAGGTGCAGTCGTGACTGTGGTGTGATCTGATGTGGTGGAGAGCTTGCCATCAAGGTAACAAGATATTGGGGCATGAAGGTGCAGTCGTGACTGTGGTGTGACCTGATGTGGTGGAGAGCTTGCCATCAAGGTAACAAGATATTGGGGCATGAAGGTGCAGTCGTGACTGTGGTGTGACCTGATGTGGTGGAGAGCTTGCCATCAAGGTAACAAGATATTGGGGCATACAGGTGCAGCCGTGACTGTGGTGTGACCTGACGTGGTGGAGAGCTTGCCATTGAGGTAACAAGATATTGGGGCATTAAGGTGCAGTCGTGACTGTGGTGTGACCTGACGTGGTGGAGAGCTTGCCATTGAGGTAACAAGATATTGGGGCGTTAAGGTGCAGTCGTGACTGTGGTGTGACCTGATGTGGTGGAGAGCTTGCCATCAAGGTAACAAGATATTGGGGCATACAGGTGCAGTCGTGACTGTGGTGTGACCTGATGTGGTGGAGAGCTTGCCATCAAGGTAACAAGATATTGGGGCATGAAGGTGCAGTCGTGACTGTGGTGTGACCTGATGTGGTGGAGAGCTTGCCATCAAGGTAACAAGATATTGGGGCATGAAGATGCAGTCGTGACTGTGGTGTGACCTGATGTGGTGGAGAGCTTGCCATCAAGGTAACAAGATATTGGGGCATACAGGTGCAGCCGTGACTGTGGTGTGACCTGACGTGGTGGAGAGCTTGCCATTGAGGTAACAAGATATTGGGGCATTAAGGTGCAGTCGTGACTGTGGTGTGACCTGACGTGGTGGAGAGCTTGCCATTGAGGTAACAAGATATTGGGGCATGAAGGTGCAGTCGTGACTGTGGTGTGACCTGACGTGGTGGAGAGCTTGCCATCAAGGTAACAAGATATTGGGGCATACAGGTGCAGTCATGACTGTGGTGTGACCTGATGTGGTGGAGAGCTTGCCATTGAGGTAACAAGATATTGGGGCATACAGGTGCAGCCATGACTGTGGTGTGACCTGATGTGGTGGAGAGCTTGCCATTGAGGTAACAAGATACTGGGGCATACAGGTGCAGCCGTGACTGTGGTGTGACCTGATGTGGTGGAGAGCTTGCCATCAAGGTAACAAGATATTGGGGCATACAGGTGCAGCCATGACTGTGGTGTGACCTGATGTGGTGGAGAGCTTGCCATCAAGGTAACAAGATATTGGGGCATATAGGTGCAGTCGTGACTGTGGTGTGACCTGACGTGGTGGAGAGCTTGCCATTGAGGTAACAAGATATTGGGGCATGAAGGTGCAGTCGTGACTGTGGTGTGACCTGACGTGGTGGAGAGCTTGCCATCAAGGTAACAAGATATTGGGGCATACAGGTGCAGTCATGACTGTGGTGTGACCTGATGTGGTGGAGCGCTTGCCATCAAGGTAACAAGATATTGGGGCATACAGGTGCAGTCATGACTGTGGTGTGACCTGATGTGGTGGAGCGCTTGCCATCAAGGTAACAAGATATTGGGGCATACAGGTGCAGTCGTGACTGTGGTGTGACCTGACGTGGTGGAGAGCTTGCCATCAAGGTAACAAGATATTGGGGCATACAGGTGCAGCCATGACTGTGGTGTGACCTGATGTGGTGGAGAGCTTGCCATCAAGGTAACAAGATATTGAGGCATACAGGTGCAGCCATGACTGTGGTGTGACCTGACGTGGTGGAGAGCTTGCCATCAAGGTAACAAGATATTGGGGCATACAGGTGCAGCCATGACTGTGGTGTGACCTGATGTAGTGGAGAGCTTGCCATCAAGGTAACAAGATATTGGGGCATACAGGTGCAGCCATGACTGTGGTGTGACCTGACGTGGTGGAGAGCTTGCCATTGAGGTAACAAGATATTGGGGCATACAGGTGCAGCCATGACTGTGGTGTGACCTGACGTGGTGGAGAGCTTGCCATTGAGCTAACAAGATATTGGGGCATATAGGTGCAGTCGTGACTGTGGTGTGACCTGACGTGGTGGAGAGCTTGCCATTGAGGTAACAACATATTGGGGCATACAGGTGCAGTCGTGACTGTGGTGTGACCTGACGTGGTGGAGAGCTTGCCATTGAGGTAACAAGATATTGGGGCATACAGGTGCAGTCGTGACTGTGGTGTTACCTGACGTGGTGGAGAGCTTGCCATCAAGGTAACAAGATATTGGGGCATACAGGTGCAGCCGTGACTGTGGTGTGACCTGTTGTGGTGGAGAGCTTGCCATTGAGGTAACAAGATATTGGGGCATACAGGTGCAGCCATGACTGTGGTGTGACCTGATGTGGTGGAGAGCTTGCCATCGAGGTAACAAGATATTGGGGCATACAGGTGCAGTCATGACTGTGGTGTTACCTGATGTGGTGGAGAGCTTGCCATCAAGGTAACAAGATATTGGGGCATACAGGTGCAGCCATGACTGTGGTGTGACCTGATGTGGTGGAGAGCTTGCCATCAAGGTAACAAGATATTGGGGCATACAGGTGCAGTCGTGACATTGGTGTGACCTGACGTGGTGGAGAGCTTGCCATCAAGGTAACAAGATATTGGGGCATACAGGTGCAGCCGTGACTGTGGTGTGATCTGACGTGGTGGAGAGCTTGCCATTGAGGTAACAAGATATTGGGGCATACAGGTGCAGCCATGACTGTGGTGTGACCTGACGTGGTGGAGAGCTTGCCATCAAGGTAACAAGATATTGGGGCATACAGGTGCAGTCGTGACTGTGGTGTGACCTGACGTGGTGGAGAGCTTGCCATCAAGGTAACAAGATATTGGGGCATACAGGTGCAGTCGTGACTGTGGTGTGACCTGACGTGGTGGAGAGCTTGCCATCAAGGTAACAAGATATTGGGGCATACAGGTGCAGCCATGACTGTGGTGTGACCTGACGTGGTGGAGAGCTTGCCATTGAGGTAACAAGATATTGGGGCATACAGGTGCAGCCGTGACTGTGGTGTGACCTGATGTGGTGGAGAGCTTGCCATCAAGGTAACAAGATATTGGGGCATACAGGTGCAGCCGTGACTGTGGTGTGACCTGATGTGGTGGAGAGCTTGCCATCAAGGTAACAAGATATTGGGGCATACAGGTGCAGCCATGACTGTGGTGTGACCTGATGTGGCTGAGAGCTTGCCATTGAGGTAACAAGATATTGGGGCATACAGGTGCAGCCATGACTGTGGTGTGACCTGATGTGGTGGAGAGCTTGCCATCAAGGTAACAAGATATTGGGGCATACAGGTGCAGCCATGACTGTGGTGTGACCTGATGTGGTGGAGAGCTTGCCATCAAGGTAACAAGATATTGGGGCATACAGGTGCAGCCATGACTGTGGTGTGACCTGATGTGGTGGAGAGCTTGCCATTGAGGTAACAGATATTGGGGCATACAGGTGCAGTCGTGACTGTGGTGTGACCTGATGTGGTGGAGAGCTTGCCATCAAGGTAACAAGATATTGGGGCATACAGGTGCAGTCATGACTGTGGTGTGACCTGACGTGGTGGAGAGCTTGCCATTGAGGTAACAAGATATTGGGGCATACAGGTGCAGTCATGACTGTGGTGTGACCTGATGTGGTGGAGAGCTTGCCATTGAGGTAACAAGATATTGGGGCATACAGGTGCAGTCGTGACTGTGGTGTGACTTGACGTGGTGGAGAGCTTGCCATCAAGGTAACAAGATATTGGGGCATACCGGTGCAGTCGTGACTGTGGTGTGACCTGACGTGGTGGAGAGCTTGCCATCAAGGTAACAAGATATTGGGGCATACAGGTGCAGTCGTGACTGTGGTGTGACTTGACGTGGTGGAGAGCTTGCCATCAAGGTAACAAGATATTGGGGCATACAGGTGTAGCCGTGACTGTGGTGTGACCTGACATGGTGGAGAGCTTGCCATCGAGGTAACAAGATTGGCCCTACATGAGCACTTGCATTGGGCAATGCCTTGCCCATGGAGGAGGCCTTAATGGAGCTAACTTTGGGGCAGAGCTTTACAAGTCTGTGGGATTATGTTGCAAGGGTGACTGTGGAGGTGGTCCTGGGTTTGGATGCTCTTAGCAGTCAGAGGCCACATCAATGTTGGCAGGAGGGTCCTACAAGTCGGAGGCAGAGAGAGTAACCTTTGAGTTTAGAGAGGTCAGTTATAAAAGTTTAACTAGCAAAACTAGTTCTAAATGAAAAAGCAATCATTCGTGTGGGGCATACTAAAGTAAATAAAATAAAAGTAATTCAAAGGGAATATAGTTGCAATAGATTATAGTCACTGGTTCTATTATTAATAAAAAAATACATCTGAGAATGCAATATGATTATTTTGAACAGCTCTACCTGACAAGAAAATTCAAAGCTTTTAAGCTAAAAAGTTCAACACAATTGTGTGATGAATTAAATTATGTCATGCTTCTGCAAAAATTAGCTATCATATTTACAATGTACATTAGAGTCTCGCTTATCTGAGGTAAAGGATGGATGAGATTACCTCAGATTTGAGATAAATATGGATATAGGACATATAAAAGATGAACTGAAATCACTAACTCACAAAAAAATTCAACACTTGTGCCAAAAAGAACATTAAATGCTGATCTGGAAACAAACTACAGCACTTGCACATAGCATCATAAACCTTCTGGTATAATGGTTGTCATTTATAAGTGAATTTGAATGATCTCATGAACTGAGCTGTTACGATAGGCACTTTTAATGTAACTGCATAAGAACAACTATAGAATGTTACATTTGAAGTGAACAGTTTTATCTAAAGGAAGAGACAGGCTAAGCATGAAAAGTTGTGTGAATGTCCTTTGTTTCTCTAAAAGTCCTCACACACTTTAGGAGAGAGGCACAAAAGTATGTAATAAACATGTCAGGTGTACACTAGCTGGATTTGTGAGACTCTGCCATACTTCAGAAGGCAAGTGAAATGAACAAAGGAGGTTTACAGTTTAAAATGAGTTACAGTAAAAATAGACTTTTGTAGGTAACATATTATATCATTTTAACACTACAGAACTCCCACAGTAGATATCCAAGAATATAACACTGGTTTAGATAGAACTGTGTCATACATTTACATTCAAAATATTAAAATAATAGTTTTTGGACATTGTAAGGTACACACACTTAATGGTTATAACCTCTCCTTCCTACTACAAACATTTAACTTGGAATATGTGATTCACTTTCGGACCACAATTCATATAAACACTGCAACAGCTATAGATAATACGTTCCTAAATGCCCAAAAAATTCCACATTATAATTTAACTTCTGTTGTAAACGGCATGTCAATCATGTTGATAAGCTACTGTTGGTAAGAAATGGACCGAACATAGGAAAAGTAAATTATAATAAGAATAAATAGAGATGAGCATATCAATAAAGTTACATTATTGTTGAGGAATGAAAAGTAGACATTTCTTTGGCAACACTGAAGGATACAACCAATTTTATGATTTATGAAACTTATACTATCATCAGCTGAATTTATTTTCCCTAAGAAAAAATAATTGATCACAGGTAATAATGGTCAAACCCTAGAGACCCTAAGTATGAGGAACTACCTTGCAAATAACAGAATTACACAATTTATGACCCAAACATTACAATACACTAAAGTACATATTATAAACTACTTAAAAGAGTAATGAATGAAGCAAAAAGAAGGTATTGCGCACTAGCTATTGATAAATATAATACAATTAAAGCAATTAACAATGTGGCTTCCAGGAAATAAGGTTTACCCAACTTTGTAAAACAGTCAAACAGCACTACAGTTAAATAGCATCACCACCGCCACAGCCGCCACCGCCGCCACCGCCGCCACCACCATTCACACAAGTACTAGGCTCAAGGCCCAGTAGTTAAATAGCGTTTATGTTTTATATAATACTAGAGAGTATCAGTACTAAATATGAACTTTTAAGAGGTTGAATCAGAAACTGAAAAATTTAATGCCATAGCCGGGATTTGAACTACGGATCTTCTGCATTGAGCGGCTGATTCAGTTTCTGATTCAAACTCTTAAACATTGCCCACACATGGCTTGTGTGTTTAAAAACACCAGCAGTAAGCTTGTTGTCATAAATAAATAATAATGACCTTTTAAGTTGATGTACTACATAAAACATACCTTTAATAATTAATGTAGGTTATTGTAAGAAAAAGTAGGAAAGTAATTAACTTTTTTTGTACAACTTACCTTAATATCATCATTCCTACATGAAACTTCTCTTTCTAGCCACCATTTTTCTTCTTTAATATCTATCTTGGTTTCAACCTCACTTTCTTTGAAGGTTCCATTAAAGCTTAACAGATGTTGTTCTACACTCTGTGAGCATGGGGAATCTCCAGGTTCTGGTTTGATATCACTGCTACTTGTAGCAGTTTCTATCTCCACCTTGTTCACAGGGTCTTTGATAACAAGATCTCTCTCATTCAGTGAACAAAAGTCCAGGAAAGAAGATTCCTCTTTGACTTCTTCTTTAATATCCATTTTACTATAGTTACTATATTTGAACAGTTCTGTTCTTAAACTTCAGTAGCAAGTCTGTGGGAAAGAAACACATTATTAGTAACATCCATGAGTTTCTTCCCAAATAATTGAAATTAAATACACTTCAACAAACAACATTAAGTAGCACAAACTAATGATAGTAATTTGGTGTCATATGTTAGAATAACATTTTTAACACTCAAAGATTTATACATTCCTTATGTGTTTTTATCTGAATGTAATGCATATTATTAGAGCAAAACATGGATTAAATTACACTATTATAAAAGCAGAGGACACAGAGGAGCTTAAAATGAGGACTACAAAGTAAAATTTAATATTTTACTGATTTAATGCAACTCTTAGCCATAAAAGCTAAGGCGATATTGTTTATAAGAAGCCTCCTAAAATAGTTAAAATTTGTGTTTATAGTGGTGGCAGAAAAAGTCCCCTAAAATTGTGAATCATTGTCCTAGTGGGCAATGATAGAGATCTTCAATTGTTTTAGCTTGTTCATGTGTTATTGGGATTGGCATCATGTGGAAATCACAAAGTCCGCGAATAATTTGAAAAGTTATCGACATATAGTGTTTATTGGAAGAACATTGTGTTTTAAAAGTTAACAGGAGTAAAAATGCAGAGAACTAATATATAATTAGTAAGGCTGCATCAAAAGATAGAAGAAGATTATGAACTCCCAAAATTACGTAGTTCGTGTTCGGGTTGTGTGAACCCCGCAGGGCTTGAGACAAAGGACGCCAATCCAGAATATTTGTATTATTGTTTGTGACGTAAAGGAACAATAAATAAGTATATTAAAAATATAAAAAGGAAATTTAATCATCCTTGTAAGGCGTAGACCTATACCACGCCCTGAGGTACGTCAAGAAATTCGATGAAAAGTATTTAGAGTCTCATAGCTGCATTAAACGTAAATAACTGTCTCAAACGTCGCATCAACGACGTGTGGCAAGAAAGAAGATCAAATTACCGTACCAAAGCTTGTGAACTATAAAAGCTACAAGAGAAAAAGCAAGTAGAGAAAGGTGTGTAAATATAAGACATTGTGTTTCTATTTCAATTATGTAGAAAATTGCATGAATTCTTTGCAGAAGGTGGAATAAAGAAACAACTGTCATTTTGTTTCATAAAAGAAAAGTGAGTACGGAAAACTGTGTGAACATAATTCAGGCCACTTCATTTCAGTCATACAGAATTATATGAATTTATGTTGCAGGGTGAGAAGTGAATGACATGTGAATGTAATATGTTGCATTTCTATTTCACTTATAAAAATTGTATGAATTGTACATTGAACATAGAGTAGAGGAAATGCAAATGTGTTATGTAGATGAGGAGTAGAGAAATCTATGTGAATTTAATACGTTGCATAGTAAAATGGATGAAATAAACACCCCCATGAAAAAACTTACATGTGCCAATTTTAATTGTGACCAGTCAATAAATAGATTGTATGTATTGTATGTTAAAGAATGGGTACAGAAGAACATATGAAGGTGTTACGTAAAAGGAAAGTCAGTAGAGAAAACCATGCATGTGTAATGTTTCATTTGTATTTCAGTCATAAAGAACTATATGAGCTGTATGTTGAAGAGCAAGTAGAGAAGAATATGGGAATGTGCTATGTAAGAGAAAAGTGAGTAGTGAAAACCATGTGAATGCAATGTGTTGCATAGTAAAATGGATAGCATATAAAACTCCAAGAAAGGAAACTTAAATATTCCAATTTTCATGGTGATCTGTCAACTAGTTTTACATGGAGAAAATTGTGTGAATATTGTAGCCCATCGCATTATTGTCGGCACTACCGCGAAGGAGCTTAGGGGAAGAGACAGAGAATGGCCGCATTGTTGGGGCGCTTGCCGAAAGAGAGAAAGAGATAGAGACTTCTGAAACTTTCTGCTTTGTATTTCACCGCAATAATAACTGAACTTTCCTGAAGTTTCCAGAATAGTGCCTGGGAGATATAAATAGCGGTAAAGCGTGAGAAGAGACAGGTTTTGTGTTACTATTTCAAAAGCCGTGCGGTTGGTGAATCGGCTAAGACTTTCTTGCTGTTGCAACGAGTGTAAAAAGACTGTTGACAGAAATAAAAGTGTTTCTTTATCTCGACTACATCTGTCTCCTTTACTTGACACCCACCAAAGTCACAATTGCCATTCTATTTCAATCGAAGAAAATTGTATAAATTGTGAACTAAAAGGCAAGTAGTAAAGGAAATGTGTATGTGTTAAGTCAAATAAAAGTGAGTGGACAACACCATTTGAATGTAACACATTGCATGGTGAAATGGATAATATAAAAAGCCTCCATTAAAAATACATATACATGCCGAATTTCATAGTGATCGGTCAAGTGGTCTTGGAGATTGACAGCTACATACATATATACACATTCCTTTATATACAGGTAGGTGGGCGGGTGGGCGGGTGGGCAGGCGGGCGGGTGGGCGGGCGGGCGGGCGGGCGGGTGGGTGGGCGGGCGGGCGGGCGGGCGGGCGGGCGGGCGGGCGGGCGGGCGGGCGGGCGGGCGGGCGGGCGGGCGGGCGGGCGGGCAGGCAGGCAGGCAGGTAGGTAGGTAGGTAGATAGACAGACAGACAGACAGACAGACAGATAGATAATCCATAAAATTCACTAGATGATCAACAAGAGCACAGTACAGTTTCATTCCCGGAAAACAAGGAATCATCACTTATAAAGCTACTATAGCTCATAATTGTTCTGTTCTGTGGTCCTGTACAATCACTCACATAAGTATTCATATAACTACTTGTTTTAAGTTTCTAACTATTGTACACTTTCCCACGTCAGTCAGTATTGAAGATTGGCCTGTGCTTTGTTTATTTTTGTTTCTTCTGGTCCGGTTATGCCTGTGTATGATGCTCTTATCTATCGAAGTAGGTCTATTTCATATTTCAGCTATTTCTTTTAATGTTTTACTATTTCAAAAGCAACTTACAGCAATTTCCTTTTGTCTCTGTCATATCCTTAACCTTCTGTTCAGATGCATTAAGTTTCAAGGCCTTAAAAACAATGAATGCAGCAGAAGTGCACCAGCTGAAGGAAGAACAATGATTTACTGGGGTGGTTTTGTCCTCAGCTGCTTTGCCAGTAAAATACTTGTTTGATAACAGAGTTGAGCAGTCTCTTTTTATAAAAAGAACATAGTTGTTAGCAATTTTTCAATAGTAACTAACATTGTATAAACAAGATGCACTGGAATCAACCAGACTCAGTTTGCATGTATGTTTGTCCAGATCGCTCAGTTGGTTAGGGGCTTGACTACCGACACCAAGGTTACAGGTTCAAACCTCGTCCAGACCAATGGTTTTTATGTGGGCTTAACTGAAAGTCCCATGTGAGGAAATTTACTAGCACTAAAAGGACTCCTGGTGGATGAAATTCTGGCACACCAGTGGCCCTGATATGATCCTGGTTATTGATAGCATCCTTCACTAACAAAAAATGTTTTTTTCTTTCAGTAGCCATCAGGAACGATGGCAGTAAATGACATATAACGCACAGGTAGCAGTAATAGGGGAAGTGCTGTGTTTCAACGTTTCACATCTTCCTCAGGAAGTTTTTGTACACGTTATACACTATTTCTCTGGCTTCACTGTGAATAACGGAGTGTTTTCTTGCTTCTGTCGGAAGCCTTAGCAAAGTTATCACACAGTAGATGGACATATTGCTGGGAGTTATTTAACTTCACTGTTAAACTGCACTTTCACATGCAGCCAGAAACAGATTATGCCTGATTGGCTAGAAAATACATGAGTGCAATGTTGTTGAATATGTGTCTTCGGCACAACTGCCTTAATTCGTGTTCCCCTTGTGACAGGAAATACTGTTATGAGAAATTATATGTCTGAATTGGTTTCTGTATGTAGTTTAACTTCATTAGTGATGGGGAAGATTTAGTAGTTGACCATTGAAGTTGATGTGTAATGAATGTGACTAATATTAATGATATTACTTTAGGAACTGCAATGAGAATCGTAACAGAATGTAAAGAGTGAAATCTGCTACTTTGGGGTTTAACTACAGACCCTGTGGGCATACTTTGTTGTAGCTTCACAGTTGCAGCCAAAAACTATTCCTTGGCTATGCCATGTGACATAGAGCTCTCACTCCCTTGGCTATACTTGGCGGCTTAGGACCCTCAAGCTCAGCTACACTTGGTGCCTTAGGACTCTCAATCTCTCAGCTACATTTGGCAGCTTAGGGACCAGAATCTCACAGCAATGCTTCGGAGCTTTGCGTGCTAAAGTACTTAAGTGTTTATTACCAATACTGACAGCTGTGCCATTATGAGTCAGATAGCAAGTAGCATAAACAACTGAGATACCAGAAGCAGCATATACTTGATTACCAATGGTCCACTATTAAGTTACTGCCATGTCTTCTATAAATACACAGTCTTGCTAGTTTGAAGTGTCAGGTAAGAGAACATAATGTGACACATAATTAGTGCATCAACTTTCCCAGACTGCTTTGTTTTGTAAAGTACATACATATTTTAACTCCTAAATGGTAATATCTTGTCTATATAGGTGTCTAGGTTAGCATGTTGGAGTAGGTTGGTATCACTGGTCTATTTTACGGTCGTCTCTATTTAGTTATTTGTCAGTTGATATTTATCTGTGGTAATGGGTATTGTCATCATATTTTTCATGATACATCTTATCTTATATATTTAAATGAGCAATTCTTGTATATATATTCCGCACAATTTGGAAATGGCTCTAACAATTTCGATCAAATTGTGTACTCAGGCAGGGTTTTGCTTATTAGGTTTAATTATATAGGTGTAATTCCAGAAAAAACGTGATTTTACATGTAGCAGTCACCATTACACTAAACCTTATTTTGGCCATAATTTCTCTGTTTATGAGCTAATTTCAACAAACAAGTCAGGATACTAAAGGTCTCATCAAGAGCTTTCAGAAAACCTACAGAAAGTTGATTTAGCTATCTTAATCTACACATAACAGTCAAAATCTTATATATTTAAACAAGCAATTTTTGTATATATAAATATATTCTGTGCAACTTGGAAACGGCTCTAACAATTTCATTCAGAGTTTGTAAAGAAGGTTGACTTAACTATATTAGTCTATGCATAACAGTCACAATTAGTCAAAATCTTATTTTGGCCATAATTTCTCTGTTAATGGACCAATTTCAACAAACAAGCCAAGATATTAAAGGTCTCCTCACGCAACAGCTCCAATAAATGGGATGAAAATTTATATTTAGTTGACATTTTGGTTTTCAAGATTATCTACATAAGTAATAATTCTCCTCCCCCCCCAAAAAAAAATTATTGGAAAATGGAAAAGAAAAGAAAAGCAGAGCAAAGCTCACTCGCCCAGGTACTAGCCCTTAAAAGCAATATTACTTACATGCTTACTTTTATTCTGCTAATGTATTTTATGTGTCAACATTATAAAACTATAATATACTTTATTGAATTGTAAACCTATTTCTGTAAACTTATTCAATTTTGGTTTTAGGTGTCAAGTATAGCTAATGCAATTGAACCTGTGGCTTCAGTTCAATATGAAAATACTGAGGCAGAATGTGACTGATGATTCATTTGTTATTGAAACAGATCACCTCTCAAAATTAAGCCATCAAACTGAGTCTGGTTATGGTTGGATGATTTATAAGACTGTTCTGACTGTTTTCTCAGTCCTGATTCTAGTTCTGAAATATTGTCCACATACAGTTTGTGTGTTTAAAAACACTAGCAGAAGTTGGTTGATATAAAAAATGTTAACATCTAAAGGTTATTCAAACTGGGGACATAAAGTACTTATGATTAAAAGTCGCCCTGGGGGCACTTATCTCAGATGTGAGATTCCCTTGTGGTCTGCTGGGAAAATATGTATCAGTTGAAGAATTTAATGTCATACTGGCAAGCTGCAATTATAGCTCAGTGGCTAAGAGCAGCCATGCATCAGGCAGAAGATCTGTGGTTCAAATTCCAGTTATGGCATTGAATTTTCAGTCCTGGTTCTACCTCTCAAACATTGCCCGCACACGGCTTGTGTGTTTAAAAGCACCACCAGTAAGTTTGTTGGCATAAAAACATAACTGTTTTCACAATCCTGAGGGGCAGTTTGAGCAAGATGGAAATGAACCATCACAGTTGCTTCATGAAATGGGAAAATGTCTCGCCTGCAATTTACACTAAGAAGGAAAAGCTTATCCTGAGTATACAAGATTAAATAATTACAACAGTATTATATTGTGCCTTTATAATATTTACATTTAAATGCAAAGGACAGTATTTGTATGACACTTTCAGATGAAGGAGGAAATATTTTTTCGAAAATAACACAAGCAGCCTCTCTAAACGTATTTACTCTAGCAGTAGAAACATTACCACTGATAATTGGGTTTTATTAACAGAGCCTGGTAAGAAATTGCTAAGACATAACCTGACTTATGTTGGTACTCTGAAATCAAACAAGAAACAAATTCCACCAGAATATCTGCCCAATAAAAAGAGAGAAGTGAGATTGAATATCTATGTAATCACTAAAAATCTTATATTGTTATATTTTGCACAAAAAAGTGTGAAATTACTTATATTTCTAGCATCTATGGACAACTGCAAATTTAATGATGAAAAAAAATATAATGAACTGCAGACAATCTTCCTTTGTAATGCTGTAAAAGGTTCGTTATGAAATACAATGGAAAATCACTTATGTTGCTCTCATCTCTGGACCATTACAAATTACTAATCAGAAAATTAATAAACCAGTGATAATCTTTTGCAATGATACAAAGGGTGGAGTAGATGCCTTAGATATGAAATACAGCAACCATTCTTTAAACTGCAGAACCAGGACTTACCTACTGATGGCATTTTTCCACCTTATATCTGCCAATTTTCTAAACCATATTTGATATTTCATGACAAATGTGCTCTTATCAATTGATCTGATTTCACAAAGCATTTGGGAATGATCATGGTGAAGAATCACTTGATAAAGCAGCTACAAATTCCTAATTTGACAAATAACTTGAGACAAATTATCTGCGATCATAGGGCACCAACAACGGGAATCCCAAAGCCAGTCACAAACTTTACATCCTGAAAAACTGCAAGAATTGTCACTACTGTCCCTAAATGGGTCAAGTACAAGACACAAACCTGTTTGAAATCTATAAAATTATGAAAGTTTATGTGAAAGAACTGTAAACCATTTTTGTACTCCTGTATTTGTTATTCCTTTGGGCTTCAATTGAGTATGCAGATCAAAGAGTGTTTTGTGAAAAACTCTATCCTGAATATGTGCAAAATTATCCTGAATTATTAAGTAGTGGTTTAAGAAGGGAAGAGGAACTGTTTGTTATCACACAGTAAATGCTGACCTGTTAATTAGACTAGGCTGGAACACTGCAGTTTCACTTAAGGACACTGATCTACAATGAACGAGTTAAATTTCAAAACCACAGCATGCAGTCATGGTGTTCATAGTTTGCTTCTGTGGTGTGGGCATTTTTGATGTAACAGGCAAGTTCAATACAACTGAAAAGGCAATTACATTTCTTCGTGGGAATGGAATACTGGCCAGAAATCCTCCCTATTGTGATGTCATACGATGTGGAAGAATTATGATGGAGGTTGACCTAGTTAATCATCTGGACAGTGCAGTGTAGAGGTGTCCTGAACATAAAGAAAACAAACTGAATTAGTCACTATACTTTCCTTATTAACTAATTTATGGAAAATCATACGGAAGACTTGCACCGGTCTTCACAGATAGTGCTAATATGCAAAGTTAGGTACCAGCTGTACTGCAGAAATCATTTTGGGTAAATAGCAAATCCGAAGGAGTTGGTACTTGGGAAATATTTTGCACTGCAGTAAAAGAAAGTGTAAAACAATAATGAAATGTAATACAATAAATGATAACAGCAATTGTAAGGAATACATCAAATAATAATTGAAAAGCAATAAAGAGAGGGAATACAGGTGAATGGTGGTGGTTGCTTCACATGCAAATGATCTTTTCTCTTGTCCCAATTCTTTAAAATAAATAACTAATGGATCATAATTGTGAGAACATTCAAATATGACAAATGTACCTCTTTATTGTGTGCATTGTTGTGAATTACTTCGTTTAAAATAAACATGCATTCATCAAACATGCAAATTTTCCTTTTTCTGTCCCTACCCTTTCAAATAAATAAATAATAAACAAAGTTGTAGTTATGCCAAATATTGGCAGCTCAGTTATGTTGTATGACAGTAGTAATTTGAACCACAGTGACTAACTTTACTTCCTCTAAAATATGTTGTTGTTGTTAGCTAATGCTGGATTTCTGACAATGAAGTCATTAATCCTCTTGCTCTCCAATATTTTTCACTGATGGATGGGGCATTAGAAGTGGCCGGGCATATTTGAAGGTGGTCTCGATCCATTTCCTCTTGCAGATCACATAGAGGACAGAGTGGTGAAGAACATATCCCAATGCTGTTTAAATGTTTTGCCAGACAATCATGTCCTGTAATCAACCTGAAGGTTGCAACTGCTGTTTTTCGAGGATACTCAGGAATTACTGTTTGAATGTTTGGTAGTTCCCATCTTTTATTCTTCGATTTTTCATAGTAATATTTTTCAATAATTTTTTTGAATTCAGAGTTGACTAATCTTTTAGCTGCATAAAATGGTAAATTAACTATTGATTTCTGCACATTGGCGGTACCCTTTTTTGCAAGAAAATCAGCTTTCTCATTACCACTCAGTCCACAGTGAGCTGCTATCCATTGGAAGACTAGGTGTTTTTGAAGTGCTGTTAGATGGGTAAGGATTTTCCAACATTCTATAATTGTTTGGTTTTTTGGTGACAACTTGGAAGTAATTGCTATAATTGCTGCCCTGGAATCTGAGAGAACAACTGCTTGCTGAAAATGAGAAATTCTGTACAAAAGATTTTGTAGGGCCATTCGAATTGCTTCAATTTCTCCAACAAAGTTTGTAGTTCCATAACTTATAGATTTGTAATAGGAAAAGAGGTGACATGTGACTCCAGCACCTGCTCCATCTTTGTTTGATATAAATAATCCATCAGTATAAATATGGAGCCATTTGTGTTCTGGAAATCTAGTAAGGATTGTCTCTACTGCCAATAATTATAGAACACTAGTTGGAGTATCACTTTTCTTAACTTCTGTCAGGTGTAAATAATATGTGATGTTTAATGTTTGTGTCGGATTGACTTTAGATATGAAGTTTTCTTTTGAATTAGGAAGGTATACATTCTTCTTGATGTCTTGAATTTTGGAAAGAAAGCTCTCCTGAGTCTTTAGTGTATGTGTAAAATTTCTCTTGTGCCATGTATTGAATGGGAGTCTGATCAACTTTTCGTGTTGAATAAGAGCTGCTTTTTCTATTTCAAATTCAATGGGGCATTGCTTGGTCAGTATTTCCATAGCTGCTATTGGTGTGGTTTTGATAACACCTGTAATTAATCTCAGACATTGGTTTTGAAAGATTTGAATTTATTTTGTGTTTGCTGTTACAAGAACTTCGCTGCAGTAAGTAAATAATGGTTTTATATATACATTGTATAGAATGAAGTGGGGATGTTCCAGAGCAACGCTTAACACAACATATAATATATATATAAAACCATTGTTTACTTACTGCAGCGAAGTTCTTGTAACAGCAAACACAAAAAAAAATCAAATCTTTCAAAACCAAAGTCTGAGATTAATTACAGGTGCTATCAAAACCACACCAATAGCAGCTATGGAAATAGTAACCAACCAATATCCCATTGAATATGAAATAGAAAAAGTGGCTCTTATTCAACACGAAAAGTTGATCAGACTCCCATTCAATACATGGCACAAGAGAAATTTTACACATACACTAAAGACTCAGGAGAGCTTTCTTTCCAAACTTCAAGACATCAAGAAGGATGTACACCTTCCTAATTCAAAGGAAAACTTCATATCTAAAGTCAATCCAACATATACATTAGACATCACATATTATTTACACCTGACAGAAGAAGTTAAAAAAAGTGATACTCCAACTAGTGTTCTAAAATTATTGGCATTAGAGACAATCCATACTAGATTTCCAGAACATGAGTGGCTCCATATTTATACTGATGGATCATTTATATCAAACAAAGATGGAGCATGTGCTGGAGTCACATGTCACCTCTTTTCCTATTACAAATCTTTAAGTTATGGAACTACTAACTTCGATGGAGAAATTGAAGCAATTTGAATGGCCCTACAAAATCTTTTGTACAGAATTTCACATTTTCAGCAAGCAGTTGTTCTCTCAGATTCCAGGGCAGCAATTATAGCAATTACTTCCAAGTTGTCACCAAAAAACCAAACAATTATAGAATGTTGGAAGATCCTTAGCCATCTAACAGCACTTCAAAAACACCTAGTCTTCCAATGGATACCGGCTCACTGTGGACTGAGTGGTAATGAGAAAGCTGATTTTCTTGCAAAAAAGGGTACCAGCGGTGTACAAAAATCTATAGTTAATTTACCATTTTATGCAGCTAAAAAATTAGTCAACTCTGAATTCAAAAAAATTATTGCAAAATATTACTATGAAAAATCAAAGAATAAAAGATGGGAACTACCAAACATTCAAACAGTGATTCCTGAGTGTCCTCGAAAAACAGCAGTTGCAACCTTCAGGTTAATTACAGGACATGATTGCCTGGCAAAACATTTAAACAGAATTGGGACATATTCTTCACCACTCTGTCCTCTATGTGATCTGCAAGAGGAAATGGATCAAGACCACCTTCAAATATGCCCGGTCACTTCTAATGCCCCATCCATCAGTGAAAAATACTGGAGAGCAAGAGGATTAATGACTTCATTGTCAGAAATCCAGCATTAGCTAACAACATATATACATTATATGTTGTGTTAAGAGTTGCTCTGGAACATCCCCACTTCATTCCTGTTAGACGTTTTAACAGTGAAAGGTGCCTCTCTGCTCTTTGTATTACATTTTATATTTGTTTGGTCCATGTAAGTTTAGTATCAAATGTAACTCCTAAATACTTTGCTTCCTTTGTTTCTGGTAATTGTTGACCCTCAAAATTTAGTTTTATTTTTAGTGGCTTTTTTCTTAGTGAAAAGATTTGGTAGTTTGATTTTGTTGTATTAACAGTCATTAAATTTTCTTTGGTCCACCTTTGTAATTTGGTTAAGGATTGTTGCATGGTTTTTTCTAGTTCTGTACTTTTGCTTTTTGGTTTTGAAGTCCACATTACTAAGTCATCAGCAAATAGTGCACACTTCACACCTGATTCTTGTATTTGTTGTGGCAGATCGTTAATAAATATATTAAAAAGTGTTGTGCTGAGCACTGCGCCTTGTGGTAAGCCACGGTGTACTTGTTTGTATTTAAATATATTTCTTCCATATCTGGTTGCAATAAAGCGTTGTGTTAGGAAATGCTATAGCCATGAAAACATTGGACCTTGTATCCTATTTTTTGTACTTTCTTTAGTAGTTTTGATCTGCATATAGAATCATATGCACTTTGGAAGTCAATAAAAACTGATAAATTATCTTCTTTTCTATTGAAGGAGTCTTTGATTTCTTGACTGAGAAGTAAGACTTGTTCATTTGTAGAGTGGAACTCTCTGAATCCAGCTTGACATGGGGAAATTAAATTTTTTTATTCTAAAGCGCGTCTCACCCTTAAAAGACAGTACACGTTAAATGGAGCGCAGTGTTGCAACATGTACTAGTTGCGAATCTTTCTCCGCGAGCGACTCGAGGTAGCCTGAGTCCTGTACTTAGTCCTTCAATTGCTGCTTGACGAGACGGGCACTTTTAACTTTGGTATCCCTCCACGCCTTTGTTACTGTATGACCTAAATTTACAAATGACTCGTCTGTATAAAAAATTGATTTCCTCTGGTCCCTAAACCTTTTACGTCTTTTAGATATTTATGTCGCCATCTGATGATATCGATATCGTCTCTTTCTATTAATATGCACTTATTACCCTTTCTTTCATATTCGAACCCCAAATCAGAGTGGCCCTTGAGAAATTTGGTAGGGTCTCATCACTGTTGAACTATGACAAAATTATATTCAGCGTGGGTGGAATATTTGCAAACAGTAAAGAATGAACAATTCGCCGCACTCCACCTAGCACTATTCAATCATATTGCGTTAACCTAGCGTTTTGTGTAGTCCCGCCCTTTTTGCTTTCTTTTTCGATGGCGTTCTTAGAGGTCCTTTCATTAGTTCCTTTTTAATCATACACACTACTGCTTCTGAACACCGGATAGCCTTAGGTGTTTCTTTTACCGCCTTACACGCATTTTACTTAAAAAATAATCTAACACATTCATAATTATTTGGCGTTCCTTACTTCTTTATTTACCAACATATCGTCCCTTCCTAGCTTCACCCTCCATAACTACAAATATTTACAAAAATATTAAACAAATAATGCAATAACAGCTCACAGTTACACACACGGCTTCTTTCGAACTAATGCTAGTGCTGCTCCTTATACTATCTTCTGTGTCAGGCCTGACGCTGAATAGATGAATACCTTTTGTTTGCCTTACTGGATAAAAGAAAGAGGTTACTGCCTTTTGGTTTATTTTAAAAACTTTCTCCAACCTTCCTGAACATTTGTTCTCGCTGGTTCCCTGATGTAAACTCAATAACAAAAAAGTTTCACACTGCGTAACTTTTGCAGTGCACATATATAAAATTTTCCGAAAACATTTAATTTAAAAAATTATAACAGTTAACTGGGTAAACATAGAGAATTCAAAGTAGGCAGGTAGGAGCACTATAGTTTACTGTACCTAAGAAAAAAATATAGGTGCATTCTAGCAGTTAGTTTGTTAGTTAGTGCGTGATAAGTGTAGAAACAGCAAATATCGGACTTCTATTGAAAAAAACGTTTTCTGAAGAAATTTGGACCTATAGAAATGTATAATGACTCTGAAAAGGATATAACCTGATAGAGAAAACAATTCTGCATACGATAATGTGTTCAAACCTGAAATTTATAACAAATGAATATTTATACCATGCTATTAGGAATCTGGCAACAGAGCGAGGTTAGAAAAGGACGCGGCTAATGGCAACTTGTATGCGCTAGATTATAGACAGAGATGTCCCATTTAACTCCATACTGTCTTCTAAGAGTGAAACGCTATATAGAAACCTATTTAACCTGTTTGACACAATTCTTTCCATCACTTTTGCTATTATGCTAAGAAGAGCTATTGGTCTATAATTTTCAATTTCTGACTCTGTTTTGTCTTTCTTCAAGAGTGGGACAATTATTGCTTTTCGCCATTCAGCAGGTACAGTGGTTTTCCAGGATAGAGTGTAGAGTTTCAGTAGTTGTTGTTCTGCTGTTTTTCCAAGGTTTTTTATGAACTCTGGATGTATGTGATCTGGTCCAGGAGACTTTTTGTTTTTTAGATTATTTATTGCAATGTTCAATTCTTGCATATTAAAATTTTCAAAAAAGATATTGCACTGAGTGTTAGGATTACATTCTCTTTCTTGTTTCAAATCTTTCTTAAATTCTTTACGTTTCTTTTTATTACTTCTTGTTACTTTATGTGAATTAGCATAATATTTGTTAAATGTTTCGGCTATGGCTGCATCATTAGTTAATATTTTACTGTTGTGTATGATAGGTGTGCTGTTGGTTTCCTTCCTACCCTTGACACTTTTTATGAACTTATGAGCTTTGTTACCATCTGTCCTATAATCCATTTTTTCTAAGAAATTATTAAAGTAATTCTTTTTAGCAGTATTAATTTATTTTTTTAGTGAGGCACATTTCTTTCACCATATTTGTGTATCCAATATGTTTTTTGTTTGTTCAGCTGTATTTCTAGCTATATCCCTTTGCTTTCTCAGTTCTTCTAACTGGGGGTTCCACAAGGGTTTGAAATTTTTTATTCTTCCCCGAGGAATATGTCTTTTTGCGGTTTCTAGGATGACTTTACAGAAATTTTTGTTCAAATGATCTGGTTGGTCATGTAGCTGTGAGTTTGTTTGTTCTTTAAATTTATGTTCCAGTTCAGTTTTATATTTCCTCTAAAATATACAAGCATTTGTTTAAAGTGCAAATTCTTGTTTTTTCTTTGAAATAGATCACTTAAAAATAATATTCAATAAAGCAGAGGTGAGAGAAGGGAGTTTTGGGTGCTGGGATTAAAGCAGTCACATGGTATGACAGGTACTGTTGGGAAAACTGACTTGCTCAGAGGGGAGTTGAAAAGTGAAGTTATCATGCACATGCAGAATGATCAGTATTAGCCTCATTCTCAGGGTTTGATTTAATGGGGGCACTGGGGATTTCCTACTCTCATTAAATAATTTGCCTAACTCATCAAAGAAGAACTCCTTCCCTGCCATGGAAGGTATATACTGTAGGTATTACTGCAATTTGAAAATATAATAAGACACAGAACACTTTCAATGCAGATTGTACATGGTACCAATATGAGCTGTGAACTAAGCACTAAACAATTTGTTCGTCAGCACAGATAAATTTGTGACAAGGAAGCGACAGGTTACAGAAAGTAATGGCTGTGACGTATTGCAGTTAAAATCTTGGCCTCCAACTTCAACTAGATAATAATATTACAGCTTCTCAGGTAAAAGCTACAGCATTGGAAGTGGCATGTGTTGGCGAAAATAGTGAGAGTAAGTGCACTACACTAATCGGGGAATGTGTAGACAAAACTGGATTTGAAAAATGGAAAACAAATTGCCCCTGACTTTTATCACTCAGTTTTGGGACAGCTATATTCCTGTATTGCTCAGAAATACAAAATCACGGTGCTCCTAAAGACAGTAAAAGTATATTGCTACTGCTTCTAGGACGTTTTATGTATATAACACGCCAATGCTACTACCACTAATACTACTATTATTGCTATAAATATAACATATACTTAAGTTCCCCCACCCCTCGTCATAAAGGCTGATTTCAACACTGCTCATTCTTATTACCATATGAGTAACATGATGAGTTTTCATTACCTGCCTTAAATATCATTCCAACCTTAATATTGGTCGATATAGTCACCATTCTGCGCTTTCTTCATGTGTGCAGGGAATTTAAATACTGATATATGAAACCGAAATTATAATGTGAATACATGTAATTGATAATAGAAAGAAACAAAAGCAGATTCTAATCGATAGTTAAGGGGAAGACGTAATAAAGCAGAAGAATGGAAGCCTAGGTAGATATAAATGAGTGATAAGGTTACAATTGTTGTACGTGCAAAGCCCGAACAATTCCACGGGCTGATTCATATCTTACCATGACGTGCTCTAAAGTTGACCACTGGAAATCGCTTCCTCCGTGTCACCCACACAAAACATATGCAACGCAACACACATTAATCTTGAATCAAGCAGACAGTGCGCGTGCAACTTTGTGATTTGTACGTAAGCTGGCACATATACATAATTTGGCGGTTGCCAAAGGGTGACAAAGTTAAGGTATTATAACGTTGCAGTTGAAGTTTGTTATATTCTATTTGGATATCGTTGGCAGTTCTCTACAATTCTGGAAATTTGCAAATAAAATCAAATATTTGTTGATTCTTCATTTGGTTCCATTCCTACCACAACTCACGCAGACCTTGCAGATTAGGATCTCTTGCTACAACTAGTTAGATACTGGGACATCAAACACAGGATAGGAGATATCCTGGCAACGAGATCTTTTGGATCTTAAAGACGCTGTTGAATTCGACTTAGGGGAGAGGAATTTTCGTCAAATGGCGAACCAACGTGTGGCATAACACGACGAGATTGGGCCAACGATATCGAGAAGAAGAGGACCAGCAGAAGCTGACATGATAAGGATTGAGCCAACAAGACTCGAGAAGAAGAGAACCAACAGAGACTGCGGAAGTAATGGACCAGCAACTCCAGGGACGGTGGCAACATCAGTGTGCAGAAACCATAAGGTACCAGGTGTTAAACTAATTTATCAGTGATATTTAGGTAGATGTTTTTAAGAAATGGCAAGATGTTGTAACAGTCTGTAGAAGACAGTAAAATCAGAAGATAGACGTTGGGGTTTAAGGGCCCGTCGACAGCTAGGTCATTAGAGATAGAAGTTGTAAATAGGGGAACTGTAGATGTAGTAGCAAATGTAGGGAGAAATGTAGATGTATCAGATCAAGGAGAACATCTAAGGGAAGGTCATTCTGGCAGGGAATGTCAAACAGCAGTTGTAAATACAGAAAGTAACATGCTAGGGTCGATAATGGCAATGTTGAATGAAATGAAAATAAGTTTAAATGAGAAATTGGAAAATAACAATAAAAGTTTAACTGAGAAATTGGGGAAATTGGAAAATAACAATAAAAGTTTAACTCAGGTTAGGAAAAAAATGGAAACTAACAATAAGTGTTTGACTGAACCGCTAGAAATGACCATCCAAAGTTTAACTGCAAAGATAGAGAAAGATAGAGAGTAGTAACAAAGTGTTGACAGAGAAATTGGAGAGTAATAATCGAGGCTTGACAGAATTAGCACAGAGAATAGAAGACCGACAACATGTGATAGAAAATTTTCAGGCGGAAATTAGAAGTGAAGTGGATAATTTAAGAATTGAGGTTAGGGAGAAGAGAACTCAGCTTGTAGGGGAGATAGAAAATGTATAGAAAGAAATAATCAAGAATTTGTTCGATTGGTTGAGAAATCTGAGAGAGAGAGAGAGTAGAAAGCTTAGGGAAGAAGTAGAGCAGATATTGAATAATGAGAGAGAAACAACCTGCAAAGAATCGGAAGACAGTAAGGTTAGGTTACTGAAGGCAGAAAGGGAAGGTAGGAGGTTAACTGTAAATATGGAATATTTAAATGAGCATGTAAAGGAAGTGGTTACAGAAATCCAGGGTGTAAAGCAAGCACTGGAAAATTTGAAATTAAGTGATAGTCATGCTAATTCTCCTTGTCCTAGTGTAAGCACAAATCCTAGTGTAAGTGCTAATCATAGTGTAAACATAAATCATCAAAACCAGGCCTTGCAAAGTGCAAACGCTGACATTTCGACAACTACTGTGAGTGCTAGTACTTCAAATAATCTACCCTGTACTAACAAAAGTGGTGATCCACAAATTCAATGGCCTAGCCATCTAATACAGGAAATTACACCACCAACATTTGAACATGAGGAATCTGATGATCCAAAAGCTTTTCCAGCCAATATTCATGAGTACTTTACCATCAAAAATATACCTGAAGAGTATAAAATGACCATAATTAGGAAAAGTTTCAAAAGTAATGCAGCTAAATGGCTCAAAGTTTCAATAGGGACAGATAATAACTACGGGACCTTTGTAGATTTGTTTTTAAATCAATACTGGGTTGCCGGTAGGCAAGCCAATATTCGACTGGAATTAAGTAATGGCAAATACAATCCCACGAAAAACCAGTCAATGGTTAATTATTTTATGACTGTTGCTCGGAAATCTAAAACGTTGGATCCTCCCACGAGAGAAACAGAACTAATTAATCTAATCACTACGCACTTTCCTGAAACTATTCAACATTACTTAATAGCAAAACCCACAACCATTGCAGCCATGTTAGACCTATTAATAACTTTAGAGGGAAACAAAGCCAAACAGGAGATCGATCAAAGCAAAAATCAAAATTGAAGTGAAAGAGGTTTCCAAAATTTTTTCGGGCAGGGGCAACCCCAAATGCGAATCAAAATTACAAGATTTGAGAGAGATATCATGGTCCCATACCCAGATAAGACAATTTATGGGAAAACCAGAAAAGAAATCAATATGAAAACAATTTGAGGGGTAGACAACATGATCAAAGAGTAAACAATAGAGATAATGGTTAGATCATTGATATGATTGTGTATTTGCCAAGAACAAGAAACTGTATAAATACTGTATATATAGTTAAGTTTAGTATAATAGTGATAAAGTGAAAGTGTTGTGCAAGCCAAGAAGAAAAAGAGGAAAAAGAAACTCATAAATACTAAACCAAGGAACTTTTGTGAAATTGTATAACTTCCGAAGTTAGAGGAGAAAAGATGTAAATAATAGAGTATTTAAGTAAAATTTAATCTTGTTCGGAATGTATACTTTAAAATGCTTGTAAAAGAAAAATGTATGTGGATGGAGAATATCCGACTACGAGAATTGGTACTCACTAAAATTAATATCATTCCGGCAGAACATAGGTAAACATTAACTTATTATGTATAATAATAAAATAATGTTGATGGAGACATTTGAAACCGAAATTATAATGTGAATATATGTAATTGATAATAGAAAGAAACAAAAGGAGATTCTAATCGATAGTTAAGGGGAAAACGTAATAAAGCTGAATAGATTAAAGTCTCAAGAATGGAAGCCTAGGCAGATTTAAATGAGTGATAAGAGGTTACAATTGTTGTACGTGCAAAGCCCGAACGATTCCACTGGCTGATTCGTATCTTACCTTGACGTGCTCTGAAGTTGACCAATGGAAATCGCATCCTTCGTGTCGCCCACGCAAAACATATGCAACGCAACACACATTCATCTAGTGTTGCCAACTTAGCCTTTTTATGGCTAGATCTGGCCTTTTTGAGAGCCTATCTAGCTATAAATTTCCCAAAAAGCTACAAGTAGCTTTCCTGGCCTTTTTTCTAAGCTTCATTAGCCTTTTCTAGCCTTTTATCATTTTTAATATATCTACCGGTACCTTTAAAATAATATATAATTTAATCTCGCTACTGCAGCTATTGCACGTAATGATATAATCCTTTGGGTGAATTCCCGAATTTTTTGAATCCGGGAGTGTGGATTCCACCAAGTTGTTAGATTCTTTGGCACTTTTCAGAAAGAGGTCCGTGTATGTATCTCGAGGCTGTGGACAACATAACTCAAAAACGAAAAGTTGGTTGAAAACCAAAGTTGGTATTTAAGTTTAATGCCTTTCAAGGATGCAACACGAAGATTTTGAAGAAAATTGTTCCACCCTAAACTACCCTTTACATGGAAAACTTTGATTTTCTGAAAATGGCTAACGATTTTGATTAAAATGTCATATGTTTGAAATATCTTTATGACAAATGAAATGTATATTTTGAATTTTCTGGCTATAACCTCTGTACTTCTATTTATTCTGGACGACTTTGGAATAACTGGTAAACCGTTAGAGATAGACCAAATCTTACTATGAAAAAATGTAGATATTTCTAAAGTACACAATTTATGTTTGAATAATTTTTTTATAAAGTGAACCATTTCGGAGATATGCCTTGTTATTTGTATTTCTCTCAAATTGAACATCGTTATTCAATTTGTTATGTTAACCCTGCAAAGGGAACGGAATTTCAAAAGCTTAAAAGATTTGACAATTGCTCAAAGCCTACTGTATTCCCATATTCCCCTTGCACCTACAAGGAAATAAGCAGTAAGGTAATTTCTGCAAATGTTTATCTCAACTAGCATGAAGAAGATACAGAATAAGAGTTTGTAAGAATGGTTAGTAAGTACAAGAGTAGAGAAGGTCATGTGAGTGCAGCACATCAGATCTTTCATGCGAAGTCCCAGACGAAATATTGAAGGTTGTTGGTACAAATCCTGCAAACATGCAAGAGCTTAAGGGAAATCCCAGCTGCAGCAGTAGAAATGAGGCAGAAGGGGATGACGAAGACCAGGTTTATTTTTACTAGGTAATCCATGCGTATTTTTTAATAATGTAGTTTTCTAATATACATAGGTATTAAAATATAATCTAGCCTTTTCTAGCCTTTTTGGCAAGCCGGTTTAACTTGTTTTATTGAATTATAGTTGGCAACACTGCATTCATCTTGAATCACAGTCTTGAATCGAGCAGACAGTGCACGTGCAGCTTTGTGATTTGTACGTAGGCTGGCATACATATACATAATTTGGCGGTTGCCAAAGGGTGACAAAGTTGAAGTTAGTTATATTCTATTTAGATATCGTCGGCAGTTCTCTACAAATCTGGAAATTTGCAAATAAAGTAAAATATTTGTTAATTCTTCGTTTGGTTCCATTCTTACCACAACTCACGCAGACCTTAGATACCGGGACACCAAACACAGGATAGGAGATAACCTGGCGACAAGATCTTATAGATCTTAAAGATGACGTCTTTGTCTTAGGGTAGAGGAACATTTGCGTCATATACAACAGTTTCACTTCTGAAGCACTTATGAACACAGAAATACCAAACGATCGTAATTCTAAATAGTTAGGTTCACAACTTACACTAAACCGAACTCAGATAATTCTTTCTTCGCATTGTTTTAAGAGTGCTAAGTAAAGGCACGCCTGTAGAACATGGTGTGTAATCAACATGGCCCTGGCTAGGGATTGCTTTCTTGTGCAAAATAAATGGCTGGAGAGAGACTTGGCGTCTGATATAATTTTTGGAACACGCTTGAGCCCAATTTAGGACTATATACTAGTCTAGTCTGTTCACAGGTACGATGCATAAGTGCTGCTAATTTAATGAAAGTTATGTTACTAGTTTTGAATTCTTGCAGAATCACATGGGGAGTTCCACAGGTTTGTTGTGTAACTGTAGGGTACTTGTACCTGGCCGACATACTACATGTAATCGATACAGCACGGGGTGTGCGAGAGAGAGCTACGCGATTCCTAACCTAATGTCATGAATATTAATTTTGCGAAGCTTCATTTGGTGGGACTGGGTATGAAAAGTCTTTCTGTAAACAACACATTCGTTTATTGGTTAAGATCGCGTACCTAGTGGCTAAAACACTTAACGTTGCTTTTCCTGTAGCTGTAGCATTAGGTTACATTGGTTATAGTAATACATGTAATTGACAATAATTTGCAGTCAGGATATGGTAGTCGCAGATACATATATACAGAGACAGACACAAATATTCTGATGCGGTTATTAGTATCGAGAATGTGATTACAATGAACGTAAATAAAATGCACTGAGCTACTAACCGAAGCAATGCATTTCGGATATTGTTTAGTTTAGGTGACCAAATCATTACACTGCCTCCACATGTTTCACTGTACCTACCATATTCTTTGGCTTCTCTTTCTAAGTTGGCTTCTGAATTTGTTTACCTTCAAATAACATCTTGACTTGTGTTGATCACATTTTATGTTTCATAGGTTGCTTCAACTTAAGATAAAACTGAACTGTGGCAGAGATCAGGTACGCAAAGTGTTTACTATGCAGATAGTATCCTTAAAGTAATATATTCTTTGCAATTAATTGTTCGTCCCACATAGTCGGAGTGTACGGGAGAACACTACGCAATCCTTAACCTAATTTCATTAATATTAGTTTTATGAGACTTCATTTAATGAGGCTGGATGTGAAAGGGTTTTGTAATCCACTATTTGTTATATTGGTTAACATTGCGTGTCTGCTAAAACACTTGACATCGCTATTCGTGCATATGTAGCATTCTATTCCACAAGTTGTAGTAACACATAATTGACAGTAATTCACACTCAGGATATGGTAGTTATACTGATATATGTAGTTAAAGAGTAGATATATGCTTGAAAAAGTGAAGTTGTATAAAAGATACGATGGGTGGCCCCAGCGACTTTAACATTTGTTCTTAAACCACTGCTTACCAACTCAGGATGACTTTGTCCTTAACCGGGGTTTGCTAACGTATTGCCAGTTATCCTGTATAATAGCGGCCTGGCCTCTGTGAGTTTCACTTTTTATCATACTCCACAGCGTTTTATTACTGTTTGAAGGGTTAACAAGCCTTGCGTCAAAGTAACACATATTCTTTTCCACCCTGCTATTGCATAGAACAACAGAAGTAGCTTAGGTCACTATTGTACAGAATGACTATATCACCTTCAATACAACAGTTTTAGCAGATACGCAATCTTTAACTATTCATTCAATAAGATGCCTCATATCAGAAATTTTAAATCAACATGACTGGATATAGTTAGGAAATAACCTACACTTTATTTAGCATGGGTGGAATGTTGTGGATTATTACATTAAAGTGTTACAGTTCCATGTAGAGTATGGTCCTGGAATTGTGATGTAATGCACATATGCATCCATTCCTTAGGTGCACAAGTTTTACATGTAATTAATTGCAACTATAGGGAGACGTACTGAAGGCCCTGAGCCACAAAGCATAGCCGAGGGATTCTTTTTATAAGCAGAGTTTTGTGGCAGTGAAGGCTGCAACTGTGAAGTGATCAAAAAGACACCCAAAACATCAGTGTATCTAAAACACAATGTTAGCCAACTAGTCCTTATTAACTGAAGACTGCACTTAGCCTGGAATCCCTAACAAAAGTGTTTTCCACCACTATACTGTACTGAGTTACAGGGCCCCCATCCCTCCAAAAGGCTATGGCATATTAATCTCCAATTTTTCCGAAAGTTCAATATCAACTGTTTAGTCATTTTCTATGAAAATTGTAGGTACTGTAATACCTATTGAGATACTCATAAACAATGAAAGCTTAAACAAATAATTCAACAATTGAAACCTGTAAAGTAAACCATAATATTTATAGTAAAGAATTATAAATAAACCATTCGGTAGGTTTGAGAGGTAGCACTGGAACTTAAAAATTCAATGCCACAACTGGGGCTTGAACCACAGGCGCTCCGCCCACCAGGTGGCCGCTCCAACCATCGAGCCACTGTGACAACCACCAGAATGGCATTAAATTCTCAAACTAGTTCCCACCTCTCCTGGTAAACCACAAAGGCAGTCTCACATCAGAGACAAATTACCCCAATGGTGACTTATTATTGTAAGTACTTTATGTCCCAGGATTAAACAACCTTCAGATGGTAATTATTATTTATTTATGCCAATAAACTTACTGTTGGTGTTTTTAAACACACAAGCCGTGTGTGGGCAAAGTTTGAGAGGTAGAACTGGAACTTAAAAATTCAATGCCAAAACTGGGACTTGAACCATAGACCCTTCGCCCCCTTGGCGACCGCTCCAACCATCAAGTCACTGTGACAAACCGCCAGAATGGCATTAAATTCTCAAACCAGTTCGCACCTCTCATGGTAAACCACAAAGGCAGTCTCACATCAGAGACAAATGACCCCAATGGTGACTTACTATTGTAAGTACTTTATGTCCCAGGATTAAACAACCTTCAGATGGTAATTATTATTTATTTATGCCAATAAACTTACTGTTGGTGTTTTTAAACACACAATCTGTGTGTGGGCAAAGTTTGAGAGGTAGAACTGAAACTTAAAAATTCAATGCCACAACTGGGACTTGAACCACAGAACCTCCGCCCACCAGGCAGCCGCTCCAACCATCGAGCCACCGTGAGAAACCGCCAGAATGGCATTAAATTCTCAAACCAGTTCGCACCTGTCCTGGTAAACCACAAAGGCTCTTCATGGAAATGTGTGTACACACATAATTCCTATTGCTAATATTGTACATGAAGTAGCACTTCTTGATGAAAAAATTGGTATATGGTGCGCTATTAGTGGAGAAAGCTATATGTTCAATTTTTTTCGATTCAACAGTTCATACCCATACATATGTGAATACAATATTGCCCAGCATTTTTAGATAACAGAAAGAAAGTGTGATTTTGCCTTTTTATAATAAACCTCTGCAACAGCTCTTATGGCCCAATCTTTTGATGAGAACAATTGAAAGCATGTTCCCAGACAGAATTATTAGTCAACATTTGTGCCCATGTCTGTTCCATGACCTAAACCCCCCAGATTTCTATCTCTGGGTAACTTAAAGTGTACACAACAAACCCACAGAGCCTAGAAGAATTAAAACAAAATATTCACCAGGAAATTGCCAGCATTTCTCAACATGAACTATGGCAAATTATGGTAGTTTCCTAATGAGGTGCCAAAAATGTGTGGACTATATTGTCCAGTTTCAGCATGTGCTTTCATTAAGTTGGTAAGTAATGCCTTTAAAAGTAGTTTTACAAAAGTTGTATGGCTTCATTTGTGCCTTTCTCTGATAGTGGTAGATGGCAACTAATTTTGAGGCTTTGTAAGGGTAAAATACAGTGCATGCAGCTCAGGGGTTATTTGCTTTCCCTGTTTAATGTTATGCTTCATTTTATATAGGCCATATTATACTACACCATATGAATTGCACTTAAAATTAACTTTGTTGCTTGTTTATTGATACAAACATTTAACTTAACAAACTAAAAGATACAAATTATGTTGCATACTTGATTCAGTTAAACACACTAATAAACTATTATTTATTTATGCCAACAAACTTACTGTTGGTGTTTTTAAACACACAAGCCGTATGTGGGCAAAGTTTGAGAGGTATTATCATACCACTGAGCTATTGTGACAAACTGCCAGAATGGCATTAAATTCTCAAACCAGTTCGTATTTCTCCTGGTAAACCACAAAGGCAGTCTCACATCAGAGACAAATTACCCCAATGGTGACTTACTATTGTAAGTATTTTATATCTCAGGATTAAATAACCTTCAGATTGTAATTATTATTTATTTATGCCAACAAACTTACTGTTGGTGTTTTTAAACACAGAAGCCGTGTGTTGTGGCATTGAATTTTTAAGTTCCAGTTCTACCTCTAACACTAATAAACCTTTTTATATTACCTGTGAGAACTTCAATACTTTTACATGCCCCAAATTTTTAATTCTTCCCAAAAATATTCCTGATGGCACAACTCGCAGCATGATTCCTTCCCATGAGCACTCCTTCTGGTTTCTATATGTGATATGGAACCATTACCCATTAATGAGTACAATTCTAATTGATGCAAACCACTAAACTTAAACCTCGTAAGTGTTAAAAAGAATGGGACATTCTTTGCTACATTACCCCTATTCAAAAATAGTGAAAAACATGGATAGAAGAACTTAGAATACCTTGGAAAAGTGTTTAGAGGGTAGATGTTGCCATGGCAATTTCCTCTGGACCACCCACTCTTCTTATTCCGCACCCTTCAATATGACATTACATTGGAGGATGTTCATTTAAAAAAAAAAACTTCCTATTCCAGAGCCTTTCTTTTACAGAAAAGTATTGCATCACACAGCTTAAAATGACATGTACGATACTGTGCATGTAGGAATGAGAATGGAACCTAAGTGAACTACTAGTTTACTGCATCATTGGGCTTTAATTACACTGATGTTTGACCTATGCCTTAAGATTTACTGGGTTACACCTTGCATTTGTATTTGGGTAAGAAAATAAGTAGTTTGTTTCCTAATGATGCTGGCAATTACATGGATTATATCAATACCATTGTTATGTGGGAATTTTGTCCAGCAGGAGTTCTTTTATATGCCAGCAAATTTACTGAAATGAGGAATATTTATGCATATAACTGTAACTAATCCATTTGTCTGGGCTGCATTTGCACCTATGTCCTTTGACCTTTGGATCAATAGACCAGCGATAACCAACTTAGCCACCAAACAGACATATTTGCATAAGGTTGACAGTGTTTGATATTCTCATTTTGATATCTGTATTCTTAGAGAGTGATATTTGTGACACTGCATTCAGCAGACTCAACTGATGGATTGAGGAAAAGTAGTAAAGAATACATATGAGTCTTACTCTCTAGGTAAGGTTCATTTTATGTCTTAATTACTGAAACATGGTTAAAGAATATGGAACTATACTATTTTGATACCTAGACTATAACTTTAATAGTGGCAACTGTTTATTTATTACTGGTATACAGTGAAACTTCTGCAGTCATTCAGTGCAGTACCCAGCATTGTGTATAACTCGTTGCCAGCTTTAGTATCCCTGTAGCAGCTCCTGTTCTGTTGATGTTTGTAATGGACTGCCCTAATGCCTGCCAAATTTGAGAACAGTGGAGAATCAAACATTATAAAATAGTTCCTTTATCTTTGGTATCAAATTATAATCAAAGTGGTGTAACTGCAGTGAATGTGGTGGATCAAAAAGCACTTTCCACCTCCAGTGATACAGATCAGCTAGAAGTTATGCCTGAGCATTATCCTACAAAATGATTGGCAGTTTCAGGAAAAGGTGTGTGGTTTCTTTGCAATATTGCTCTCAGGTTCTCCAAAAAGTGGCAAAAATACTGTGCATTAGCATTCTGTTCTTGCGGCACACTATGTGTTAGGATGATGCAATCAAGTTGTATGCAAGAATCAATATAATTTTCACATTTGTAGTGGTACAACACACACTTTTTGTTCAGAGACCCATATGACTCCACTAATTGGATTTGTGCTTAAATAGAGGATTATGTGACCTTGCTCCATGTTTCATCTAGCACAATATGGCACTATAAGAGGGCATCTCCATCAGAACTGTAACACTCCAGGTGAGTTTGAGCAAGCTTTTGTTCAGTTTTTGCTGCACCTCCGTCAGATCCCAGGGAGGAAGTCAATGAGATGCAGTTTTTTATATTCTCAGGCAATTCTTTAGAATACGAAACACAGTTAAATGAAATATTCCTACCTACAGGACTAACTCGAGTACTGTCTGTCGATTACTGTCTAGTAGTGCGGAAACAGCTTGGATGGTTTTGATGTTGTGTCTACAAGCTGCATTTGAAGATCCAACACCTAGTGAGGCCAGTAAAGGACAAACTGCACCTTAATGTACCAGGGGTATACCGTGTCTCCTGTGAATGCGGGACGCCGTACATAGGGCAAACTGGCAGGACCATTTTCACCAGAGTCAAGGAGCACGAACGGTCCATACGATTAATGCAGCCTGACAAGTCAGGGCTGGTGGAGCACTGCTTTGAAAAAGACCACAGAGCTAACTTCAAAGAAATGACTATTGTGGCAAAATTTATCAGTTTATGGGAATGGAAGGTTAAGGAGGCTCTGTCCATCTTCTCCGAGAAGAGTACAATGAACCGGGATGCTGGATTGCAGTTTAGTCCATCCTGGAAACCAGCCTTAAAATTGTAAATCGACCGACTCAGAAAACACAGATTCCAACGGAGCGGTGAACCACCTCCACACTAGACTGGGTGTTCTCTACTCAGTGTACTGGCTGACAGTGCATATACTGTTCCCTTCACTCTTGCTAGTCATTCATCCTGAAGATGGGAGAGATGTACACTCCCAAAACGTCGATGTCTTTTCATCACTACACCTGGCTCGAAGCCCGAGAGCATCTTGAATATGTTCGTCGCCAGGAAAGCTTCAAATCTTACATTCAAATTTAAGTTGACAAGTTTTTATCCAAATAATAGAATGAAATTGTATAAAATATACATGTTAATTTTGTAAGGCTCATTTTAAGCTCTTCTGTGTCCAAGATTATAGCATTGCTATTTGAATAATAAAGGTGTTTCAAAACAAATATAGGGTTTTTAGGTGTTCTAGTATTTATTACATTTAAGTTATAATTATAAATGGTATATAACATGAAAGAGCAACTCAGTTTTCTTGGGTACACAAAGTACATTTCATCAATTGGAGGAAACTGAACCACAGAACTTTTATTTGGCAGGAAGATGGTACCTTTCGCTTTCTGTGAAGCCACTGTAACTGTTGTTTCTTACCTTGATGCACTACAACTATGGCTCTTTCCTCAATTGGAAGAAGCTGAATCACACAACTTTATTTGACAGCAAGATGTGTGCTGGCTCACTGGCAACATTCAGTATGCAATTGGCTAAATATTACATCCAACCACTGGAACGGCCCCAAGGGGCCAGATAACAGAGCTTACTTCACATGGTCTTCACATTCATCCAATATGGCACCAAGCGACTTTTATCCTTCAAGGTTCATAAAGGGACAGGTGTATGTGCTTCTGCTACCAAACGACATACCCAGATTAAGAGACAAGATTCAAGCAGGTGTTGCAACAATTACTCTGGGCACACTGACGAAGGTTTGGGAAGAACTCTCCTATCGACTGGATGTGTGTTGTGTGACAAATGGTGCTCACAGTGAACACTTGTAAGACAAATTGTTTAAGAAGTTGTTTCATTTTATGTATGGTTTATAATTATAACATGAATGTAATTGATACTATGAAACTTTAAAAGCCTTATTCTTATTTTGAAACAGCCTGTATAATTCAAAGTATATTTTAGTATTATAATATACATTAGATTATACTTGACATATTGCACCAAATTATCATCATTACTATTTGCTACTGCATGTTGCCTGTTTAAATGTTGTTGTTGTTAGCTAATGCTGGATTTCTGACAATGAAGTCATTGATCCTCGTGCTCTCCAATATTTTTCACTGATGTTACTGAAGAGAGCAATAGCAGTAATAGTAACCACTTTTTAGAGAGCACCATATTTTTAGGTTTTGGCGGTCACATCGCTCTCTCACAACCTCCTGAATGTCTGGAGGACCACACCTGTCGTTGGTTTACAGGTCTCACCGACCTTATGGGGAGAGTTATCAAAATAAATTCACCGACCATATCCTCTGATCACCAATCAGAGGACGCATTTCATGCCATGACAGGTCAGCATGTTAGGGGTTAAGGTTTTATAGAGAAATGGAGAGGTTGGAAAAATAAAGACTCCCTAATCCTCCGGAACCCTAATAGCATTGGGGTCGGAAGAGAACAAGAGATGACCAAGGTAAGGTCAGATAGAAAAGTTACAGTGAGGAGCAAAACACCAGTAAGTGGAAGTAATGTTCTGCTCAGCTTGGGAACTTTGTGGTTGCTATTCACATATCCCCTAGATGGAGACCTCTGAGTCAACTCACCATTTTAACTCATCCATAGATGTGAGTTACAGGCAATCAATGTAGTGTCTATCATAAATAAAGACGGTTATGCAGGAGAAAAAATTCTGTATCACATGCTTCCTAACCACTTAGCAGTAGGTGATCCAGAGGTTCTCTTTAATTATTCTCTAATATAGTGACGCTATTAGTAAAGCTCTCTTTTTATGAAATAATTTAAGGTTGCAAAACTCTTTCCTTTCTTTGCTAAACCAGACTGGAATCTGGGGTCCCCAATGCAGCATAGAAGTATTCTCATTTTTTCATCTCTAGTATGAGCCTTTCTTCTTGTCTTCACAGTTTTAAGAAGGAAATGCTGTGTGAACCACCTCAAGATTTTTTTTTTTCTTCAACCTACAGTTATTTATAATTGCAATCTTCAGAATCTTGGCAAATTTTATAGTATTTTTCTTTCTGCAGATTGACGTTCTTGCAACTTAGCCATTGCCTTCAAATTTGACACAAATACTAAGGTGGTTTAAAATATTGTAAGCCATGCCTCCAAAACTGAAGTCACAGTTCCATTTTATTAATACCATGACTACAGCTATGACTTGCTAGAAGAAGGGACTGAGTCATTTAATGCCTCAAGTTCATGCTAAGTTGAGTAATTGCTTTTTATTAATATGAAGGTGAGCCATGGCTCAGAAATGGTGAGTCTTAAGCTCATCAATCAAATTTGGCAAAAATTGCCAAAAATGATGATTTTTACTTTTTGTATTTTTTATTACGTTTATACTTTGTACTTTAGTGGCACACTTTGGTTTTCTCAATATCGGCCATTTTAAAGCTCTGTGAGGGCATTTAAATGTCCCAGTATGGGTGTTACTTGCTAAACTTTGTCAGTACAGCTTTCAAACGCAAGTTTTGTTTTGACTGGCTTTGATTTTGAACAGTACCAGGTTGAGAGACCTCTTCATACTGGGGGTAGAAAATCCAAAACCCCTGCACCCCTCAGACTTCAAGGAAAACATTATCCTAAAAGGATACCGTCAACAGCAAGGTGTTTCGTGTGCCGCAAGAAGGGAATCCGTAAGGAAACTGGGATGATCTGTGGCGAATGTGGAGATGTGCCCTTGTGTGTTTATCCCTGTTTTGAGGCATATCACTGCAGAAGGAACATATAAAGGTAAGCCAGTAAAGCATATAGAATTTAATTAAATGTTTCATAACGGGGGAAAATTAAAATAAGTTGAGTTAGATAGTGGATAAATAAGGGTTAAATGCACAAATGCACAGGACGTGTATACGTCCGTCATTTTAAATGGACGTGATTTCACGTCCATATCCCTGAAGATGTTAAATAACCTTCAGATGGTAATTATTATTTATTTATGCCAACAAACTTACTGTTGGTTTTTTTAAACACACAAGCCGTGTGTGGGCAAAGCTTGAGAGGTAGAACTGGTTTACCAGGAGAAATACAAACTGGTTTGAGAATTTATGCCATTCTGGCAGTTTGTCACAATAGCTCAATGGTTAGAGCAGCTGCCTAGTAAGTGGAAGGTCTGTGGTTCAAATCCCAGTTGTGGCATTGAATTTTTAAGTTCCAGTTCTACCTCTCAAAGTAGAGCTGCTTTAACAAATCACTGAAATGGCACTATTTTGTTTCACTGTGGTGAAAAGTTATCTTTCCTCTGTCGAACGCATCTAATATAAGTTCTCTGAATGAAACAGTAGTTGACCCATTGCATGTGTGACTTGTGTGTCAGCAAAACATAGCATAGTGTGAAATAAAGCACTAGTGTATGTGTGCTCTATGAGTCATCAGAATAAAACATGTAAGCAACTTTTCCTTACGCCTGTTTCATAACTTGGATAGCAGGCTCCGTTTGTATCTTTCTTGAAATACATACATATAATTATTATTTATTTATGCCAACAAACTTACTGTTGGTGTTTTTAAACACACAAGCCGTGTGTGGGTAAAGTTTAAGAGGTAGAACTGGAACTTAAAAATTCAACGCCACAACTGGGATTTGAACCACAGACCTTCCGCTTGCCGGGCAGACACTCTACCACTGAGCTATTGTGACAAACTGCCAGAATGGCATTAAATTCTCAAGTTAGTTCGTATTTTTCCTGGTAAACCACAAAGGCAGTCTCACATCAGAGACAATTACCCCAATGGTGACTTACTATTGCAAGTACTTTATATCCCAGGATTAAATAACCTTCACATGGTAATTATTATTTGCCAACAAACTTACTGTTGGTGTTTTTAAACACACAAGCCGTGTGTGGGCAAAGTTTAAGAGGTAGCTGAAGTGAGAAGTGGTATAAAAAGGTATGTATGCACCAACTGGATATAGCCACATACAATTGTTTGATAATTTGGAGAGCTCTAAACCCGCACAAGACAATGACCTACCTGGACTTCCGACTATCAATTGAACAATACCATGTTTGTGGTAGAAAATCCAGAACCTCTGCACCCCTCAGACTTCAAGGAAAACATTATCTTAAAAGAATACTGCCAAAAGCAAAGAAGTCCCGCCCATGTTTCGAGTGCCGTAAGAAGCGAATTCGTGAATGTGGAGATGTGCCCTTGTGTGTTTATCCCTGTTTTGAGGCATATCACTGCAGAACGAACATATTAAGGTAAGCCAGTAAAGTATATAGGCTTTACTTAAATGTTTCATAAAGGGAAAATTAAAATAAGTCAAGTTAGATAAGGGATAAATAAGAGTTAAATGCACAAATGCACAGGATGTGTATACACGCCCATAACGCTCATCTGTCATTATAAATGGATGCGATTGCACATCCATAGCACTCAAGAGGTTAACTATCACCAGACACAGTCATTTTCCTGTTAGTGTTAGACATGGAACTGTTAACTGAACATGAGTATAACAGTTTGAGGGGTAGTACTAGAACTTAAAACTTCAGTGCCACAGCTGGCATTTGAACCACAGACCCTCCGCTTACTAGGCAAGTTCTCTAACTATTAGGCTACGGTGACAAACTGCCAGAATAACACTGAATTCTCAGATGGTATCTGAAGATTAATTAATCCCGGGACATATAGCACTTGCAATAGTAATTCACTATTGGGGTAATTGTCTCTGATGTGATACTGCCTTTGTGGCTTACCGGGGGAAATACAAACTGGTTTGAGAATTCAATATCATTCTGGCAGGTTATCACAGTAGCGTAATGGTTAGAGCAGCCGCCTGATAAGCGGAGGGTGTGTGGTTCAAATCCCAGCTGCGGCATTGAATTTTTAAGTTCCAGTTCTGCCTCTCAAACATTACCTACACACGTTACTGTTGACACCAACAGTAAGTTTTTTGGTTTAAATAAATAATATTTAGTATAACACAGTTATTTGATCAATCACCAAACACATTGTCGTATTTCCTGTTACTGTTAGCTGTGGAACTATTCACTGAACACAATCAGCATAACACAGGTATTTGAGCAAGTTGTATAAGTAACTATCACCAGATACATTGTCATATACGCTGTTCATAAATTTTTGTTTTTTTTTTTTACTGGCCCAAGGATGGTAAGTATACTGTTCAACCCTCCATTAGAGATGTGGTTTGGTAGAACAGCATTAGTTGCACGGGACCTAGTAGGCTCTCACTATATTTTCATGGTTATATCTTGCGATTATGTTTTTAAGTTGTATTTTTCATTTTCTCTTATGTTTAGCTTCATTTAGTTTAAATATATATGGTTTTTATGAGCATTATCTTACTAGATTTGTCACAGATACATATCATGTAATATGAGTGTACTATACGTCATAATTTGTACTGCACTACATGGAAAGGTAATAAATAGCGATATTCAGGTGTATAACTTCTAATTCAAAATATACTGTCAATAGTAGTAGAAGCAGTAGTAGTAGTAATAATGATGATGATGATAATAGTAATAACGACGACTTAGACAAGCATATGATGTTACCCACAAAATATATGTTATTATGACAGGTTGCTTTCATCCTCTTGTTTATGATCAGTTTCTGAATCTAAAGATCTCATTTTTAGTTTATCTTCAGAAATGGAATCATCTGATTCATACATTCATACATGGATAAAACATCATCACAAGATACATGATGCACTTCTTCCAAATTCTTTGAATTCTGTAAATCATATTCTTTACTTTTATTTGTGAGAGGTAGTAACATCTGCTTGCAATATTGCACAACTAATGAGAGAAAACATATGCCAGTAATATGTAATGAGAGAGAGTTGCAGAGTTGTTTGACCTCTGGGACTCATAACTGCTGATTACTCTTTCTTGGAGCTAAGGAAATAAACAGGCCAGGTTGTTGCTCTGCCTAACAGTTGAGGAAGGTGTAATATTAGATGCCCTAGTCAAGCAATTGCATAAGCATGTTCCTTCGAAAACTTTAATGTTTAAATAAACATAGGGACCTCCCAGGCACTTTTTATCTATTCATTCTAAGGTTGATCCATGCGAAACTGAACCCAGGTGGCCAGTTCACAGTTATAATGTATCCTTCCGCCATTCGTGCCATAAATACTGTCACAACCATGTGGTGAGTGCATGCGATACGTAACAGAAAGGATACGATCCCTTATTCCGTCAATTTAAAGAGTGACTAACATGTAACTAGAGACGATAAGATTGATAGTCACAACAAAATAAACGATGCACATGTCATAATTATTGCTTTTCTTTGCAAGCACTGTTTATACTGGTAGGTACTCGAAAAACCGGTGAACTCAGAAGTTAATTTCCCTACTTCTTTGACAGAAACAGTTGGATATTTCTCGCACAACTTATAATACACGTTAAACACTATTGTTTTTTCACCACTAGTCAATGGTTTTCCCACGTTATGCTTTGCATAAGTCCACGAAGATGCAAGAGCAAATTCACCTTGGCCGTCCGCCATGATTCTAAATAGAAATTGCTGGCTGTAAACAATACTCAGATATCAGGTGATTCCACGAGTTGCATATTGGAACTTGTAGCTCTGTTTATCAGTATACATCAGCGTTAATTAACCTCTTAGGTATTTGTGTAGAATATTGCATCATTTAACGATAAATTTTTTCTAAAACTCAGATTACTAGGATGGGACTGCTTCCCTGCACGCATTGCTACCCTGTTGTACCACGGTGCACTGGTCACATGGGTTTGTTTTGACGCGGACAAACCTAAGACTGAATCTAGTATAGTGACCACTGGAGGGATAAAAAGACATTCATCTTTTATTTTCTTGAGGATAGAGACCTTTTGATATTAAAATTTCTATATCATTTTGTGTGCAAATTCTGTATTACTCGTATAATGATTACAGTCTATGACAAATTCTACCTTATCAGGTGGTGTATTTATTAACATATAAATTAAATAAAACAAGCAAATTTTTGTGACTAAGGTTTAAAAATTTTATTTTCGTGTAAACATACACAGGAGTTAGTTCTCTATAAGTGCCAAAACTCAATTTATTGTTAAACTACTCTGAAACACAGTAATGCTAAAGATGTGAATGAAACTTTGCTTTGTCGTTTGAAATATTCACAAAATACAAAAGATAACTGAAGATTTTATTTCTGGTCAAGAAGCCAGCATAATTGGCTGGGAGGGCCATTGCACTGACCACGTCCCACCCTCAAATACTGCATTCCACTAATGACACCTGTGGGGGACACAATAGTTGGGTGGTAGATCTTTTCCCAGATGGGCTCTTATGCTTTGGTATTACGTTACATTGAGTTATTTACTTTCTTTATGATTCTCTCACTCTTATTTTCCATTATTTCCAGGCTAATGCTATTATGTGGAATGCCTTATCATTGTGCAAAAATGACATATATTCATCCCTTTTCTCATCCAAGTATTTATGAAGTGTCCTTTATGATCTATGATGTTATGAAATGGTGGGCTTTGGCAATGAAGCCATTAGCGCTCTAGTATTATTTACATTTATTACAATTATGTTATCTATGTTACGTTTCTCCTGTCTAAACTCAGCTTAGAATTCTGTTTATTTCTCTGTTTCCTTAGTGTATGTTTTTAACCTGCCATCCAGTATTGCTGTGTAAATGTTACTTAGTATATACAGCATACTTTATCCCGCTATAGATTTCTGGATTATTGATTCCTACCCTCTTATTAACAGTAAGCGTATAATTTTGAAAATATATTAGAGTAAATAAAGAAAATTGCAGCTTACATTGTTACAGCCTTTGATGTCAGAGAAATGGAAAGTGCACATTTTACATAGAATAATGAAAAGCAAATAGCTAGTTAGATAGTCATTCTTCTCCTTTGATCTCGGCGTACATCCCTTTTATTACATACCTGACTGATCTTTCATGGAGGTGGGAGACTAGATAATGCGGTACGCATTTTGACTTGAGGGATCCTAACCAAATTTGGATGTCCCTCAAACTGGACACATTTACCGTAATGTCCCTGGAGTTTCGGACCGAGGAGAAGTAATAGTCATAAGTGACATTTTGCGACTTATTAAAGTCCTGTGAAAGGGCACGTAAAATGTTTGCCTGGCTCTTGTGTATGTAGACCGGTACCAGGTCTGCCCTCTTTACTGTGAGTGGGTCCAAGGGGGTTTCGGTGGAGCTGGCATTCTCCGTGTGTGTGTGTCCGAAACAGAAACTATCTCCGTTGGATTGTTCGAGGTGCTGGGCTTAGGTGAGGCCAGATGGGTGCGAGTAGGTTCCTCGAGTTGTGGAGAGTTTTTGGGTGGTGTTTTAGGACTGGAGGTTGAAGGTTTTTGGTGTTGGAATCGGATTTGACCAGTTTGCTTCTTAGCACCTTGGTCATCTCCTTAGAAGTGGACGCCATTGTGTTAAGATGATTAAAAAAGAGTGAATAAAGAGTGAGTAAAATGAAGGGGTAGTTTTAAGCTAAATAGAATAGAGGAAGAGAGAAGAGTAGAAGAAAAAGCAGATAGGAAATGCTGAAAACCACTGAGAGAAATAGAGTCAGACCTCAAAGAGGCGCTTAAGTTAACCTTACAATTGCTTGCTATGGCCTTTCTCCCTTACTCATCTAAACTGTGGTTTGTGCCTTAGCGCAAGTGCCTTAGGTGAGCTTTGGTGAAAACCACTGTAATGCTTGAACCGTATCCAGCGGTGGCAGCTTCTTTGCTGTGACGTTTACTCTCGAAGTTCTCTCTCTCACTGTTGTCGACTCAAAGGTCCGCCGCTGACTCTCCACTCTGATATGAAGCCAAGAATTATAGGAGCAGTAAATTTTATTACAACTATAATTAATATAAAACCAATTTACATAAATCAAACACAAGTCCCTCTTTTTGTATGATCTGTAGGAATTACCGCTCTACTTTTATTATTATCACTCCCTGTACTTGCAGGGGCAATTACTATACTTTTGACTGATCGAAATCTTAACACTTCATTCTTTGACCCAGCAGGAGGAGGTGAAGCGTTATAAGCCAACGGTTACACTAGCATGGAAGTTAAACATGCCTTTACGCACCAGAAAGGCGTACCAAAACAAATTTACCCTAAAGAGAAGAATAACCCATATTTGCCACACATCTAAGGAATTGCTGATCACATTGGGAAAGTTCTCGGAAAACACGACATTCACACCATCTACAAACCCAGACAACAAATACAGAACATGCTACATTCAACAAAAGATCCAAAAGAACCACTCTCCTCTGCGGGCATTTACAGAATTCCGTGCTTGTGTGGCTCTGTCTATATAGGAACCACACAAAATACGGTAAACACATAGGCCATAGCAAGTAATTTAGCACTTTTACATGCTTAGCGTGTGTGGGGGTATGACAGTTGGTGTGGTCTTTGCTTATTGGTTTGGATTGCCTGGGATGGTTTAAAGTGAGGGCTGCTTCCAATGTTGTCAATGGGGCTGGCATTTACTGTGGCTGAGGCTGCTGATGGAGTATGATCTTGAATTTGTCTCCATCAGTTTTTTTTTTTTCCGTGCTTTATATAATGCTGGATGCCAAGCATTATTTAAGCACTTTGTTCCTTCCTTCCTATTGGAGTTATCTGTATGCTTGAAAATCTCTATGGCTTCACGACTTAACTGGGCGTAATAATGAACAGTGGAAGACAGGATAGCTGTGTCTAAATACTGGATGTGTTCCCCTGGCACTAGTAATGCATGTTCTGTGAATGCAGAATTTTCTGTTTGTCCCAAACGGCAACATCTCTTGTGTTCCGTAATGCATGTGTTTACTGTATGTTGTGTGGTTCCTATATAGACAGAGCCACTCAAGCACAGAATTCTGTAAATGCCCGCAGAGGACAGTGGTTCTTTTGGATCTTTTGTTGAATGTAGCATGTTCTGTATTTGTTGTCTGGGTTTGTAGATGGCGTGAATGTCGTGTTTTCCGAGAACTTTCCCAATGTGATCAGCAATTCCTTAGATGTGTGGCAGATATGGGTTATTCTTCTCTTTAGGGTAAATTTGTTTTGGTACGCCTTTCTGGTGCATAAGGCATGTTTAACTTCCATGCTAGTGTAACCGTTGGCTTATAACGCTTTTCTGCAGTCACTTTTCTTTTAGTTAACACATACACATTTCCTGCTCTACTCGCCCTTCAACACCAATTCATACAATTGTCTATGATCGAAATAGAATGACATATTACATTTACATTGTTTTCTCCACTCACTTTTGTTTTAGGTAACACATTCACTTGTTCTTCTAGACACCAGTCATACAACCTATACATATAAAATGGATGTTGGTATGTAAGACGTTGGTAAACTCTTTACACAAGTTGACTAACGACAAGTGAGTGAATGAGTGAGTGGTGGTGTTTAAGAGCCCGTCGACAACTAGGTCATTAGGGCCCGGACTGACTACAATGAAAATTGGCACATGTTGATTGAGATTTATATGCTATCCAGTTTACTGTGCAACATATTATATTTAAATGCTTTTCTCTACCTACCTTTCTCTTATACAACACATTCACATATCCTTCTTTAATTGCTCTTCAACACATTCATACAATTATTATGTATTATTTATTATACATTATTATTTATTACACAATTATTATTTATGTTTGCCCGCACACGGCTTGTGTTTAAAAACACCAACAGTAAGTTTGTTGGCATAAATAAATAATAACTTCTATCTGAAGGTTATTCAATCCTGGGACATAAAGTACTTACTAGAGTAAGTCATCATTGGGGTAATTGTCTCTGATGTGAGACTGCCTTTGTGGTTTACCGGGAGAAATACGAGCTGGTTAGAGAATTCAATGCCATTCTGGCAGTTTGTCACAGTAGCTCAATGGTTAGAGCACCCACTTGGTAAGCGGAAGTTCTGTGGTTCAAATCCCAGCTGAGGCATTGAATTTTTAAGTTCCAGTTGTACCTCTCAAACATTCATACAATATTCTATGACTGAAGTAGAAATCAAGCCTATTACATTCATATGGCTTTTTCTACTTACTTTTATGAAACACAATCACACTTATTTCTCTACTTGCCATGCAAAATATAATTCATACAATTTTGTGTACAATTAAAATACAAATGCAGTTATTACATTCACACGACTTTTACAACTCACTTTTCTATTACAAATACATTTACATGTTCTCTGCTCGCTCTTCAACTTACAGTTGATACCTTCTATGCATATATAATGGAAGTTGGTATGTAAGAAGCTGATAAAGTGCAACACAGCTGACTAATCGCTATGAAAATTGGCACATTAAAGTGTTTTCATGGCAGTTTTTGTGCAGTTTGTTTTACTGTGCAATTTATTACATTCACATTGTTTTCCCTACTTGTTTTTCTGTTACATAGCACATTCACATATCCTTCTCTACTTGCCCTTCAACAATAATTCTTGCAATCTTTTATGATCAAAATAGCAATGGAAGTATATTACATATACGTGTTTTTCATTACTCACTTTTCTTTTATGGAACACCATCACATGTTCTCCTCTGCTTGCTCTTCAACATACAATTCAAATAATGTACTGTTTGAACGATCACAATGAAAATTTGCACATCCAACTGTTTTTTTTTATGGAGATTTATATGCCATTCATTATAGTATGTAAGATATTACATTCACATTGCATAAATATTGAAGAGACTTAGCAATAAATGTAACCGCTTTTTAGAGAGCACCATATTTTTATGTTTTGGCGGTCACATCGCTCTCTCACAACCCCCAGAATGTCTGGAGGACCACACCTTTCATTGGTTTACGGGTCTCACCGACCTTACCGGGAGAATTATCAAAATAAATTCACCGACCATATCCTCTGATTACCAATCAGAGGACGTATACATGCCATGACAGGTCAGCATGTTAGGGGTTAAGGTTTTATAGAGAAATTAGAGAAATGGAGAGGTTGGAAAAATAAAACACTCCCTAGCCCTCAGGAACCCTAATAGCATCAGGGTCGGAAGAGAACAAGAGCTGACCAAGGTAAGGTCAGATAGAAAAGTTACAGTGAGGAGCAAAACACCAGTAAGTGCAAATAATGTTCTGCTCAGCTTGGGTACCTTGTGGTCGCTATTCACATATCCCCTAGACAGAGACCCCTGAGTACAAAAAGAAATATGTGGTTTAGTAAAAAAAATACAGGATAAAATAGAATTCAAGAAACTACAAGCACAAATTAGAAATAGAATTACAGGAGAAGAATAAGACTTGGGAGAAAAACTGTAACGCCATTCAGACATATGTCTCTTTATAGTGTTAATGCAGAACAAAACTACTAAAGAAAGTAAAAAAAAATAGGGATACAAGGTCCAATGTTTTCATGGCTATGTCATTTCCTACCACATTGCTTTATTGCAACCAGATATGGCAGAAACATACCTAAATACAAACAAGTACACCGTGGCTTACCACAAGGCGCAGTACTCAGCACAACACTTTTTAATATATTTATTTACGATCTGCCACAACAAATACAAGAATCAGATGTGAAGTGTGCACTATTTGCTGATGACTTGGTAATGTGGACTTCAAAACCAAAAAGCAAAAGTACAGAACTAGAAAAAACCATGCAACAATCCTTAACCAAATTACAAAGGTGGACCAAAGAAAATTTAATGACTGTTAATACACAAAATCAAACTACCAAATCTTTTCACTAAGAAAAAAGCCACTAAAAATAAAACTAAATTTTGAGGGTCAACAATTACCAGAAACAAAGGAAGCAAGTATTTAGGAATTACATTTGATACTAAACTAACATGGACCAAACAAATAGAAAATGTAATACAAAGAGCAGAGAGGCACCTTTCACTGTTAAAACGTCTAATAGGAATGAAGTGGGGATGTTCCAGAGTAACTCTTAACACAACATACAATGTGAATATAAAGCCATGATTTACTTACTGCAGCGAAGTTCTTGTAGCGTCATACGGGGTAATTTCGGACCCTTTTTACGTATTTTTCGCGGTCAGTTGCTAATGATCAGACGTAGGCAGTTTGTTTAAATTTGTGTAGATGTATTAATAATCAACGAACTGAATATATGCTGACATTTTAAATTAATTATGTACCCTGATATTTTAAAAAATAATGAGTGTCCGAAGTTACCTCACTAGTTGGGTTAACTTCGGACAGTCTATAATTTTTAATATATATCCGTAATTCCCCCAGTTATGGGGTTAATTCGGACACACAATAATAAAAAATATATATTACATTATAGAAAAGGACATTTATAATGTGTAAAAGTATATAGGTGTCGTTTATTTAAAGATTAGATTACAAAAGTTAATACAAAGCTACATAAACACAAAGTTCAAAACATTAATAAACAAATAGGAACATTTATAGAGCGTCCTTATCAAAAACAAAAATGCCTCTTTTCTCCTTGGGTGCTGGAAGTATTTTACTGATCTGGTCTTTCGTTACTGTGTCTTCGTCATCTACATCTGGGAATGTGAACATCCTCTTGCTTCCATCATGGGGTCGCAAAAATTTCACAACCACGTCTCGTGCTCCTATATCAGTTACCACGCCAACATACTCTCTAGGAAGTGTTCTGTTTCCAGACGCGTAGTTGTACCTCACGACAACGAAAGTTTCGATGTCCAGAGTAGGTGCCGATGCTGGTGTGGAATCCTCTGCTGGCATGCGAGTATTCTGATCTTCTGAATTCTCGTGACAATCTTGCTGGTTTTCCTCACTAATTTCGTTTCCAGCAAAATGATCACCCACAATAGATTTTCCTGGAGGAACATTCAGCTTGCGACGGCGGCGTGTGGTTCTGGTGGAAGTACCGTATCGTGCTGCTGAGAGTACCGTCTCGAAACTGGAAGACCAAGATGATGCCTTTTCAATTGGGTCTGAATGCTCTGGAAATTTGTTGAGGACCTTCTGTGGATCAAAAGGAATTAGACCCGTGGCACAGAAACCACTTCTTATGTTGTCTACTTTCCGTGCTTCTATCTTCTCCAATGTCTCTCTGAGAAGTGCAGGGAAGGCATCTCTAGAGATAGGGCCACGTGTGCACATTTTCCAGTTTGTCAGCACGTCTCTCCAAGCCTTTTTAAAGGGTCCGAAAAAACACACGTCTAGGGGCTGTAGGATGTGCGTGCTATTTGGGGGAAGAAGAATGAATGAGATGTTGTACTTCTCACATTGCTCAATCACTAACAGTGATACATAGCTTGACAAATTATCGCCAATCATGATTTTCCTTCCGCTTAGCTTTTTGAAATAAGACAATGCCACTGATAAAAACCAATCTTCAAAAGTTGGAAGATCAAACCACCCACTCTTGTTTCTGTTGTATCTTCCATTCAGTGGCCCTCCTTCCTGCCAGGTGTCCCATAAATGCTCAGCCTTATATAGGATATATGGAGGAAGTAGTTTTCCATCTCCACTAACGCACATCATGAGAGAAATGCTTGCTTTGGAGAAATCCATTATCCTCTCTGCATGCTTAATGCCCCTCTTAACAATCACATGTTTCCTTCCAGGATCATCACATAAATTTGTCTCGTCATAGTTTATGATGTTTTCTGGTGGAGTACCTTCTAAGGTCTCCCGCACATTATCAAAAAATCCCCTGACGGACTCAAGGGTGACCTCTGCACGAACCCTTTTGATGTTCTCGGATAATCGAACTGAAAGAACATTAGAATGCCTTTTCAAAAAGGACCTTATCCATTCCACACTAGGGAGATTGTCGGTAAATCGCTTCTCCTTTCTTCCCATTCTGCCAAGGTACCCTTTTACAATGCAGCGAATGTCAGTTGAAGTGAGAGGGTATCCCCAATGAGATGCTCTAAGGATACCGTGTACCAACATTTTCTCTTCTTCATTATCCAGGACAGATGGTGTTCCGATTGCTTTAGGATTTGTGCGATTCACTTTATTCTCTAACGTGGATCGCGGTATCTGAAAGTACTCCTGTGCTTTTCGATACGACATTTTCCCTGATTTAATTGCTTTTACTGCTTCATCAAGTTTCTTTTCTTCATAGTTGCAATACATTTGGCTTCCCAATCTTCTTTTGTACACACGTGGCATTTTCCGAATTTACCCCAAGGTCGAACAGATTTGCATATAAATATGCAGGAAATTCAAACTATACACGTAAACTCAACCAATAAATCTTAGTGACGTTTATACACAACCAGGCGAACTGAAGTCAATAGTTAACAGCGACTGGATTGTTAAACTAGACGTGTGTACCAAGAAGTTATACCGACAACAGTAAAAGCTAAAATGAAGCTGACAACCATGCCCACTGTCGGACGCACTATTCTTACTAAATACGCGATTAACATGCCAAACTAAGCGCGGGAATGTGTCCTTCATACAGATGTCGCTAGCGCGGAAATTGTACTTCACTTGTTCCAGAATGACAAACTGTAGAATAAAAAAAGGTGTTTTGTCCGAATTTACCCCAGTTGACGGTAACAGCAAACACAAAAAAAATTCAAATCTTTCAAAACCAAAGTCTGAGATTAATTACAGGTGCTATCAAAACCACACCAATAGCAGCTATGGAAATACTAACCAACCAATGCCCCATTGAATATGAAATAGAAAAAGCGGCTCTTATTCAACACAAAAAGTTGATCAGACTCCCATTCAATACATGGCACAAGAGAAATTTTACACATACACTAAAGACTCAGGAGAGCTTTCTTTCCAAAATTCAAGAAGAATGTATACCTTCCTAATTCAAAGGAAAACTTCATATCTAAAGTCAATCCGACACAAACATTAGACATCCCATATTATTTACACCTGACAGAAGAAGTTAAGAAAAGTGATACTCCAACTAGTGTTCTAAAATTATTGGCATTAGAGACAATCCATACTAGATTTCCAGAACACGAATGGCTCCATATTTATACTGATGGATCATTAATGTCAAACCAAGATGGAGCAGGTGCTGGAGTTACATGTCACCTCTTTTCCTATTACAAATCTTTAAGTTATGGAACTACTAACTTTGATGGAGAAATTGAAGCAATTCGAATGGCCCTACAAAATCGTTTGTACAGAATTTCACATTTTCAGCAAGCAGTTATTCTCTCAGATTCCAGGGCAGCAATTATAGCAATTACTTCCAAGTTCTCACCAAAAAACCAAACAATTATAGAATGTTGGAAAATCCTTACCCATCTAACAGCACTTCAAAAACACCTAGTCTTCCAATGGATACCAGCTCACTCTGGACTGAGTGGTAATGAGAAAGCTGATTTTCTTGCAAAAAAGGGTACCGGCAATGTGCAGAAATCAATAGTTAAACTACCATTTTATGCAGCTAAAAGATTAGTCAACTCTTAATTCAAAAAAATTATTGAAAAATATTACTATGAAAAATCAAAAAATAAAAGATGGGAACTACCAAACCTTCAAACAGTAATTCCTGAGTATCCTCGAAAAACAACAGTTACAACCTTCAGGTTGATTACAGGACATGATTGTCTGGCAAAACATTTAAACAGAATTGGGATATATTCTTCAGCACTCTGTCCTCTATGTGATCTGCAAGAGGAAATGGACCGAGACCACCTTCAAATATGCCCGGCCACTTCTAATGCTCCATCCATCAGTGAAAAATATTGGAGAGCAAGATGATTAATGACTTCATTGTCAGAAATCCAGCATTAGCTAACAACAACAACATATTACATTCATATAGTTTTCTGTACTCCTCTTTTAGGTAACACATTTACATATTCTCTACTCACCATTTACTATGTAATTCATTCAATTTTGATGCCTGAAATAGAAATGCAGAGTGTTACATTCACATGATTTTCTCTGGTTGTTTTTGTTTAGGCAAGATATTTGCATGTCATTCTGCACTCGCCCTGCAACATCAATTCTTGTTATTTTGTATTGTTGAAATTAAATCCAATAATCTACATTAACACAGTTTTCTAAATTCCCTTTTCTTTTATGAAACACAATCACACTTTTTTCTCTACTCTCCGTTCTATAAAGAATTCATACAATTTTCTGTATGATTGAAATATAAATTGCAATGTCTCATTTAGGTTTGAAATCGTCCTTGGATGCTCCTCTGTGTCCAGGATTATCTAATTGCTCTGACAATATCATAATTTGAAGCATATTTTACTATAATAATACTCATCAGGTTCAGTTTAGAATAACCATAAAGAAGCTCTGGATTTTATAATGTTAAAAATGTTATTCTAAGTACATTACACCAAATTAACATCATTACTATGAAAAACTTTGTTGTCTGTTGCAATGTAATGTAGTTTCACTTATCGGGAAGCAAATTCCTGGATGTAACTAATAATGTGTTTCTTTTTCCACAGACTTGCTACTGAAGTTTGAAAACACAAGTGTTCAAATACAACTATAGTAAAATGGATATTAAAGAAGAAGTCAAAGAGGAACCTTGTTTCCTTGACTTTTGTTCACAAAATGAGAAAGAATTTGTTATGAGAGACCTTGTGACAGATAAGTTTCAGACTGCTACAACTAGCAGTGACATCAAACAAGAACTTGAAGATTCCACATGTTCACAGAATGAAGAACAACATATATTGAGATTTAGTGAAACCATTAAAGAAAGTGATATTAAAACCGAGATAGATTTTAAAGAAGAACATTGGTTGGAAAGAGAAAATTCATGTAATAATGATATTAGGGTAAGTTGTAGAAAAAATGACCGCTTCTTTTTGTTATAAATACTTTACAACATTAATTAGTGTAAATATGTATTTTACATAATAACCAACTTGAAATGTATATTTTGTACTGATACTTGCTAGCATAATATAAAAAATAATGGCTGATCCAAAAACTCCGAACTGGCTGCGCAGCGTTTTGCCTATACACATCTTCAGCACTTGTTGCCATCTGCCCCTGTCAGAGAAAGGCGTGAATGAAACCATACAATATTTTTAAAGCAACTTATAAAGGCTTTACTTACCAATGTTATTAAAGGAGATATTTAAGTTGGTCACCATCATCCATACATTTTTGGCACTCCTTTCGGAAACTATCCATCACTTGCTGTAGTTCACATTGAGACATGCTGGCAATTTCCTGGCAGATATTTTGTTTTCATTCTTCCAGGAATGTAGGTTTGTGTTGTACACTTTATACTTTTAATTACCCCAGAGATATAAATCTCGTGGGGTTTGGTCAGGGGATTAAGGGTGCCACAAATCTACTAATAATTCTGTCCCGAAACAAACTTTCAATTATTCTCATCAAAAGATTGGCTGTATGAGCTTTTGCAGAGTCATGTTGAAAAAGGCAAAATCACACTCCCTGTCATTTAATTTTCTAACAAAAAGGGGCAAAATTGTATTCAAGTATGTACAGGCGTCAAAAAAATTTGGGCCTGTAACTCTTACTCCAGTATCAGCGCACTATGAAACAATTTTTTTGTCATGAAGGGGTATTTCATGAAAATTAGGTTTCTCAGAGCTCTAATAGTGATTATTTTGTGTATACATATATCCAGGAAGGTGGAACCAAGCCTCATCTGAAAAGTATAAAATGTAGGACAATTTCACCATTCTGTACACTATTGAGTCACAAAATGTGTGCTTAATTACAGGGTCACCAGGTTAAAGAGTATGCCACAGTTATTTTATATGGTTTTAGCTTGAGCAATTTAGTAGCTCTGTGCACAGAGCTATAAGAAGTGCCTGCCATTAGAGAAAGATGCCTGAGCAATTTTTTGGTGGAATTCTCCAAGCGATGGCCAACGTCATCTAATATTTGTTTGGTAACAAACGTAAGCTATCTTAGATTTCTGAGCCTTAACACTTCTTGCGGCCTGAAATTTATCATAAAACTCATGGAATGTTGTACAGTCTGGAACATTTACACCTGGAAATCTTTCTGCAAATCGCACTTTTGTGGGACAAACTAACTGGGTTAATATATACAAAACAAGTACATGTTGAGCCATAATACATTTTGTGACTAAGTACAGGACAAAATAGTAAAGCACAGTGGTAATAACTCAACCACATGATACTGCCATCAGCTCAATACTGATCTTTCAGAGCAGAGAAAACTACTGATTTGACGTTGTGTACAGCTGCTGCTGTTGTCCTATCTCCATGTGCGCAATGGAAAAGCACTGCAGTGTTTTTGGGCCTCTATGTATATTATTTAACTATTTTATAAAGTTGAGTAAACCTTGTTGCTTAAAAGCAACATGGGACACTAAGAGGTTCTTCATTGGTTTAATTTTATTATATTCATCAATAGCTATTGAGTAATACCTTCCTTTTGCTTCATTCATTACTCTTTTAAGTATTTTACAATATGCAGTTTGTGTACTGCAGTGCTTGTCTGACTAATTTGTGTTATACTAGAACACATTTCTTTAATTTTCACAGGAGTTCATCATACGTAAATAGTCAAAGGTTTGACCATTCTCTGTGATGAATATATTCTTTTCTTACGGAAACTTCAAATGATAATAGCTCAGGTTTGAGAAATCATGAAATTTGTCATTTACTAGTCTTGCCTTATACATTAGTCTACTTTTCATTCTTCAGTAGCAGTTGAAGCTGCTCATCATTAATTATTCTTCTTCATCTTCATCTTCTTCTTCATGTTCATCTTGATCTTCTTCTTCTTCTTCTTCTTCTTCTTCTTCTTCTTCTTCTTCTTCTTCTTCTTCTTCTTCTTCTTCTTCTTCTTCTTCTTCTTCTTCTTCTTCTTCTTCTTCTTCTTCTTCTTCTTCTTCTTCTTCTTCTTCTTCTTCTTCTTCTTCTTCTTCTTCTTCTTCTTCTTCTTCTTCTTCTTCTTCTTCTTCTTCTTCTTCTTCTTCTTCTTCTTCTTCTTCTTCTTCTTCTTCTTCTTCTTCTTCTTCTTCTTCTTCTTCTTCTTCTTCTTCTTCTTCTTCTTCTTCTTCTTCTTCTTCTTCTTCTTCTTCTTCTTCTTCTTCTTCTTCTTCTTCTTCTTCTTCTTCTTCTTCTTCTTCTTCTTCTTCTTCTTCTTCTTCTTCTTCTTCTTCTTCTTCTTCTTCTTCTTCTTCTTCTTCTTCTTCTTCTTCTTCTTCTTCTTCTTCTTCTTCTTCTTCTTCTTCTTCTTCTTCATCATCATCATCATCATCATCATCATCATCATCATCATTATCTTTTCCTATTATCTGTTTGTATTTTACTAACAATACATGATCGTCATGATCTGACATGCAATGAATTACAATAGAAGTTAAATTATAACTTAAGCTTTTTTTTAGTACAGAGAAATATCTTTAGCTGGTGCAGTGTTCATAGAAACTCTGGCCAGAAAGTAAATCACATATTCCAAGTTAAATGTGTGTAGCAGGTAGGTGAGGTTAGTGTTCATTTTGCCATAAACGCCAGTTTATGAGCTATGAGATCTGATTTCAGGTGTATATAGTGGCAACAGATAAAGTTGTGCAAAATGACTTTCAAATTAAAGTCCAGATTTCATCAGGAGTTTCACTGTAAGTTCAAAGGAGTTGTAAGTAAAACAATTTGACAAGGGATTGGCTGATGTGCAAACCTAGTTTTCCCACCGAGCTTGTCATCTCTTTCTTTACGTAACATAATTCAGTTCAAATGTGCGGCGGCGCCGTGGCCGAGCGGTTAGCGCGCTCGCCTACCACCAAGGCGGCCCGGGTTCGATCCCAGGGACCCGCATGTGGTATTCGTGGTGGACAAAGCGGCGTCAGGGCGGGTTTTCTCCGGGTACTCCGGTTTCCCCCGCCATCTCATTCCACCGGTGCTCCATCTTCATGTATCATCAGTGTCACCGCCTGCGGTGCCGTAGTAGTAAAAGCGGGCGTTAAACACTACAACAACAGTTCAAATGTAAAATTCTAAAGTTATTCTTATGCAAATTAAAAGCTTCTAGCATCATAACAGTTTAATTTATGAAACAAAATGGGCTCGTTCTGACTCACTTGTAACTGAAGATTTCTACCAAAGGGTTTATGATGCTATGTGTAGATGCTGTAGTTTGTTTCCAAAAAAGTATTTAGGGTGCTTTTGGCTGACGGATCCATGACCAAGTGGTTAGAGTGTTCGCCTATCACCTAGGTGTCCCGGGTATGATCCCAGGACCCAGATATGGTGTCTGTAGTGGATGAAGCAGGGAGAGTTTTCACCAATGTCCCTTGCTGTTCATTCCACCAATTCCTCTATTATCACCTTCCAATGATCAATTTTGCCTGCATTTTACATCATCCTCCTCCTCACTATCATACCTGATGCACTGCTGACCACCCAATTCCAGATTTTCACTATATCCGGTCCCTAGGTTCCTCTGCTCCCTGACAGGCATCTTATGCTAAGTACTGGCTTATAAGTCATAGGGGTGTAGGTCCTACATATGGGGAGGGTAATAGGTAAATAAGAAGTACTTTTGGCTACATGTGCAGGTATTGAGAAAATATTACTTTTAATAAAGTCATTCCTGGTAATCTGCCACCACTGTGGAGAAATACGTATCTAGAATTAGGACAGAAGATATCCCTATTGTTTCAGATTCATTCAACAAACTCATTCTAGCTGAAACAGCCACAATTTATAACCTTGCAATATATAACTTTATCTTGAGTTAATGAGCTCAATTCATCTTTAATGATTCGTCCTATAGAGCTCTGTATAGTCCCACAAATCTGAAGGAGCCTCAGCCCCATCATCTCACATTAGCAAAATTCTAATGTTCACAGTAAATGTGGAAGTTAATTGCTGCAGAGCATTGATCCTTTCATTCACAAAACTGCTGATATAAATTTAAGACCATTGAATTTTCTTGCCAGATATAGGTGTTCAAAATAATTGTATTTGAATTTTTTGAGTCCTGAAGCATTTACATCTTAGGCTACACTTGCACTTGGGCCCTTGTCATTTGGTCATAGGGCAGCATCTTAAGATTTATTACATATACACATATGTATTTACATTTTGAAGGTTGCTGTTGTACATCACGTTTGCTAATGTTTGTATCCACTTATAGTGTGCCAAAATAATTGTATTTCATTAAAAGATTTAATCACCCGTATAGTAATAAAAACAATGAACGAATTATTTATTTATTACTACAACTTCGCAAAGCCCTAAAGCGTGTCGGAAAGAATCAGAAACTGCCGAGCTGTTTACATGAGCTTAGCGCACATACACGGCAAAACAGGTATGCACACTGTTCAGATACAATGATATTTTCAGGACAGCATCTCATATATTGGCTGGAGTGAGAAATCACTGACTATTCGCCAAGTTACTATTATTTCGCTGTTCCAATAAACAATGTAAGAAGTGATTGAAGCATTTGACAGCCAAAGTCAATATTCCTCATCGCTTTGCCAAGTAGTATCTATGAATAGAACTTTTAGCAAGCCACATATGTCTTGTCTCTTTCCTTCATATGAAAATGCTTTATATCTTCTAATGCAGGAGTATTATTTAACTCGATTGAAAGACTTTTATATAAAGTGAGCTCTTCTCTGTAGATTCTATAAAAAGTGTCCATTTTGTTTCTGCTCCTTTGTATCAAGCTAAGAGTCATAGCGTTAAAGCAGATCACCTGTACTACAACTTAATTATTATGTTACAGGCTGAAACACATCAACACCTTTATTCCACAAAAGCTCTAAGGTAAGTCATCAGGCTGATTCTTTCTACAAAAATTACCTATTTCTATTAAATGTTTTTCTTATTCCCTTTTAGTATCATGTATAGAAATGATTTTCATACTTAATAATCACAGTGCAATTGCTTGAGGAAGGTGTATAAGTAACTGTCACCAGAGACATTGTCATATCCTCTGTTAGTGTTAGATATGCAATTGTTCACTGAACATAATGAGTATAACACACTTATTTGACCAAGTTGTATATGTCACTGTCACCAGAAATATTGTCAAATTCCCTGTTAATGTTAAGTATGGAACTGTTCATTGAACATAACGAGTATAACAGTTACTTGGTAAAAACTGTTGTCTTTTTATGAGTATGTGATGTTTCCTCTTTCTATAGATTGCTGGACAATCTAATCTTCAATTCATTTTTTTAAACTATTGACCAGTATTACTGCATTGATTTTATTTAGTACCATATATAGTGATCTCATTCCTCCCATAGATTTCTGAATTACTTATTCCTCTCTTCTCACTGTATATTCATATCTCTACGTCTCCAGGATGTCATAATTTTGGTTCACTGTACTTATTACTCTAGTCTTTAAATTGGAATGCTTTGACACTAACCTAATTTTTAAACTTTATCTTTTCTGGTAATATGTGATACATTTAACAGAGCACTCCAGAGAGCTGCTAGTTCTTCCACCTGTTATTTTTTCTTCCCTGTGTTCTGGTAATATTACTCATAATGTTATCTCTATATTTCAGTGTACACAAAGATGTTCCCAGTTATACCTCAGATTTATTCTCCATTGAAGACTTAGGAAATAACAGAAGTTTCAATGTGAACAAACATAGTCCTGAATGTGAAACTGGCCGAATATATCAAAGACGGGAAAGTTTAGTTATTGGTGTACCTTCAGTGGAAGCAATTGTTTGCTCAGCAACGTCTAACGATGGGAAAATTGTCAGCCTGGCTTCCTCTTCTAAACAAACAATGTTGCTTCAGCAGAGCAGCACAAATAAACAGGATATCAATATGGGTCATAAGTACAGAAATTCCTATGAAACTGACGTTTCTGAGAAGTGTCTTAAATATCCGTCTAATTTACCTTTACAGAGAGTCGTTCTTGACAGCAGAGAATTAAAAAGGTGTGACCTTCATGACAAAAGCTTGAATCAGTTGTCAATTCTGAAAACTCACAAATTGGTTGAAGATGGAAAACGAACACACAAGTGTAACCTTTGTAACAAGACTTTTACTCTCTCATCACATTTGAAAAGACACAAATTGATTCATGAGGGTATTAAGCCATATGAATGTAATATTTGTAACAAGGCTTTTATTCACTCATCACATTTGAAACAACACAAATTGATTCATGAGGGTATAAAGCCACACAAGTGTAACATTTGTAACAAGGCTTTTACTGTGTTAACAAATTTGAAAAACCACAAATTAATACATGAGGGCATGAAGCCACACAAGTGTTACATTTGTAACAAGGCTTTTACTCAGTTATCAGATCTGAAAAAGCACAAATTGATTCATGATGGTATCAAGCCACACAAGTGTAATATTTGTTACAAAGCTTTTACTCACTTATCGCATTTGAAACAACACAAACTTATCCATGAGGATATGAAGGCACACAAGTGTAATATTTGTAACAAGGCTTTCACACAGGTATCACATTTGAAAAGACACAAACTGAATCATGAAGGCATAAAGCCACACAAGTGTAGCATTTGTAATAAGGGTTTTACTGTAATAACAAGTTTGAAAAACCACAAATTGATTCATGAGGGCATAAAGCCACACAGCTGTGACATTTGTAGTAAGGCTTTTACTCGGTTATCAGATTTGAAAAAACACAAATTGATTCATGAAGGTATAAAGCCACACAAGTGTAATATTTGTAACAAAGCTTTCACTCGATTATCGCATTTGAAAAGACACAAATTAATTCACCAGGACAAATAGCCATAGTAGTACACTGATCAATGCTTCACGGGTGATCAATAACGTTCGTCGTGAAAGCTTCAACTCTTACATAGTAGTATGCTGTTTGCGAGTAGGATACTCTCAGTTTGAGAAGTAGAATTGGAACTGAAAAATTAAATGCTCACTCATGGCTTGTGTGTTTAAGAAAACTGGCAGTAACTTTGTTGGCAAAAATAAATAATTATTCTGAGCTGATAAATTCCGGAACTCTTTAAGCAGTTCACAATCACAAAGTCCATAGGAGAGTGATGAATGTGTGAAGTGTAACTCTCTTTTTCGCCTTATAAACGTAGGAGTTTGTATTTTGATTATGAAGCTCTCTGTTAGTGTGAAATTGTATTAATTTTTGTGTACATTTTGTACATTATCTGTGAGCTAGATTTGGTTGTTTGGGAAAAGAAATGTTACAGTTGGTGCTAGGTGGTGAAAGCCTAACAATTTTACTATAACGTTTGCAACTGAAGTGAGCCATTTAAGAATTCATTGCTAACTTAATATTGGCATAAAGCTGTTTAATGGACAGCCGTTGTTTCTGTATTTCTGCAAAAAGCCAGGATAGGCATTCTTTGTTGTGCCTGTTATTTTACGTGTAGGTTGGCACCGAAGAATAGATCTCATAGCTAGCTTTTTATTATCAATGTTACATTAATTTTGCATAGCAAGTAAAGGAAATCAAGAACAACTAGTAGGTGATAAACTACATTGTGGTGTAAGTGGCCCTGAGTATAGAATTTTAAATTCTCTATTACATAGGAGACACATTGCTGGTGCTTATAAGATACAAATTACTATACAATGCGAGAATAAGAGAAATCTTATCTTAATCTTATTAATGTATTTCACTGAATACATTAATGGTTACATTGATGGTAGAATTAGGAATGTGTGATAGTTTCTTTTATTAAATAAGTTTTATTTCTCCTTCTGGTACAGACACTTCTTCCAATTACACTCCCCATTATCTTGGACTTACTCCCCCTAGGACTTACAAGCCAGTGCCTAGGATCAGACGCCTGTCGGGGAGCACAGGAACCTATGGACCGGCCAGAGTGAAGACTTGGAAGCAGGTGTTCAGCCAAGCACCAGGTATGAGAGTGAGGAGGAGGAGGATAAGAAATGCAGGTGAAATTGATTATTGGAAAGGTGCTAACATCGCAGTTGGTGGAATGAGTGGTGGGGGAAACCGGAGCAGCCGGAGAAGACCCGCCCTGACGCCGCTTCGTCCACCACGAATACCACATTCGGGTCCCTGGGATTGAACCCGGGCCACCTAAGGGGAGGCAAGCGCCTTAACCGCTTGGCCACGGTGCCGCCTGGTACAGACACCATTAATTTAAATTTGTATTTTCTGTTATTCCCTTTGTTGTATAAGCATCTCAAAGTTGTATCCATGTGATTAGTACTTTTCGACAGATGGCCCTTCATTAGTGCAACAGTCCATGAATCTTATATTAAGCGTTCTGTGTACTGTGTTAATTGAAATGTTTTGTGTAAGTATGTCTGTACTTTGATTTGGTTCTATGTGAGAAGCAGCCACATAACATGAATATCTACATTGTCAAAGTCAAAAACAGCTTACAGTTTGTTTAGCCTGAGAATCTGTTGGGTGTCTTAAGTGGTTTTCACAGTGTGCCAGAGTTCTACTCTCCTGGATAAAGGAGGGAATATATATCTGATAATGTTCTTTCGCACTAGACTGTGTATGCAGTTAGTTGTAAGTTGAGTTAAAGAAACACTTCTAAAGACAGCCGCCTTTTTTACGCACTCTTATTGGAGATTTATAACCATTCCTAACACTTAAAAATCTTCCATTTGCACCATTCCTATGCGGCAGAAATTACAAGTAAAAATGAATTAATGATGAAATGAACGTCAATATTTCATATGTCAAGTTGCATCAACCTAATCTGTGTAAATTTCGCATATAATGTAAATATCAAGGTTATATTTCGCAATCTCTATCCCGAAGCTACCGGGTCATGGACAACATGTCCGACGTCGATCGTGTAACCTCTTGCAATCGATTGGTTACTATCGACATATTATGAGAGGAGCAGCGGCGTTTGCTGTAGCAGTTTTCAAATTATGAAGGCACAATGGCTGTTATGGAGAATCAGGCCGGTGTTCCACGTAAGTTGTGCCACTGCGATTACCGCGCTTTCGCTCTCAAACAGCTTTGTTAACAATTATTATGAGTATTAGTGTTATCAGTGCTATTATTAATATTATTGCTATTATTATTACTGTTATTAATAGCATTCTTGGTATGGCATTATTATTGTTACTATTAGTGTAATTATTAGTTTTATTATTACTCTTATTGTTATCAAAAACCTAAGAATTGTTTTTGGCTCGCCACTTTTAATCATTTGGGCAGATTTTCCTGTACATCTGGGAGCAATCCTTGGCTGTGTCATTCACTCCCAGGCCGGAAGGAAATACCGTTAGGTTGTGTCTTTGTTTCCCCGTATGCTTTCCCGTCACTGGCAAACCCCCTGCTAAGAGTGCTTGCAAAGATGCATGTACCTATATGGTTTATAGAACTTCCATGCTGTATATATTTAAATGCAATTTTTTGTAAGGACGGTTTCAAATGACATATTTTTCAGTTAATTTCTAGTGAAACACATTTATGCCTCTATGTATTATACTCTCTTAATAGCTGTCAGCACTTTACATTAAACTAAATATAATACATGTAATGTTACATTAATAGGGTATGGATTCAATACCCAAAGGGTAGTTCTGGTTTCCCTGTTCACTACCCTCACAAGAATTGGAGTCACTGCTGGAGGAATTACTGGTTTATCTAATGACTAGAAGTTCAATATCATCCTGTAGCTGATCTGTTTTCCACATATCGTCTTCTATCCCTTCAACGTGTTTGCAGTAATTTAACCACTGATCTTGGAAGACTGCTTCAAAACCATTGTCTATTAAACGTCCCAACTCCTTTTGCTTAAATGTAATGTTATATCGCCCAACATGTCCCTTTACTTCACTCCATACCATTTCTATGGGATTTAACTCAATGATATGGAGGCAACCTAACAACTCTCGCTTCATGTTCTTCTGCAATCGAGTTTATAATACTAGCACTGTAATTATCTCGCACAGAATTCACAATATTCTCTTTCAAGGCAGCCATGCGAGTTATTTGGATATCAACTAATGTTTTATGTCTTCCTTACGGTGCTCTGTAGTGGGAAGAGTCTCTACTCCTCTACCGTGATGGGAGGTATTGTCCATAACAATGACTGTTTCCGTTTCTATATTGGGCAATAGTTGGTTCCTTAACCACTGTTCAAATCTATCACTGTCCATTTCATCAGCAGAACCTTTTCTCGCCAAGAAAACAAGTTTTGCAACCTGTACCAATCCCATCGTACCACCGTCATGTAATATTAACAAATTGTGGTTCGCGACCAGTAGGCGACTTAGACCAGTGGATAACCGGGCCAAAAGCGCTTCTTTAAGAGTTTTTGTAGCCTTATCCTTCCAAACTTCTGATACAGTGTACCCTACATTTATCCAACCTTCATCAAGGTACATCATTTTCCTTCCCTCCTTCCTGAATTGTTTTATTTTCCGTAAATGGCAATGCCGCCACACTATAATATAATTTTTCTCAATCATAAACGATTTATTTCCTCTCTTTTCAAAATCAAATCCCATTTCCTTCACCAAGCAATAAAAGTTTGAATATTTAAAATTTCGCAAGTCCTCATCTTCATTGACGTTTATGAAAACGGACAGAATTGTAGCAGGAATATTTTGAAATGCAAATTCATGAAATTTGCGTCGTATAGTACTGCGTACAAAATCATTACATTTCACCTACCTGCTGGTTTTGTATGTATGCCCCGTTTGTCTGCTCTTCCACGGTGTAGTGATGGGACACTTTTTACATTCTTTTCTTAATCTAAAAAATATATGCCCACTAACACCAGCAGCCTTATGAAATGCACTAACAATAAACGAGTCACTGTGTCCGGGGTTCTTTTCCTTTAAATAATCGTCCACTCGAAGAATTGCTTTTCGCTCGCCACTTTTAATAATTTCGCCCTTTTTCTGCGATCCATTGGGCACTGATCCCTTAACAGCAATGCACACGATTATCAGAGAACTTGTAAAACTCGCTCCCACCTCAAATTCGTGAAACCTTTTGAAAACCTCCATTGAAGTACGATCCCTTATTGGGCCTTCAACTGTCACACCTCATCTGGTTTCCATCATCTGCAGGACAGGAGAACCGGGCAAAACATATGCCTTTAAATGGCGATTCATGGATGCCTTGGTAACGGAGACGTTCTATATGTGTATAACAAATAGTTTCAATATATCCTTGACAACTTTGTCGCTGGAAGTTTTTACGTGGACTTATAGAACGAGAGTTAGCCAGCGATGACATGTTCCACTGTATAAACGAAGAATCGTAACACTTTGTTTTAAACTTTATTTTAAAAAATACGTTTAGGCATATTGATATAATCTAAATACCAAGGTGGCCTATAAAGGCAAGCAAATAATCCAGATGATTTTAATTGCAATTGTGTCAGCTTAAAACCATGTTTAGACGTTCGGTGCGAGAAAGATGTTTAAAAATCTGCTTTCAACAAAATTTTAGATTTTATTATGTTAAGAAATGTACAATTACATAAAAGGTTTATCGTGCATACCATAGTATTCTTCGACACATTTCAAACCGAAATGCATGATCATACTTTATCTTAATCGCATGTGAAAACACGCACATTTGGCAACGGCGAATTTGATTCTTCCACAAGAAATGCGTGGTGCATAAGAGCCCGTTGTGCCTTCATGATGTGAAAATTCCCATACACACGTATCTAAGATGAATAAACAAAATACCCCATAAGGACTATTGATTGATACGTCGTGTAAGGTAGACGTGTATTTGTGTTAAGAACTATAACGAGATAGTATCTGCAATCAGTAATACTGGATTGTATTGCCGAGAGACAGTTGGTAAAGCATCGCGCGTAGATATTTTCCACACGCGATCGTATCCTTAATATTATATATTTACGAGAGAAGTTGCAGTGAATTGAAGCTACCCAGAAATTACGGAGATCCTGATCCGAAAGGTCTTGGGACCTAACAATGTCAATACTTGTAAAAAGTGAAGTTAATTTGTTGTGGTATTTTAAGTTCATCATAGTAAAGTTGAAGTGTCGGAAAACTCACTATTTATTAAACATATATTAATTAATCGCCATCATATATCCACTAATCCAATAACGCCCAGAAGTTAATAATCTCATTGCAGCACCGCCCCTAATAAAAGAACCACCGCACTTCCTGAAATTAAAAGATGGACTTAAGGACAGTGGAATACCATCTTGGCAGAAGAAAGGCTAGTTAGTAAGTGCTTAATGTTAATGATGACATTCCAGAGATTCTTGATTCAGTGTATGTTACGAGTGATCACAGCGTCCTGATTAGAACAAATCATTGCAAAATACCACAATACAAAGACGCAACAACTCCAAAATAATACCAAAAAGGTGCTCTTTATGTGCACATCCCACTCATCGATAATCCTTAAAGACATCAGCATAGATAACACTGCCGCGTATAAAGTGCACTTCAGGAGCTCAGAAGAACGAACGAAGCAAGGAAGCTGGCGTCATCGAGTTTGGCATGAATAGCAACCCTAGATCGTTGGGAGTCTGATCCGAGCCACCGGAGAAATCGTTATTTCTCTTTTGGAAACGCCGCCGGTTATGTGACAGTAAATATCTCAAAGAGAGAGCGGAAGCGAACACCAGCAGCGAGTAAGGCAAGACAGCTCGTTGAGTACTCACGGTTAAAGGAACCATTAAAAACTGGACTAAAAAAGAATGACCCGACAGACACGCGTAACTGCACAGACGAATATCAGGCCGATAAGAGAGCAGAGGTTCAGCAGTCTCATCACAGAGGCTGATAATCCAACTGGATGTAAAAGGGCAATACTCAACCAAATGTAACAGTGATGTGTAGGATTGAGGATATTTAAAATCACCGATCAAGCAGACGAGTACACAATAAAACCGCAATCAAGTTTTGATCCGATCAGTACATCAGCCCCAGGATGTGCCAGTTAAAACGCGCAAACACTTCAGACATTGCCTACAATATGGGAAGACATAATCTTTCGGTAAAAAGGGGGGGGGGTGGAAATTACCGAATTCTCGTCTCGTCTGCGAAAGGAAGCGCATATAGACCGAGATGTAGAGAAGATGGAACAAACTACCTCCAGCGCCAGAAGATAATAGAAAGGGGTGTTTCGTTGGAGAGTTTATTGCCGTTTTTCAAACTCCTAAAGAGAGTCAGTCAAGACAATAGAGGCGTCATTCTAATAGAGATGTCCGCCGAGAACTGCAATAAATGGCGAAGTCATCCACGAAGACATAAACCCGGATGGAACGCACTCCACAATGGGATTAATTATAATAGCAAGTTATGTGACGCTGAGTACGGAGTCCTGCGGTACTCCGTTCTCTTGAGTAAAAACAATGGAGAAAACCGAGTCTACCTTTATGCAATACTCCTGCAGAAACTCCAGAATAGAAATCTAATGTGCTGCACTCACATAACCTTCTTTACTATTGTACCAGCTATTCTTACAAACTCGTATGTCTTTGTCTTCTTCATGTTAGTCCAGACAGATATTAGCAAGAACTATCCTACAGCTGATTTTGTGACACATCCAAGGGGGAATATGAGAAAACAATACGCCTTGAGTGATAATCAAATCGCTTAAACGTTTGAAATTCCGTTCTCTTTCCACGGCCAAACTGATAAAGAAGCTGAATACGGATATTCCATTTGAGAAATGTTTAAGTACTGCAACACTCACACTAATAACACAGAATATATCTGAGATGGTTTACTCTACCAAAAAGTGCATATAGAGAGCATGTGTTTTAAAGATGTCTAAATTCTCTGTATGGTAATATTTCGTCCATCTGTTACGATTTATCACTTATGCAAAGTCATACAGGATAAACAGGACTATATAGTCTATAGCCAGAAAATTAAAAATATACAATTAATTCAAAATATAAAATATATTAAAGCATATGCGAATTTCATCAAAATCGTTAGAACCATTTTTGGGGGTGTCAAAATTTTCGAAAACTTTTCCATGTGAATTGAAGTTTAGGGTAAAGGAATTTTATTCGAAATCTTCATGTTACATCCTTGGAAGGTATTAAACTTAAATTCCAACTTAAGCTTTTAGCCGGTTTTTGGGTTACGCTGTGCACGGGCAAACACACATACACGGAAGTTTTTCTAACACTGTTTCTCTTTTTTGGATTCATGGGGCTTCAAGACGTATTTCCGAAAATTTGGGTCCAATGCAGTACTTCCTCCATTTAGTAACCACAGTAGAGAAAGTAAATGGGTAGTTGACTCGAAAGTTCCATTTACGGAGACTGCAAAGAATACCATACGCCTTCTCTAGGAGAAAGATAACGGTTGGCTTTTCCTTACAAAAGCGTCCATGAAGTGGTTGACAGTCCAAGTGGTTGACGTTCAGGAAAGTGATGAAAACTCTACTGAACACTGGACAGCATATTCCGAAATTCTAGCCACCATGTCAATCGCTCGTTTATCATTCGCCCCAACATTGCAGAGGCAACTGGTGTGAGACTTCGAGCGATTACTGGAAGGGACATGACGATTCCTACCAGGCTTTAAATTTGGGACGGGACGAGCGGATGGAAAATAGCGGTGTGCCAGATATGGCTATTCGAGTCTGTAAGAGAAAGTTCATCAGGCGCAGACAGGTGCTGCTGTGTTAAATGTGGATACTATTAAGTCAAGGTGCAGGGCCTGGAGATTCTGCTCCAGCTCCTGTGTAGTGCTGAAGTAGGAATAACCATTACGTTAGATGACTGAAAGGACACTTGATGCGACTGAACTCGGTTCTTGATGGGCAAAAATTCCGGGTGGTAATGTGATGAGGTGGAAGCACCAACAAAAGCGTATGTCAAAGCGTCAGCAGGATCTCTAGGGCAAACTATGGTATCACTTTTAAGCTAACACCAGGACTGTAAACTTTGAAGCTTTGCCGGCCACACGACAAAGCTAACCCCTAAAGACAGCCTATGGTGCGAATGAACAAAGAACTCCACAAAGAGGAGAAAGGAGGTCCTCTGACGTTTATATGATACAGGGGCATCTGCCAGATGGGTACACGTGACGATGGTACATAGCAGGCTGGTAAGGCTTGGAAAATCATCGCAAGAGATGTCAGTGACGGTGTCCCACTCAAGGCGATGTGCAGGTTGTGCTGGGAAAACGGATAAGCCCAGGTGAGAGCGAGTGCCAGTGGAATCAGAAATGACACAGGTTCAGCAGTGTTAACAAGAGAAAGGCGGGTATATGCGAAAAATTCTACAAGGTATGTCCGATTTACTCAAGTCCGAGGCGATCTCCAAAGACGGTGGTGACCATTAAAGTCTCTCAACAAAGTGTAGGACACTGGGAGACAGATTTCATAGGTCCGCAGTGGCGAAGAGTGAGCAAGGTGGCAGACAAACGAAACAGAGGTTGGAAGAAAAGTAAGATAAAGTCAGAGTAACAGCAGCAGCTTGCAATGTGGTGGTGAACATGACAGACCGTTAAAAACAGCGTCGCAAGTCACGAAGACGACACGCCCATGTGTAGGAGTAGCAGTTTCTTTTGGGAGGTCAAAGCACAGCGGAATGAAACCAGAAAATGCAAAGCAGTCATATTGGTGAAGCTTGGTTTCCTGTAAGCACAGTATATTAGGCGATATTAATTTAGTTAGTAATTGTAATTCGTCCCTGGCGCAAATATGCCACATTTATTCGAGTGGAGGCAAATAGGACAAGCTGTGGGCTAGGTTCACTTGCCTGGCGGCTGTCACTTCAGATTATCCTTTCGGTTTCGTGTGAACTAGGGCTTATGGGAGTAAATGGCTCTTACTCTATAGGCGGCTCAGAAGGAAGAGGGTTAGTTTCATTCAAAGCCGAAAACAGTGCAATGAAGCGATCGCCTGTAAACACAGGAAGAGGAAACCTCACTGAACGCGACCGTACCCTGTGGTACCTTGTGAGCCTGATCACAGTGCAGGCGAAGAGGAAGTGACCTTAAAGGTCAGCTTCCACTGGTAGAAGTCGTAAGGTCTGAGAAAGTCAGTGCATTTCGTTTAAACTATGAATTTCTGGGTTACAGGAATACTCTTGCAAATCGGAAGCTGGTGCATGAATGCAGTGGTGGATACGGGGCAGTTAGTGTACCCATATCCCACTCTGACACTCCATCTAATACTACTGAATTAAAAGTACCAAACTTCAGCATAGAATTCTAAAGTAAGAACAAATTAGAAACTAAAAACTTCACTTATCTTATTGTTTTGGTGCTAACCCTAGGGTTTCAAGCTGTGTCCAGCTCATTCTCAAAGCCATATAAACAAACTCGTTGCCAAGCTACAATCTTTTTTTTTTCTGAAAAACAATTACTCTTATTCAATTTTTATTTACCAATCTCTGAAAACAAAAATTTATAAATACAATCTATAGATGGTAATTCGAAGTTCATGACACGGTTCCTGTTTTTTAAAATAAAAATTTTTCCCCAAACCATTAAATCTATTGGATTACTTAATTGTTTTAATAATTTAACTTCTGGATTAATTTCATGATTAAATGACCAAAAATGATCTGCCACAACTAATTTATCAGTTTGTTTATATTTAATATTTCTAAAATGTTCTTTTATTCTGGTTTCTAGATGACGTTTAGTTTTACCAATATAAACTTTATCACAATCTAAACAGCTAAATTGATAAATGCCAGACTTTTTATAATTTGGTATTTTATCTTTTTTTGAAAAATTAAGCAAATTTTGTATATTAAATTTATTTTGAGGGACCAAATTTATTCCATATTCTTTAAAAATCCTTGTACATTTTTTATTAGCCCATGGATGGTAAGTAAACTTTTTAAAAATACAATTATCTTTTATTTTTTAAGGGTTGAAACTTCTTTGACAGCTTTTTAATACTTAAATTCCTCTATCCTTTTATGTATAAAATCTGTATTAAAACCATTAATTACTGCAGTGATAATAAAGTGTTTATATTCTATGTCAAATTCATCTTTATTAAGGGGTATATTTATTAACCTATAAATTAAACTATTGAAAACAGCAAATTTATGTGCAAAAGGATTAAAACTTTTATATTTTATGTAATTATCAGTATGAGTATATTTTCTGTAAATACCAAATTTCAATTTATTGTTATGTCTTTTAATTTTTAAGTCCAGAAATGAAAGGAATCCATTATTCTCAGTTTCCAAAGTGAATTGTATAGCTTTATCTTGTAAATTTAAAAGTTTTAAAGCATCATTTATCTGTTTTTTAGGGACAACAGCAAAAATGTCGTCCACATATCTATACCATATTTTAAAAATTAGAGGGAATGATTTTGTAATTTGAGTTTCAAAAAATCTCATGAAAAGATTAGCAAGAAATGGCGAAAGTGGACTACCCATTGCCAAGCCAGAAGTTTGTTGAAAAAAATTACCATTAAAACTAAAGAAATTTTGATCTATACAAAGATTTGTAAGTTTTACAAAATCATCTATTAATGGTGGGTATCCAGTTTTCTTTTGGGAATGCTACTTGCCATGAGAAGAGATAAATTAATTTTGTCCCCTAATGCTGCTCACCAACTGGGATATGGGTGAAACACATAGTCCAGGTCGATTCACTTGAGGTGGGTTGGCCTCTAGCCAGCCCTTTAGATGAAGAAATCAAAGCGATGAATTGGTAATGAGCACCCTTCCTGAAGACGGAACCAACTAGACCCAGACACGCATCCCTCAACTAACCAGCATCTTCTTTTCCACCGAGACGTGTCTCCACTCACGACCTACATGTGAGGTGATTGAGGAGCTCACACCCCGTTTGCGCCAAAGCCCGTACCTACTGTTTGTTGTAAGCCCCTGACATCTATGAGGAAAAGGTTATGACAGAGTTTGGCCACCAAAGCTTGCAGTCTTACATGTATCATCTTCCACTGGTGAATCGTCAGTTTTGTAAGCTCACTTTATGTGAATTATCGTACAATTAGTGAACAAAAAGTCTGATGTGTTGCACACACATTTATTTATATACAACAATGTTCACTTAAAATGTACAATAATTAGTTTGGTTACATAATCAAGCCGAAAGATACATACAAAATAAATACAAAAAACCAGAACATCACAAAACAAATCATACCAAAACATAAAACATAACTTAAATACAAAATAGAATGTTGGTAACATTGGTTCACATGTACACTAAATCTATCAATCTACTACTTATAACAAAGAATCGCTCACAATAAATACTTATATGAATGTTTAAGCGTCTCTGGCAGTTAAATTTCAAATTACCACAGTTTTGTATTGTCGCCCATCGCATTATTGTCGGCACTACCGCAAAGGAGCCGAAGGGAAGAGACAGAGAATGGCCGCATTGGTGGAGCGCTTGCGAAAGAGAGAAAGGGATAGAGACTTCTGGAATTTTCTACTTTGTATTTCACCGCAGTAATAGCTGAACTTTCCTGAAGTTTCCAGAACAGTGCCTGGGAGATATAACTAGCGGTAAAGTGTGAGAAGGGACAGTATTTGTGTTACTAATTCGGAGCCGTGCGGTTGGTGAATCGGAAAAGACTTTGTTGCTGTTGCAACGAGTGTAAAAAGTTACTGTTTACGGAAATAAAAGTGTTTCTTTATCTCGACTACATCTCTCTTCTTTACTTTACACCCACCAAAGTCACACTGGTGTCAGAAGCGGGATATGACGATGGAGGCTACATAGGTGAGCTTTTTACAAGAGCTGAAAGCAGAGATGAAGACGGCAAACGACAACCTCGCTGCCGAGCTGAAAGAGATGAAGACGGAGCTATCGGCGAAAATTGACGAGCAACTGGCTGGCGTAAGGAAGGATGTGAAAGAGCTCGGTGGAAATGTGGAAGAGCTCGGTGGAAAGATGGAGGACCTCGGCCAACGCGTTGAAGCCCTGGAGAATGTCGGGGAACGGCTTAGCGTTCTCGAAGACAGGGTCGACGGTAGCGCCAAGGAGCTAAATGCAATGGTGGAAGGGATGCTTAGTGAAAAGCTCAAGAACTACAAGGCCGAGGCTCCAGCACGCGACACAACATCGACGCGCGTCAAACCAACGAAGTACGATGGCATGTCAACGTTTGAGGTCCTCCGCCGTCAATTCGACACAGTGGCCAAGCACAACAAATGGTCGCCAGAAGAAGAGGCCGCGCAGCTGATAGCCAGCCTCCAGGGACGAGCCGCAGAGGTGCTGAACGCAGTCCAGACAGCGGCGGCGCCCAACGACTGCCAGTGGAGTTGCTGCAGGAGTTCGCCCTGGCAATCGAACAGCTGGCCAGCAAAGCCTTGGTCGACCTCCCCACCGAATTCGCATCCCGAGAAGCCGCCTATACCTTCGTCGACGGGGTATGCGATGCCGAGATACGTCAACGCCTGATGCTCGGCGACTACAAGACCATCCACGAGGCACTAACAGCCGCATTAAGGATGGAAGCGGCCAAAGTGACGGCTACCCCGACCTCGAAGACAAGGAGTGTCCGCTACGATGAAGACCGCAGACCAGTCCAGGGACACCCACGAAGACCAGGTGGCGTGTGTTGGGGGTGTGGTTAGCCGGGACACCTGATGAGAGACTGCCGGCAACAAGAAGAGCAGCCGGAAAACGAGTAATGGCCGGCGTGGCGAGGGGCACGTCGGTGCCATCACCATCATCCCCTCGAGTGACACTGCGCGCCGTAAGCCAACGGATGGATGACAGCCTCATCGCGGACGGTTGGGTGAGAGGGAAGCCGTGCCGCGTGCTTGTTGACACTGGAGCAGCCGTGACTGTCATCAGACCTGACGTAGCCAGGGGCTTGCCGTCGAGAAAACCGAGCCGACCGTACCAACTGGTGACGGCATTGGGTGACACCTTGCCTGTGGAGAGGGAGGCCCTGCTGCAGTTGACCTTGCAGTTGCGTTTGTGGGTGTTCGTCGCGGAGGGGGCTGTGGAGGTGATACTGGGACTGGATGCCCTCAGGAGCCACGAGGCGACGGTCGACATCGGCAAGAAGGTTCTGCGGCTTAAGGGAAAGGAAGTAATGCTCCGGCACCCCGAAGAACGCCTTGGAATCTGCAGGGTTATTCTCGGGGAAGACGTAGTTGTCCCCGCGAGAAGCGAGATGGTAGTGACGGCGCGACTGGAAGGCCAGCGTAAGAAGAACATGCTGCTGGACCGGAAGACGCATGTGCACGGGCTCTGTGTAGCCGGGACATTGTTGCCGTGCCGAGAGGAGGTGCGGGTGAGACTGCTCAACCCAACAGACACCGATCACGACGTCCAGGCTGGGACGGAGTTGGGGGCGTGCGAGCCCGTGGTCAGCGTAACACCAATAGACAAGACCCAGGAGCCGGTGCCGACACAACACCTGGGGCCCCGGCTGGAAGGCTTACTGGAGAGGGCGACCGACCACCTGACCAATGAACAGAGAGAGAAGGTCCAATAACTGCTGAGACGATATCAGCCCGTCTTCAGCCAAGGCAGCAGCGATTACGGACGCACGGACCGAGTGCTTCACCACATCGACACCGGAGACGCCCGGCCTATTCGGCAACCACCTAGACGCGTTCCGTTATCTAAACAAGCGGCGGTACGAGACATGCTGGAGGACATGAGAACCAAGGGAGTGATCGAAGAGTCTGACAGTGCTTGGTGTTCCCCTGTAATTCTGGTGAAGAAGAAGAATGGCGAGCTACGCTTCTGCGTAGATTACAGGAAGCTGAACGCTGTCACCAGGAACGACTGCTTCCGCTTACCCCGGATTGATGACACCCTGGACACGCTTGCTGCTGCGCAGTGGTTCTCAACTCTGGACCTGAAATTGGGTTACTGGCAGGTGGCTCTAGACCCGAGAGATAAGGAGAAGACCGCATTCTCGACAGGCCAAGGGCTTTGGTAGTTCACAGTTGTGCCCTTTGGTCTCTGCAACGCACCAGCTACCTTCCAACGCCTCATGGAGTCAGTAATGAGAGGATTGACTTATGACGCCTGCCTGTTATACCTGGACATCATCATTGTCGGCAAGACATTCGAAGACCATCTTGACAAACTGAGCAAGGTGCTACAGAGACTGCAGGCGACCGGCTTGAAGCTGAACGCCAAGAAGTGCCAGCTCTTCCGCAGGGAAGTCAACTACTTGGGCCACATAGTCTTACCAACCGGAGTGGCCACGGATCCGGAGAAGACACAGGCCGTGAGAGATTGGCCTCGCCCAAAGGATAAGCGAGAACTGCGCCGTATCCTTGGATTGTGCAGTTATTACCGCCGCTTCATAAAGGGTTTCTCCAGCATCGCCAAACCCCTCACTCGCCGAAGGCGCTTTCCGGCAGCTAAGAGGACGCTCTGAAGTGATCCTATTTTGGGATTCCCACAACCAGGCGACGCCTTCATTGTGGACACCGACGCCAGCGACCATTGCATTGGAGGCGTCCTATCCCAAGTCCAGAACGGCCACGAGCGGGTGATAGCCTACTACAGCAAGACGTTGTCCAAGGCAGAGAAGAACTACTGTGTCACCCGACGAGAGCTACTGGCGGTAGTGAAGACCTTGGAGCACTTCCACAAGTACCCGTACGGTCAGCCATTCCACCTGAGGACAGACCACTCCTCCCTAACCTGGCTACTTAGCTTTAGAAACCTGGAGGGCCAGACAGCCCGTTGGGTCCAGGGGTTGAAGGAGTACGACTTCGCCTCCGAACATCGCAGAGGGAAGAGCCATGGCAACGCAGACGCCATGTCCCGAAGACCCTGCCCAGAAGAGTGCGGCCAATGCGCAAGAGTGGAAGAGAAGAAGCGTACCGCAGCTGTCAGAGTGGTCATGGCAGTGCCTGCGGATGGATGCGATAGCGCGGGCCTGAGGAGGGAGCAGCTGGCGGACGCCGACTTGGGGCCACTCTTGAGAGAAGTGTAGGCAGGGACGAGACCAACCTGAGAGGACATCGCACCCAGAAGCGCTACATACAAGTCGTACTGGGCCCAATGGAACTCGTTGAAGACCAACGAGGGCGTGCTGTTCCGGGTATGGGAATCACCTGATGGGAAGACCCAGAAAGAGCAGTTGGTACTTCCCCGAAGTAAGGTTCCGGAAGTCTTGGAGGAAGTGCACGCCGGTACCTCGGGTGGACACCTAGGAGCAAACCGCACGATCGACAAACTGCAACAGCGCTACTACTGGCTGAGGCTCCGAGCAGACGCTGAGAACTGGTGGCGTCAATGTCACGTGTGCGCGGCCCCCAGACTAGCTGTGGACTACTTCACCAAGTGGCCGGAGGTGAATGCCATCCCGAACCAAGAGGCGAAGGCGATTACAGACTGCCTCGTGGAATAGTTGTTCTGCCGTTTTGGGGTCCCGTTAGAGCTCCACAGACACCAGGGCACCAATTTGGAGTCGCACCTAATGAAGGAGGCATTGGAAAGACTTGGGGCGAACAAGACCCGTACAAAACCCCTACATCCACAGTCGGACGGCATGGTCGAGAGATACATCAAGACCCTAGAGGAGCACCTGAGGAAGGTCGTGACCAGCCATCAGCGAGACTGGGACCTCAAGGTACCACTGTTCTTGCTGGCCTACCGTTCGTCGACACATGACACCACCGGGATGACACCAGCAAGCCTAATGTTCGGCCGAGAGCTACGCCTCCCTTGTGACCTGGCTTTTGGGAGCCCCCCCGGAAGCGAAACAGCCGGCAACCGAGTATGTGGAGAATCTAGTAGACCGTCTCCACGAGATGGCTCGTCAGAACATCCAGAAGGCGAGCGACCGCATGAAGACCCGGTACGACAGGCAAGCCAACAGCCGAGGATTCCAGCAAGGTGACATGGTCTGGTTGTACCGCCCTACCCGGACCAAGGGACGCTGCCCAAAACTTCAACAACCGTGGCAAGGACCGTACCGAGTGGCAAAGAGGATTAACGACGTAGTCTACCGCATCCAGAAGGTGCCCCGAGGAAAGATGTTAGTGGTACACCTGGATCGTCTGGCCCGTTACGATGGAGCTGTTCGGGACGACCAGCCTTGAGGAGGGAGCTGTGTCGCCCATCGCATTATTGTCGGCACTACCGCAAAGGAGCCGAAGGGAAGAGACAGAGAATGGCCGCATTGTTGGGGCGCTTGCCGAAAGAGAGAAAGGAATAGAGACTTCTGGAATTTTCTGCTTTGTATTTCACCGCAATAATAACTGAACTTTCCTGAGGTTTCCAGAGTAGTCCCTGGGAGATATAAATAGCGGTAAAGTGTGAGAAGGGACAGTTTTTGTGTTACTAGTTCGGAGCCGTGCGGTTGGTGAATCGGAAAAGACTTTGTTGTTGTTGCAACGAGTGTAAAAAGTTACTGTTTACGGAAATAAAAGTGTTTCTTTATCTCGACTACATCTGTCTTCTTTACTTTACACCCACCAAAGTCACAGTATGGATATTTCGGACAATTGCATTGTGACTGCGTTGTTAAATTAGAATGAATGTCAAATTTCATTCAAATTGGATGAATACTTTGGTAGTTATAAATAATTTCATAAATATTTCTGTAAAAGTTTCGCATATTCAAAACGTTGCACGCACTTCAAAAGTTGAGAAAATTGCTTACTATTTTTTAATTGGAGCTTTGGGCCATCAATAATATTTCGATGTCTGATTATTTCAATAAACTTAATGAGTGAATTTGTTATATTCTTTTAATGTGTTCAAAATTTTAGTCTCTTAAATTATTATTTTTTTTTTTCATGAAAAATCTTTTAAGGAAGGTATTGCTGGTTTTGGAACAAAACATATTACAAAGGGTACTTCTGCTCATTTTGGAAAATTTTGGTTTTATTTGAACAAAACTTGAGACGTGTAGAACATTTTCAATGTGTAAAAGTCAAGTATGGGAAAATGATTTTCAAAATAATACATCGCACAGTGTGAAACCACTGCAACCAGTCTCGCGGGTACTGGCGAGAAGACCAAAAGCTTTCAATATTGGGAGGAAATGCCCAGTCCCTACCTCAACAACTGAGGATCGACCCGAGTACCCTGGGGATAAAACAGGACTTTAAGCGTAGGACTAATTCCCTACCTTAAGATTAGTTGGGTTCAAAAGGAAAATATGAGCCTCGGAGATACACGATAGCGGTAGAACAGGGAAGCTGAACCAGAAGGTATCAGAACTCTCCTGATTTACAGTCCTCTGTGCTTTTACTTAACTTTGTGTACTTTTATGCCCTTTTAGCCACGTAAAGCCACCTTTCCTCTTTGTAGCGGTAGGTTTCCTGCTTTCGTGGAGTCGAGTTGTATCCTATTTCTGAGTGATCTTTGAAGCAGTTGCTGAACATGCTTTGCGCTTTATCGCAGACCACAGCTACTCAGAAGCTAAACAGTCTATATTACGAGCACAAAAAAACATTTAATGCCCCAATTTCTAGCTGCTTCTTACAAAATAAATAAACATTTCTTTGGGACAGTTCTTCCAAAGGAGTGAACACCTTCATTGTATTTTGTTACCCCATTAGCTCATTGTACTAGTTCAGAGCAAGCTAGTCTCCGATATAATAGGAACAATGCTTCTAACCATACTATCATCCAACTGAACAGACTTGTAATGACTCTGTGGAGTCTCACTGTAAGCTATGTTTCTGTTATAGAAATACGAAATGTAAGTGTCCTGGAATCCATGCAATACATTGATATATGCAGAACTTCTGCTTCTACCTGTCGCCAACCAAAATATTTGTCATTTGGAGCTAACTCTGCATGCATAAAACAAATCTCTATTTATGAGAATCACAATTTGAATCTAGCTCAAATACAGCAAAACAACAAGCAGAATAAATTGTGCTCTTACTTCTCATTCAACACACGCATATCATATAGGTTGCTGCCAAAATATGCCAAAGGTGGTAGCCCAGAGCAACAACAAACGATTACAAGCGGAAACTTTGTTTTGAGATTCATAGAAAATGTGAAAAAACTGAACACACCACAACTGAGCTGTGGCTGACTGATTTTAAATAGAGGGGAGCAACTGCAAATTTTGTGGATGCCCATACATTCAAAGAATCATTTGCAGCAAAAAAAGAAAAGGACCAATTTTGTTCAAAAATTCACGCCCAGTGTCTCTTAAAGGATGTAAATTATTGCATAAAGATTGCTTTCCAAGCATAGGTGAATACTTATTGAATCTGTATTAGCCCTCTCAAGGGGGGGGGGGGGGGGGGAAGTACGAAATCTATTTGGTGCAATATTGGGAACATAAAAGCTTACTAATTCTCTCAGGTTGGGATCGTCAATTATATTATGTAGTAATTTGTAAAGGAAAAGTACAAATGCCAATTTCTTCTATGTGATAGACGTTTAAACTCAAAGTAGTAAAGCAATGACTCATAGGACATAAACTTAGGAAAATAACGAGAATGTTTGAAATTGATATGGCTACTCCTGTACTATTGTTATAAATTCTTATTTCTCTATCTTCTTTATAATAGTTGAGAAAAACACTTGTAGACACTCTCTTAATGGAAATTTCCTAGTAGGTGCAAAGGGAATATGGTTATGCAGTAGCTATGAACGAAAGTGAATTTTTTTACAGCTGGTCGCTATATTAAGGCCTTAATGTTGCATTTTTTTTATTTTTGCGCGGCCAAGGAATAAAAGTGAATGACGACTTTCCATTTCACAAAAGTATAAGTAATGCAACACTCACACAAATAACAATGAGTATCTCCAAAGTGGTTCACTCCACAAAGTCCATTTGGACATAAATTGTTTCAACAACATCTAAACTTTTCCACAACGGCCTATCGCTTACGGTTTACCAGCTATGCAAAAGTCATCAACAGTGGACATGACTACATAGATAAGCTATAGCCAGAAAATTCAAAACATGCATTTAATTTTCCATAAAAATATCTTAAAACATGAGGCGTTTTAATAAAAATCTCTTGGGCCACTTTTGAGAAAATCTAATGTTTTTCCATGCAGAAGGTAGTTTAGAGCGGAGAAATCGTCTTCAAAATATTCTTGCCGCATCCTTGAAAGATAAACTTACGTACCCATTGTGGTTAGTAACCAATTTTTTGTTTTTGAGGTACGTTGTTCACAAACACACAAGAGACATTTTTTTCTGAAGCTGGTTGTTTACTCAGAGGGCCTCAAAACATGGATTAGCGGTGAAATGTCGACATCGACATTTTGGGTCGAGTGCAATACTTCCCCAACTTATTATGTGGCAAAGAGAGTAAAAATACGAAATCATAAGGGTAAACAGTTAACACATCTAATATAGGTATCAGGCAAGGAGAGGAAGTAGGAAGTCTTCTTCAAAACAGTTGGAGAGTTCAGTGTCGTACTGGCACGTTGTTACAGTAACTCAGTGGTTAGGGCAGCCGTACGTATAGCGAAATGTCTGTGGTTCAAATGCTGGCTGTGACATACAGGTTTTGAGTTCCGATTCTCTCTCTAACCTTCTGTTCAACACTTTAGAATTGTGTAATACGACAATCTTACGAGTATCTTAAGAATTTAAGGATGGGCTGACAAGTGACTTATCACTACAATCTTCCAGAGGATATCACTTGAAAACAAAAGAGCGCCCATGGAGATGTATATATTAGCTTTCTGGGAGGGAGTTGTAAACTTTTAGGCCTTCTTTTCCCACACAAAGAAGCTGGATTGCAAGACATAAGAGCAAGTGACATTGATTGATTGATGTCTGATGTTTCTTATTGCCACATTGCATGTGCTTCTTTGCAGGTTATATGCAATAAAATGTCCCTCTTATCTAATACAGTATTTAAAGTTCCAAATTCAGGGTTACTGATCCAGAATATACTTTATATTCTATTTTCTTTTCCTACAACAATATTAAATACATAGCAATACCTATGAGCAGGCGCGGCTCCTCAGGGTAGGCAGGGTAGGCATTGTCTACCCTATCGTAATACACCAACAAATAATGTTTAACTATGATTCTGCATTTTATCATTTGAACCGTAATTTTCCCCTAAATTGCAGTTCAAGAAGTTTTCTCGGTTATAATGACCAGCGCATGGTCAAATCCTTTAATCTCAATTCCGATTCATCAAAACTGCGCTGCGTGTTTGAAACGCGCGGCAGAAATGATAGCATGGAACCTGTGTAGTGGAGGGTCAGCTAGCTAAACCTCTGCCTGCCCGGCCCCATTTCCTCAGTACGAGGCCCTTGAACAGCGACAAGGAAACATCCCGTCTGTATACGCACTCCGAGCATGCGTAGACGCGGATGCCAGCACTCCGAACACTTGCCTGCCTAAATCCGAATTTAAGCGGCATTTTCCGAACAGCCATACTCCACGAACGAAGATCTCAGAGATCTGAATCGTGTCGTTATCACTCTGTGTAACCAGTATGACCGACTTAATTAGTGAACTATTACAAATTCCGCTTTCGCGGCACACTGACAATGAAAAGATAAGTGTTTTAGCTATTTAACACAAAGCTGCAGTCAGACCATTTTTCAATTTCTTAATCCATTTTAGTCATTGGCGTCGCGAAACGGGGGTAAGGGGGGCCACGGCCCTCCCTTGGAAGTTGGTGAACTTAATGTGCAGTCAGTTACTGACTATTAATTTTTATTTTAATTTTGATGTAACGAACAATTTTTGTGTAACACAAATTAATACGGTTATCTGCAACAAGTACTATAAATTTTGACAGAAAAATAATTTCATATTATATGATTGCAAATTTCCAACATGTGCCCCCCCCCCATCCTGGAAAAAAGTCTGCCGACACTCGTGATTCTAGTTTTGGCGGTAATTCGTTCGTAAGTCACACTCATTCACTCTGCTCTTATTAAACAACCAAACAGTAAATTGTTTGCGTTATCCACAATGACTTCGCCCCCTATATTTCGGATAAACGGGGTTTATTATTATTGTTATTGTCATCATTATCATGATTATTATTATATTATTGTTGTTGTTGTTACACTTTGCCTACCCTAAAATTTTGACTGCGAGCCGCCACTGCCTATGAGAGCCACTCCTTCATGCAAACTCAACAGTAAAATACAATTTTAAACCTAGTTCAACATTACCATGTTCCTAGGCTCAACATTGTGCGTGTATCCTGATTTTGTTACAGAAATAGGAAAACAACACCAGTTCAAAGTCAGGAGTCGTGGTGTTCATAAACGAATTATATCACAACAATATATTTCATTATGAGAAAACTTTAGTTACAGAGGAAATGGGATGATCATTTACTCCTATAACTTAAACATCTAAGACACTTGATCCTAAAAATTACATCTGTTATACTTCCTTTCCCATTCAATTGAATAAAGCTTACAAATTACATGCAAAGCAAATTTCACACTAATGTATAACTTTGGATTCCAAAAACAAACCAATTCTTATACTAGATGAAGAGAGCAAAATTCTTCATCTCTCTCTAGCCTTACTCGATTTGAATCATTTAATGTTTTGGAATTTCACCAATGTGTGAACTCTCTACTCACAAACACTATATTAGTGTGTCTTTATGAATCACTTTGTGTCTTTTCAAACTCGACAAGTGAGTAAAATCCTTGTTACAAATGTCACACTTGTGTGGCTTTATGCCTTCATGAATCAATTTGTGGGTTTTTAAATAAGATGACTCAGTATAAGCTTTATTACAAATGTTGCACTTATGTGGCTTTATGCCTTCATGCATCAATTTGTGTTTTCTCAAACTTGATGATTCAGTAAAATTCTTGTTGCAAATGTTACACTTGTGTGGTTTTAAGCCTTCGTGAATCAGTTTGTGTTTTTTCAAACTTGATGACTCAAAAAAACCCTTGTTACAAATGTCACACTTGTGTGGTTTTATGCCTTCATGAATCACTTTGTGTTTTTTCATACTTGATGACTCAGTAAAAGCCTTGTTACAAATGTTACACTTGTGTGGTTTAATACCTTCATGAACCAATATGTGTGATTTCAAATGTGATAACTCAGTAAAACCCTTGTTACAAATGTTACAATTGTGAGGCTTTATGCCTTCATGAATCAATTTGTGTCTTTTCAAATTTGATAACACAAGAAAAGCCTTGTTACAAACGTTACACTTGTGTGGCTTTATGCCTTCATGAATCCGTTTGTGTTTTTCCAAATTTGATAACTTTGTAAGAGTCTTGTTACAAATGTTACACTTGTATGGCTTTATGCCTTCATGAATCAATTTGTGTGATTTCAAACTCGAAGACTGGTTAAAAGTTTTGTTACAAATGTCACACTTGTGTGCCTTTATACCTTCATGAGTCAAATTGTGAGATTTCAAACGTGATAACCCAGTAAATGCCTTGTTGCAAACGTTACACTTGTGCGGCTTTATGTTTTCATGAATCAATTTGTGTTTTCTCAAATTTGAGGACCAAGCAAAAGCTTTGTTACAAATGTTACATTTGTATGGTTTTAGGCCTTCATGAATCAGTTTGTGTTTTTTCAAATTTGATGACTCAGTAAAAGCTTTGTTACAAATGTTGCATTTGTGTGGTTTTATACCTTCATGAATCAGTGAGTGTCTTTTCAAATGCGAATACAGCATGAATGCCTTGTTACAAATGTTACAATGGTGTGCTCCTGGTACATCATCAATCAGTTTGCTAGTTTTTGGATATGCCAACTGATTCAAACCCTTGTCCCGAAAGTCATGCTTATTTGCTCCTTTACTATCAGGCACCAAACCATCGTTTTCTAAATGGGCTGAATATTTAAGACACTTCTCAAAAACATTACATCCAAGGGAGTTTCTGTACTCATGACTCAAGATTGATGTGCAGTCCTCATTATTGATATCCTGTTTATTTTTGTTGTTCAGCTGAAGCAACTTAGTTTGGTTTGAAGAGGCAGAAGCTTTGCTGAAAAATTTCCAATCATTAGATGATTCTGAGGAAACACATCGTTCCACTGGAGATATATAAAAAATTACAGTTTCCTGTCTTTTACGTTTTCTGTCACTTTCACATTCAGGACTGTCTTTGCTTATATCGAAATTTATATAATTACCTGAATCTTTAAACAAGGATAAATGTTAGTTATTATTTATTTATGCCAACAAACTTACTGTTGGTGTTTTCAAGCACACAAGCTGTGTGTGGGCAAAGTTTGAGAGGTAGAACTGGAACTTAAAAGTTCAATGCCACAACTGGGTGACAAACTGCCAGAAAAGCATTAAATTCTCAAGCCAGTTCGTATTTCTCCTGGTAAACCACAATGGCACTGAATTTTCAAGTTCCAGTTTTATGTCTCAAAGGATAAATGTTTTGTACCATTGGAAACACCTTCTTTGTATGAACTGAAATATAAAAATAACATATGTAGTATTACTAGAACTCAGGGATGAACAAATAACAAGTGGAGAACTCTAGTAAGGAAATATTGAACAAGTTAACAGAAATAATAACATATGTTAATATCAAAAAGGTATAAACTTAAACACTAGAGTGCTAAACAAAAGTGACAGAAAATGACTTTACAGAGACTTGGTGGTGAAAATGAACAATGAGACGGGAGAAATAAATAATCCAGAAATCTGTAGGGACATATGATTGCTATACATACCAAGAAAAGTCAATGCAGTGAGACTGCTCAATTCGTTAAAAACACAAACTGAGAAAAAAGGAAAAAGACAACACTTTATAAATATTTGGGTGAAAAAAGGATGGGCATGTGTGTTTTCTACAAATTACAGTCAACATAATACATAGGAATGTAAGGGTGGAAATTAAGGAAACAAGGGATGAGAGGTTCATAAAAAAAAAACATAACATTTATAAGAACATAAACTTTGATATATGGTATCAACAAAACAGAATTAGAATGTAGTGTTTGTTGACAACCATGTTAATGTGGAGAAACAACATCAAAGGAACATAAAGTTAAGGTGACATTTGTAAGGAAGATTAAACCAAGTGAATTAGTAAAGCAAAGAATGGATACCTATCTAACATTAGCAAGGAATGTAAAATTTAACTGGTCAGAGTCCCTCAAATGGCTTCATTAGGTAACTGTGTTATACTCATTATGTTTGGTGAACATGTCCATATATAACACTAACAGGAAACTTGACAATTTGTCTGGGATAGTCCCCTATACAACTTGATCACATAACTGTGTTATACTCATTATGTTCAGTGAAGCTACATGTGTACTACTAACAGGGAATATGATAATGTGTACGGTGATAGTTACTTACACAACTCGATCAAACAACTGTGTTATATTCATTATGTTCTGTGAGCAGTTCCATATCTAACATTATAAGGCATACAGTATTAGAAGGCACATAAGGCGGAGCTCGAGAGGGCTCCCCTAGAGCGACAGTGCTATCATAGTCGTGCAGTGTTGCCTAGTTCAGAATGAACAGAGCATTTCTCTTTTTCATGTGCCCAAAATTATTACTGGAAATTAAACATTCTAATGTGCCTTGGTGTATGTGGCAAGAATTTTTGAGGCAGCCTGTACACAGGCCATTTTTCTATGACACATGGTTCTCGAGTTATCACTTCGAGAATACACAACTGACTCCCGTGTTTATGATCATGTATGCAACTTCCAATCTAGCCTTTGTGTTTTATTCTTTTTCATTACGCAGTTACGGAGTAAGACCTTATGCAACTGTGTATATTTAGTTCATAAATTAATTGACCACGGATCACTGCAGTCGCAAGCAAATTCTTTAGTTTGGTTCAAGACCAACCCCTAACGCAAATTGTGCTTTGTGTAACTGTGGCAATAAGCAGAAAATTCACATGTTTACATTGTGTTTAATATTACTATGAAAAATCAAAGAATAAACGATGGGAACTACCAAACATTCAAACAGTAATACCTAAGTATCCTCAAAAAACAACAGTTGCAACCTTCATGTTAATTACAGGACATGATTGTCTGGCAAAACATTTAAACAGAATTGGGATATATTCTTCTCTACTCTGTCCTCTATGTGATCTGGAAGAGGAAATGGATCAAGACCACCTTCAGATATGCCCGGCCACATCTAGTGCCCCATCCATCAGTGAAAAATATTAGAGAGCAAGAGGATTAATGACTTCATTGTCAGAAATCCAGCATTAGCTAACAACCTTGTGTTTAGTGAAGTGTTAACAATGTTGCTTTCAAAGCCTGGTACCAGTGGCGCAGGTACTAACAGTAAATTGCTCCGCTCTCAGGCCAGAAATATTATTTTTAAAGTGTACAGTTGTTTTAAGGAATTGGCATCTGAGAAAGTGCTTGTAAATAAGTACATCAATATTGAGTGTTGTTGTTAGCTAATGCTGGATTTCTAACAATGAAGTCATTAATCCTCTTGCTCTCCAATATTTTTCACAATGATATTGAAGAGAGCAATAGCAGTAATAGTAACAGTTTTTTAGAGAGCACCATATTTTTATGTTTTGGCGGTCACATCACTCTCTCACAACCCCCAGAATGTCTGGAGGACCACACCTGTCATTGGTTTACGGATCTCACCGACCTGACCGGGAGAGTTATCAAAATAAATTCACCGACCATATCCTCTGATTACCAATCAGAGGACGTATTAAATGCCATGACAGGTCAGCATGTTGGGGTTAAGATTTTATAGAGAAATTAGAGAAATGGAGAGGTTGGAAAAATAAAGACTCCCTAGCCCTCGGGAACCCTAATAGCATCGGGGTCGGAAGAGAACAAGAGATGACCAAGGTAAGGTCAGATAGAAAAGTTACAGTGAGGAGCAAAACACCAGTAAGTGGAAGTAATGTTCTGCTCAGCTTGGGTACCTTGTGGTCACTATTCACATATCCCCTAGACGGAGACCCCTGAGGCCAGTTTTTCTTTTTTGTTACCTCCATGATCTATGTACTACCAATACACAGCAAAGAGATTTAAGTCAAAATGTGTGTTCCTTGTAGTTTATAAGTGCCATAGTAGACAGTGCTGCCACTATGTGTTATTGAGTGTTACAGTTTATGTTATCATTATCCTTTGCTTCATAAGTTTATGTTGTGACAATTTGTGACACGACAAATATTTCTTTCCTCGTTCCCTCCCCGTAACTTCCACTCTCTGGCGCATCACATGGCAGCAGTGCAGCCACCGTGTGCAGACATTGGTTGACCCTGTGTGCCTTCTAAAACCATACTCCATATAACAGGGAATACGACAGCATTTCTACAGGAGTTTTCATGTAATGAAGGGACAATGGCTCTAATGGAGTATCTGCACAGTGTTGCCACGTATGTTCTGCTGCTGTGATTGCTGTGCTTTCTTTCATAACCCGGTTTATTTTTATTATTACTTGGTCATTGTATCCATTGTTGCACTAATACCATTTGATTAGTTCAATAATTATTGTATATGTTTCAGTTAATTTCTATGGAAATACACATGTGCCTCAATTTATTATATTCCATGAATAACTGCAATTTACATTTAACCTAAATATAATATATTTATGCCGGGTTGCAAGAAAACTGCCATGTAATTAGCTACTCCCTGCTTCAGTTAATGACTGGGCCAACTAGTGAAGTCTCTTAACTTCAGTGTCTTGCAACAAAGATATTACACCATACTTTTGCTATTCCCATCTTTAAGAAGAGAAAATTCAATTTGATAGAGCCAGCATAGCCGGATACATAAATATCTCAATCACACGTATATCGCTGCAACACAAAATTACCATTTCTTCACAATTGCACTTCTAATTTAGTTGACAAACTCATTTCATGTTTTCTGCAAGCCAAAATGTAGAACAAAGGAATAGAAGTAAACTTATCTCTTAAAGGAACATATTGTAAGAAGTAATTTCAGAACATTAGAGTAGTATGAAGTAAAGTCATGGAGAGTTATAAATTGAAGTGAGAAAGTTAGCAACATGGAACTATGTCCACACTTGCATAGCATGTACTTTACATATGCATATACTTGAAATAAAGTAGTAAAACTGTCTAAATTTAGTATCATGGTCAACACTCCACATCGCTTATTTAAGTATATAGAATTATATTGGTGCACTCCTTTATTGCAGAACTTTTAGTAATACAAGTGTAATTGAGAACAATTCATCAGGATATGGCAGTAACAGTTACTCATATGTATATGCCTCACAAAGGAAAGTCGGTTGAATGGCACAGTGGGTGGGTAGAGGATGCTTTTTATTTTATCGAATTGATACAGTAGACTTTCAAAATTGGAAACATGCATCACCGCCAAAAATACTGATAAAAGGTATTTTGAAATGAACATGGGGTTCTCAGGACATGTGCATTCTTAAACGAAGTACAGTCAGATCCAATAAAAACTTCTTTGTTAGATAAGATTGTATATTAAACAGAATAGGAATACAACACTTCCTGGCATAAAAATGTAAAACTATCCACACATCAATCGACAATATTGCATACAGCAATAGCATAAAGCAATAGCTTTTATTTACTTTGAGACAGAATATTAGAAGACCTCAAAAGAAAATCGTTCATGTAAATGTTTGTTAAAAGTGTAATTCGTTTTTTGATGTTGGTATGAGATAATTAAATGACGAAAACATGTTGATAAGGTTCATTGTTACGAACAACTAAGTTTGCACAAAGACGTCATAAATCTTTCCATATTTGATTTTAATATATGTGTATAAATATTAGAATTGTTTGTGTTCCATAATAAAAGTAGGGGAGGATGATTAGAGGTTGCTTCCCTAACGAGAAAGAACTATTTGATGGACACATGCACGGATGAATAGCGCAGATAAATATGGAAAAGGCAGTGTTGCGTCAAAATGACGCCAAAAAAGCTTTTCACTAGCGTGTGTATCTCCGAGGTGAGAAGACATTTTTATGTAGTGTGAACATGGAACTTTCACCAAACTTTCATCAAGCATAAATTCTACTAAATTAAAAAAGTGTAAAGGTTTTTAAGCATTTAACATAGTGCTGAGAGTGTAAAGTATCGATGAAGTGTTAATAAATAAATACATTGTGATAAAGAAACATTGTGTGATATTCCATTCCATCTGTTACCAAGCCCTGAGATCAAAAAGATCTCATTAGCGTAAAGACACAGCGTCGTTAATAATTGCAAAACCAGCACCAACTTGTATCTAAGGATGTCATAATATAAAAAAATTAAGAAGAAACCATATGATGAAATCAGTAATGGCTGCCATTCTGTTTATACATCTGAAATTCAATCTTGGTGATTTTCAACTGAATAGCATTGTAGTTCGGTCAGGTAACTCATTTCAGAGGCAAATGAACACTTTAGCGCTAAAGAAATCTCTGAGTGCTTTCTTGCAACCCAGCACAATGTTACTTTAATTGGTAACGCTACGGAATATGGGTCTGACACCCAAAGAGGAGTCCTGGTTGCCCTGTTTAATTTGCTCACAAGAACTTATCATTGCCAGAGTATTTGTTGGTTCAACATGGACAGAATTGCAGTGGGAATATTTTTAAGTAGAAACTCACGAAATTGTACACACTGTGTACAAAACCATTATACTTAACCTCCCTCCTGGTTTTGTATATATGCTGCACTGAAATGATAGGACCTTTTTACATGCTTTCCTTAATGTAAAAAATGTGTGGCCACTCACACTAGTCACCTTATGAAGTTCACTAACAATGAACAAGTCACTGTGTCTGAGTTTCTTTTCCTTTAAATAATCAAGCACTCTTAAGATATCTTTTGCTTGATACTTTGGACTATATCGTCTACGTTTCTGCAATCCATCACAATAACTTAACTGCATTGCACACAATTACTTGTAAAACTCACACAAACCTCACATTCCTGAAATCTATTGAAAACTCCCACTGAAGTACAACTCCGTAACAAATGTCACACCACATCTGGTTTTTATCATCTCCAAGACATGGTGACTAGGTTTGTTGGCACTTTGTGTCTTATGTGCTACAAACATTTACCTTTAAATGGTGACTGATGCATGTTTTGGTTCTGGGAGGATCTATGTGTACATAAACAATACATTATTTCCTTGACACCTTTGTCACTGGAAGATTTTATGTGGACTTGTAGAATGGCAACTAGTCAGCACGGACATTCTCCACTGTATAAACAAGTATCCAAAAACTTTGTTTCAAACTTAGTTTTTAATATATATATAAAATTAACGTCCTCCAACATTGCGTCATATCGGACGGTGAGTGAATAAAATGGGTGACATGATGCTCAAATGAGCCCGAGGACCATGGAGCTTTAAGTTACCCGACATCCGTCTTCTCAGGATAAGGGAAAACCTCGGAAAAAACCTTACCCGGATAACTTACCCTAAGCGAGATTCGAACTCGCGACCTCTTGAACGTGAGGCAGACACGCTAACCATCACGCTATCGAGGCGGGCATTAGTTTTTAAAGAAATATGTTTACACATATTGATATAATCTAAATAGTATGGATGTGGCATTGATAGCAAGCCAATGATCCAGATATATTTCATTGTATTTATTTTAAAGTTCGGAGAGAGAAAGATGTAAAAAATCTGCTATCAGCAAAATTTTAAACTTTATTATTTTAAAAAATCTACAATTGTATAAAAGATTTTTCATGCATACCATCCTATTCTTTGACACATTTAATACCAAAATGCGTGTTTCTCTTTTATTTTAGTTGAAGTTGAAAACACATTTTGGTACTGGCAAACTTGATTCATCCACAAGAAAAGCATGGTCCATAAGAGCCCATTGTGCCTTTATGATGTGAAAATTCATATAGCGATAGTTATTTGTACAGCTTGATCAAATGACTTATAGTCTTTGTGTTCAGTGAACAGTTCCATATCTAACACCAACAAGGGCTATGACAATGTGTCTGCTGATAGTTACTTCTACAACTTGATCAAATAAGTGTTATGCTCATTATGTTCAGTGAACGGCTCCATATCTAACACTAACAGGAATATGACAAAGTGTCTGGTGATAGTTACTTATACAACTTGATAAAATAACTGTGTTTTGCTTATTCTGTTCAGCGAAAAGTTCCATATCTAACACTAACAGGGAACATATGTCTGGGGTTAGTGACTGATAGAACTTACTCAAGCAATTACAATGTGTTCATTAAGTATTCCATTAAAAGGGAATATGAAGAATCTGAATTGAAATAGGTAGTCTCTTGCACAAAAATAAACCAGATGTCTTACCTTGATAGTTTTGCAGAATAACAGTACTCATGTGTTTCATCCTGTAACATAATAATTCACTTATAAAACACACGATCTGCTTCAACCCTATGATTTTTATCTTCAAAAAGAAAAGCATAAACAAAATGAACACTTTTTTATATAACTCACAGAGAAGAGCTCACTTCACATAAAAATCTTGCATCAAGATAAATAGCGTTCTTGCATTAAAAGATATGAAGCATCTTTGCGCAAAAAGACACAGAAATCTGTGGTTTCTCAAATAATTTATTCATAAATAGTTCTAAATAAATATTGCGTTCATTGCTTTTATTATTAGTTGGTAATTAAATCTTTAAATTAAGTAAAATTATTTTGACACCTGTAGCTGGCAAGAAAATTGAATGGTGTTAAACTAAAAATTCATTTCAGCAATTTCGTGAATCAAAGTGTGCCAATTTTCTTCAGCAATTAACTTCCACACTTACTGTGTACATTAGACTTTCACTAGTCCGACATAATGGGGGTGACGTTGCTTTGAATTTGGAATAACTTGGACTGCACGCAGTACTGGGACAAATTGTAGAAGATGAACTAGAAGCATTAACTCAAGATAGTTATTTATTGTAAGGTTTTAAAGTGTGTCTGCTCTATCGATAAAGAATTTGCTGAATGCATTTGAAACAAGAAAATTGTCTACTATCTTGTTTCCAGATACATGTTTCTCTACAGTGGAGGATTGCCAGCAACAACTTTCTTGAAAGTAAGATTTTCTCAATACCTGCACATGTGGCCAAAAGTACACTAAAGCCGTATATGAAAACAAACTAGTCATAAGTGCTCTGGTATCAATGTTCAGACAGTTATATGTGAATCAGAAAGATCTCCCTTTGTTTCACAAATTGAACTGTGATAATAATAGGCGTCTTTAACTTGTCTGCATAAGTATAACTACAGAACGTTACATTTGAATTGAATTATGATACGCAAAAAAGGAAATGACAAGGTAAGTGTTAGAACCTTTGTTTTGCATACCGACCAGTCTCTCATTACATGATTTTGTTTGCAACTCCTTTGAACTTAAACTGAAACCCCTATGTTGAAATATGTCTTTATTTAAAAGTAATTTTGTACCACTTTATCTGTTGCCACAACGTACCCCCTGAAACCACGATTTCATAGCTCAGGCATCCTACCATTCTCGGTGGCTTAGTTGGTTAGATGCTGGCCTACTGATCCCAAGGTAGCAGCTTCAAATCTGGCCCAGTCAATGGTTTTAAGGTATGCTTAAAAATGACAGCTCCATGTCAGTAGATTTACTGGCATGTACATGAACTCCTGTGGGACAAAAGTCCGGCACACCAGCGATGCTGATATGATCCTGGACATTGACAGTGTCGTTAAAACAACAAAAAATTTTAATTTCTTATTCACACATCCTCATAAACAGCCACAATGGTAAACTGAAGACTAAACTCTTCTCCCTGCTCCACACATTTTACTTGCAATATGTGATTTATTTTCTGATCAGAATTCATAAGAAAACTACGACAACTGTGGATTATATTTTTCTAGACTCAGAAATAATTCATGATCAGTATATGTATAAATATAAAGCGCTGTTGAAAAATTTAATTTCTCAAACTTATGCTAATATGATTTGAAGTTATTTGGTCAGAAAATATTAAATTTATCACAGATAATGAAGGTGAAACTTTGTATAGTTTAAGTATGAGGAAGTCCTGTGCAAATAAAAGAAATTTCTAAGTGTATAACACAATTTGCGATGGAAAGAATACAGCACAACACAGTATATACTGTAAAATACTTAAAGGAGTAACGAATGAAGCAAAAAGCAGTTTTATTCATTAGCTATTGATGAATATAATAATGAAACCACAGCAATGAAGAACCCTCTATTGCCATCAAACAATAATGTCTGTTCAACTTTACAAAATCGTTAAACAGCATATGTTCTTATATTGTAGTAGCAAGTGTCACTACAAAATATGCATTTTAAGAGTTTTTGTTATAAAACATATTGTTTTATACTATATGTTGCACAGTATCTTTAAGAAAAACAAGCAAAAGTGATGCACATTTTCTGTAACTTACCTTAATATCTTCATTAACACATGAATCGGCTCTTTCAAACCAATCTTCTTCTTTAATATCTATTCTGGTTTCAATTTCAGTTTCGTTGATGACTTCAGTACATCTCAATAAATGGGGTTCTTCATCCTGTGGATACGTGGAATCTTCAAATTCTGATTTGATGTCACTGCTAATTGTAACTGTTCCAATCTTAACCTTCACAGGGTACTCGATAAAATACTGTCTCTCACTCTGGGAACTGAGGTCCAGGAAAGAAGATTCCTCTTTGATTTCTTCTTTGATATCCATTTTACTATAGTTACTGTATTTGAACAGTTCTGTTGTTAAACTTCCGTAGCAAGTCTGTGGAAAAACAAACACATTGTCACTAACATCTATGAGATAGCTCCCAGATATTTGAAACTACATTACACTTCAACAGACCACATAAAGTAGTACAAAGTAATTATGGTAATTTGCTGTAATATGCTTAGAATAACATTTTTAACATTCAAAGATCCAAAGCTTCATTATGGTTATTTTAATCTGAATCTAATGTTTATTATTAAGGTAAAATATGCTTTAAATTGCATTATTCTAAAAGCAATTTGATAATCTTGGACACAGAGCAGCCACCAGGAGGACTGCATAGATGAAATGGATATTTTAGTCATTTTATGGTATTCTTAGAGATAAAATCCTCAACATCAAATACTACAGGAAGAAAAGCACATTGCATTTGTATTCCAGTGATATAGAAAATTGCATGAATTCTTTGTAGAAGGGGGAGTAAAGAAACATGTGTGATTGTTAAATAAGGAAAATTGAAGCTATTAACATTGAAGCAACAAGATTCTAAAGTAAGAACAAATTAGAAACTAAAAACTTCACTTATCTTAGTAATGTTGCACGTTCTTTTTGCATGTGCAACATTACTAAGATAAGTGAAGTTTTTAGTTTCTAATTTGTTCTTACTTTAGAATGTGTGATTGTGTTTCATAAAACAAAAGTGAGTAGAGAACACTGTGTGAATGTAATTTGTTGCATTTCAATCATACAAAATTATATGAATTTATATTGCAGGGCATGTATAGAATGTGTGAATGTGTTACATAAAACAAAAGTGACTAGAGAAAACCAAGTGAATGTAATACGTTGCATCATCACATTTGCATGAACTGTATGTTCAATGACGAGCAGAGGAACTGCAAATGTGTTAAGTAAAAGAGGCGTAGAGAAAACTATATGAATGTAATATGTTGCATAGTAAAATGAATGCCATAAAAATCTCCATGAAATAACACTTAGATGTGCCAATTTTCAGTGTGATCGATCAAACAGTAGATTCTATATGTTGAATGTTGAAGAGCAAGTAGAGAAGAACATGAGAAGTCTTTAACTAAAAGAAAAGTAAGTAGGGGAAACTGTGCATATATAATACATTTCACTTCTATTTCAATAATTCATGAGGTGGGGGGGGGGGGGGTTGAAAGTTTAAGGGTACTCAACTTCGTTGTCATCAGCACCCTTAAAAACAGTTCATGGCAATAGGCAGATAAAAACTTCAATAAAAAATAAAGTTACTATTATAAAAGACTATGTATTGTATGTTGAAGGGTTAGTAGTGAAGAAAATGTGAAGCTGTTACTTAAAAGAAAGTGAGTAAAGAAAACCAGGTATACATTTCCATGTCAATGAACATGGGAATATGTTCGTAAGAGAAAAGTGAGTTGAGAAAATCATGCAAAAATAAAAAATGGCATTTGTATTTTAATCATGTAGCAAATGGTATGAATTATAAGTTGAAGGGCAAGTGGAGAAGGATATGTGAATGTGTTGTGTGAAAACATTGTGTAGAGAAAAGCATGTGAATGTATTACATAAAAGAAAACCAAGTGCATTGCATTTGTATTTCATCATAACAAAATTGTATCAACTGTGTGTTGAAGGGCGAGTAGAGAATGACATGTGTATCTTTTGAGTAACATGTTGCACGGTAAAATAGCATAAAAACGTTCTCCATGAAAAATGCATATCCAAATTTAGCGGTGATTGGTCAAGTGGTTAAAAGCACTGAATGCAGCACAAGTGCACCAGCTGAAGGACAGAAGAACAATGATCTAATGGGATGGTTTTGTCCTCAGCTGGTTTGTCAGACAAATGCTTCTTTGATATCAGAGTTGCACATTTTCTTTTCATAAACAGAACATATTCGTTGGCGATTTGAACCTTTTTCAATAGTAAATAACATTGTATAAACAGGATACATTGGAATCAACCAGCCTCAGTTTGCATGCATGTTGGTCCAGATTGCTCAGGTGGTTAGGTTAAAAATTTAAATTATTGTGTTGTCCAACAACGCTGTCAATAGCCAGGATCACATCAGCGTCGCTGGAGTCAACAGGAGTTGTTTTACATCGGTCTGGACCGGAATTGAACCTGCAACCTAGGGATCAGCAGGCCTGCATCTTAACTAACTGAACCGCCCAGACCGCCCAGTTGGTTAGTAACTTGACTAACCACCAAGGTCACAGGTTCAAACCTCGTCCAGGTCAATGGTTTTTAAGTAGACTAAAAGTGACAAGTCCCATGTCAGTAGACTTGCTAGCATATAAATGTACTCCTGGGGGATGAAATTCTGATACATTAGCAGTGCTGATATGATCCTGGTTATTGATAGCATACTTCACAAACAAATAAGGTTTTCTTAGTTTGCATATAATACCCATCTTGTGATGAGAAATACTGCTATGAGGGATTATATGTCTAAATTGGTTTCTGTACATAAATTAATTTCATTAGTAATGGTGAAGATTTAATTGATGATTATTGAAATTTATATGAAACAAATGTAACTAATATTAATGCTATTACTTTAGGAACTGTAATGAGATTGTTAACAGAAGGAAGAGAGTGAAATCTGCTAGTTTGGGGTTTAGCTACAGATCCTGTGGCTGCACTTTCCCATAGGTTCACCGTTGCAGCCAAAAACTATCCCTTGGCTATGCTCTGTGGCTAAGGACTCTTAATCTCTTGGCTAAGCTTTGCAGCTTGGTGCTCTCACTCCCTCGGCTACACTGGCAGCTTTTGCCCGAATCTCAGAGCAATGCTTTGCAGCTTAGGTGCTGAATTGCTGAAGTGTTGTTTAATCTTATATTGACAGCTGTGCTATTGTAAGTCAGCACGTAGCATGAACAAATGAGATACCAGATGCTTGATTATCAATGGCCCGCTATTAAATTACTGCCATGTTTTCTATAAACACATGGCCTGAATAGTTTGAATTGTCAGATAAGAGAACATAATGTGACACATGATTAGTGCATCACATTTCCTAAACACGAGACTGCTTTGTCTTGTAGAGTACCTACATATTGTGTTTTAACTTTTAAAGGGTACTACTGTCGCACAGGTGTCTATGTTGCCATGTTGGTATGACAGCACCGATCTATTTTACAATCGGGTCCATTTAAGTTCTTTGTCAGTTAATATTTATCTGTGGTAATGCTGCAATGTGTTGAGCCATCTGTTGCTTATTCTGGGCATTATCAACATTATTGTTGACCACACAAAGTCATTGTATTGTTGACCATACACCAGCAGTAAGTTGATTGGGAAAAAAGGTATCTTTTCACAATACTGAGAAGCAGTTTGAGCAAGATGAAAATTAACTATCAGTTATTTCATGGAATGGGAAAATGTTTTACGTGGAATTCACAGTCAAAAGGAAAAGCTTATCCTGAACATAGAATAAGATTAAATACCTACAGATGCACATTTCTTGTACTTTTATAATTCACATATTTATGTGGGTAATGACAGCAGTTGTATTATGCTTTCAGCTGAGGAAGGAAAGGCCTTTTCAAAACCAATAAAAGTGGCCATTCACCTCTGCAAATGTATTTACTGTAACACTAGAACCATTACTATTGCTTTCTATTAATAGAACCTGGTAAGAAACTGCTAAGTTATAAACTGACTTATGTAGATACTCTGAAATCAAACAAGAAACAAATTCTGCCAGAATTTCTGCCCAATTAGAGAAAAGATATGACATTGTTATGCTTTGTACCAAAAAGTGGAAAATCACTTATATTGCTCTCATCTCTCCACCACTACAAATTTACTGATGAGAAAATTAATAAACCAGTGATAATCTCCTTTTGCAATTATACAAAAGGTGAAATTGATGCATTAGATATGAAACACAGCAACCATTCATTAAATCACAGAGCCAAGACTTGACTACTTGTGACATTTTTCCGCCTTATATCTTCCAGTTTTTTAAGCCATACGGAGTATTACATGAGAAACATGGCCACAGAAATAGACTTCACACAGTATTGGGAATGAAAGGTGAAAAATCACTTGAAAAAGGAGCCACAAATTCCTGTGACAAATAACTCAAGATAAATTATCTGCACAGTCATAGGACACCAACAACGGGAATCTCAAAAGTCAGTCACAAACTTTACAGTGTAAGAATTGACACTACTGTCCCTGTCAAGTGTGGGGCATCAAATTGCTTGAAATGTTTTACAAAATTGTGGAAAGTTTGTGTGAAATAACTGTAAACCATTTTCGTACTCCTATATTTGTTATCCCTTTGGGTTTCAATTGTGTGTGCAGATCAATTGTGTGTTTTGTGAGAAACTTTTACAGCAAATCTTGGATAGGTGCAAAATTATCCTGAGTTATTGAGCAGTGGTTTAATAATATGAAGTTGTCTCACCTTTAACTGACCTCACTTATACAGCAGAAACTAACATTTTGAGAGGGAAGGAAGTGAGTAGTGTCCAAGTAACAGAAGATTACTAAATGTGAAATCCCTGCATTGGTGGTCATTGGCTTCCAACTACACTGATGTTTCAACTATGACCCATGGTCACTTCACTTTGGCGGCAACTGCTCCACTCCTCTTATAAAAAGTCCCTTGGCCACACTTGTGGCTTAGTGTCCTCAATATCCTGGCTACTTTTGGCAGCTTTGGGAGTGGTAATGTTTGGAACACTCCCATGATGCCTCAGGTGGAATGTGTGTTATGGCTCCTGAGTGTCGACATTACTATTTCATTTCAAGCATATACATCTATAACTACATACACCATATCCTGTGTGCAAATTAATCTTAATTACATGTATTGCTGCAAGCTATGCAATAAAGGGGTGTAACACACTGGTATATCTGCTCAGTATCCAATGTTGAGGGTTGCCCCATATGTACATTTTTAACCTTCCTTGGTGATTGCTGCAGACTTGCACTTTTCATTCTGGTAATGCACAATGATGTTAGGTAGCAACTGTACAACAGAAAAAATGCTGCAGAAGGAAACAAACGTATTTGATAGTTTGGAAATCTTTTACACTGTGTTAAAAGAAGGCACAGTACAACAATGAGATAACAGTAAATGATAAGCATGAATGCAATGAATAAATAACTGCCATTCAAGAAATGAGCTAGACAAATACCCTACTAAGTGATGTTGGTAACAGCCAGATAAGTGAGGGAAGGAATGAACATGACAGAAACACTCCCATGATGCCTCGGGTGGACTACATTTCCTCCATCACTGCAGTTTTGTGAACTTTTCCCACCTTATGTCACTTAAATGGATACTACAGACACACACATACATACACACACACACACACACACACACACACACACACATATATATATATATACGAGGGGCGTCTCAAAAGTAACTTGCACTATTTTTTTAAAAAATAACAAATTGTTTAAATATTTAAAAAAGGGTATATTTTGAAAGCTACATTCAGTACCTATCTTTCCACATAATTTCCTTGAACCTAGATACATTTTTGATACCGTGGTAACAGTTTTTTTAACCCAATGTCAAACCACTCTCCCGCCAAACTGGATAGCCATCTTTCCACTTCTTGTTTCAGTTCCTCGTCATTTACAAAGCGTCTTCCCCCAAGATGTTGCTGCAGCTCCGCAAAAAGATGGTAATCACTAGGTGCAAGGTCAGGTGCACTAGATGGATGACCGAAAACATCCCATCGAAACTGTTCAAAATGGCTCGAGTTTCACGGGCAGCGTGCTGGAGTGTGTTATCGTGGACCAGAAAAACTGTTTTGCTCAACTTTCCCTTCCTTTTGTTTTGTATGGCTCTTTTGAGTTTTCTCAGCACCTCACAATAGCGAGCAGCTGTCATCGTGGTCCCATGGAGCAGGTAATCAATTAACAGTATTCCCTTTGAATCCCAAAATATCGTTGTGATGACCTTTACAGCCGATGCAACAACTTTTGCCTTTTTTTCGAGTTGCCTCATCCATTCGTTTCCACAACTTGCACACACTTTCCATAGACACAGATCCTTAGAAATAATTCTGTGAAGCGATGCAAGGCTTATTTCAATATATGGAGGAAGTTGAAACAAACCTGCATCAAGTGTAAGGCGCTGATCAGTGTTCATGACTGCTCGAACAATATCCGGAGCAAGGGAAGTGGAGGGTTGGCCGCTTTATTGCTCATTGTGTAATGTTGCTCTCCCTTCAATGAATGATTGGGGCCAACAAGAAACCATTTGTCTTGACAAAACGTCTTTTCCATAAACACTGCACAACTCACAATGAATTTCAGTCGCACATTTATTTTTTCCTGTCAGAAAACGGATTACAGCGCGAACTTTGCAATCGGTGGTAGGAACGAGTGGAGTCTCCATTGTTACTGCCGTTTTAATGTCCAAGCAATAAACTTAGGGGCCTAGAAATTTTACGGTGCTGCTACTACACCCATACCTATACACCCTGGGACTTTCAGACTTTTTCCGCCTACTGCACGGATTTAAAGAAATAGTGCAAGTTACTTTTGAGACGGCCCTCATATAAACTGAAAAATATGTGTAAAACTACATTTTTCTCCAACTTATTTGTAATAACACTATTACAGGACTAGTTTCAAAGAGGGTGCTCTCCATTATTCTCCTGTTGGTCAACTGATTCAACATCAGATAACCACGTCTCCCTTATCTTGTTTCCTGGTCTGCTGTTCTTCCTATTGGCTAGTCATAACACATCATCTAGGTTTGGTATGCCGAAATTCATCACCCAATCTTTGTCCTTAGTAATGGTGAGGTATTTTCCCCACTGTTAACTCCCAATGATTTTTGGCTGGTTTTACAAGCTCGATATCTAAGCTGATATTATGATTGCATGACCAAAGGTGGTGTACTATGGCTGATCTATGTTTCTTTATATTGAGACGGAATATTGATCAATAGAAAATTGTTCATGTAAATATTTTTGTAAGAGTGTGTAAATTTCTAATTCTTTTAATTTGGGTGTATAAGGGACTTATTTTTTTTTTAATAATATTCAAGATGGACAATGTTTTCTCGTCACTTTGAGTTCAACCAATGAGAACTGTTGCGCGGATGAATACATAAGAATGGCGGTGTTGCGTCATACAGACGCCTGGGACTCTTTTTTTTATTAGCGTCTGTATGCTCAAGGTGAAAGGATGTATATTTGCTGATAGCGTGTGAACATGTAACTTACACCCAAACTTTTAACCAGTGTAGATTCTATCGAATTTTGAAAGTTGTTAACTAATTAACATAGTGCTAAAAGTGTAAATTAACGAATAAATATGTTGTGATAAAGGAACATTGATTTTTGTATTCCATTCTGTGACCTCGACCCTGTAGATAACCGCGTCCGATATCAAACTTTTCATCATTCAGTAAGAACATTATCTCCGGTACGCTATGTAAAGAATCTTTTCCTGCTGCTAGGTAAAGACCCATTTCTAAAAACTGTACCAATATATATCAACATTTTTTCAATGTATTAATATCATCCACTGTTTTAAACACTTCTTTAACATCAGTTTTATATTGTTGTGGTTAACGAGAAAAAAAAGTAATATGTTGTACGGGTAACAAAATGGCAGAAATGGAGGTAAGAGAAGTTCTTGACCTTAGAACAAGTTGTTATGGATACAAGACAGACATCACAAATTTTATTAAATTACACAACAAAAAGAGACAAACGTTTGCTAACATTAAGTTTTTGAATACCTGCCTGAGGCAACAGTTAACCCCAAAATTTATTGGCAAGATCATCAAGTACAATACAGATAGCATACACAAAGAAGCTGTAGAGAAAAAATTACTACTGTTGGAAAGTTCAGAACAGTATTCCTCTTAGCAAACATTGAGTTCATGTTATACAATATTCATTTAAAATCAGTGAACAACCTAAAACCCACTATATGGACAAACTTTGAAGGTATATTATAAAGCATGACCTGCACGTGCTCTTTACAACTTTTCCTCAATTCTTCAGTTCACTATACTGTGTGCACACATATCACACTCTTATGTCACAGACAACATGAGAATAACAAGCACTGCCATCTTTATGCAAATGTGTCAGTCTGAGTGCCAAAGTTGGTGAAGAGCTGGCCTACCGATCCCAAGGTAATCTGTTCAAATGTGGCCCAGAGTCCTGGTTCTTAAGTGTGCTTAAAAATGACAGCCCCATTTCAGTAGATTAACTGGCACCTAAAAGAGCCCTGGTAGGACAAAATTCTGGCACAACCATATTAATATGATCCTGGCAAGGGACAGCAACATTAAGAAACAAAATGGTTATTTTCTGACCCAAATACAAATGCAAGATGTAACCCAGTGAACCCCCAAGCATAGCTGAAACATCAGTGTAACCAAAGTCCAATGATGCAGGAAACAAGTAGATTTCTCTTAGGTAGGCACTCTCAATCCTGCTGGGACAGTATCCTACATTAGTCATTTTCTGCTATCTTGATGCAATATATTGCTATAAAAGAAAGGCTTCCAAATAGGAGGAATGTATGGTACAGTGGACTTTGCTCTGGTAACATTTACTCCTTAAACACCTTTCCACGATATTCTCAGTTACTCTGCTCAAATTTTTTTCACTATTACTGAATTGGGCTATAGTAGTATACATTGTCTTACTATTTTTAAGACTTCTAGGGTTTTAACACTGGTAATGTGCATCTATTAGAATTGAACTTTTTACTGTATAAATGCTCCATATCATATATGGTAACCCAGCAAGGCTGCCCAAGGGGAGGAATTGTGGTACAAATTGTGCATTCAGGAACATTTTTGGCAAGAATTCAAAACCTCAGGCATGCAAAAATATTGAAGTTATTGCAGATTTATAAATACATCTTTATCACCATGTTCAACTAACTAATATATCTGAATCATTTGAATCGTTTGTAAATTAAATCTGCTACATTATTAAATAAACAAACAATAAGGGTAACTGGGTAATTTGAGGTACAATTCTTATTGTATGGTATAATGTGACATATAAAATGAAGTATAACATTATAGGTAAATATGTAGAACACATCAGAACATATAGCTTTACTATAATTACTAGAGGTATACTGATCTATTTAAACAGATACATTAGAATACCCTGAAATACCAAATCCACTACTCGCCAATGTTATTTATAATTTTTTGCTTTAAATATTACAATTTTATTGATTCTTTTTTTTTAATCACATGCTTAAGCTTTCTTATTGCTTATCAATATCACAATAGCTATTTCAATGCATACAAGACAGCCCCTTTGTGAGCCTCTCCAGTGGCATAACACGGAACTAAATGGTTGATATTTAGGTCTTAGAGCAATTGGGGGAATGTGCCACAGTCTTTTGGGGGGGGGGGAGCACCCCTGTAACCCAGTCAGTAATGGTGGTGGAGAAGACTTATGTTAGAGACTCCACAGTATGGGCACAGTAATCCTGAGTCAATATGGAGTAGTTGATCATTAAGTTCCAGCTACACTGATGTTTCAGGTATGCACTTTCCCATCACTTCACAGTTGCAGCCTTTGCTACCACACTTCTCTGCTTATAAAAAGAATCAGTTCGAGCTTTGCGACTTAGGGCCCTGAATATCCCTATAGTTCTGGTTCATAAAGTGCACATCTTGTGCAACAAAGAAATTATGTATATGTGCACTACATTGCAATTCCAGGACCATAGACTACACAGAACACCTATGCTCATAACTAAATTCAGTCTTTGTGTTCATTTAAAACTTCTGATAAGAGGGAACCTATTAAAGAATGCATATCTGCTAAAAACTGTGTTAAGCCAAAAATACTTACACTAGCGAGTCCTGAGCAGGTGCAAAGTTATCTTGAGTTAAGAAATACTGGTTTACGAACATAATGTTGCCTTATTACAGTCGTTGGGGCCACCCATCCTCCCTTTGAAGTGACGTCACTTTGTCATGTATATATCTAAAACTACATACAATATAACTCCATATCCTGACAACTCTTTCTCTACTTACCTTGCCTGACAACAAGTTTTGTCGATTACGTGGATTACTACAACTTATGCGATGTAATGCTACATCTACGCTAAAAGCAACGTCAAGTGTTTAAGCAAATAGGTACGCGATGTTAACCAATAATCGAAAATGATGATTACTGAAAAACCTTTCATACCCAACCCCAACAAATGAACCTTCACAAAATTAATAGTACTCAGATAAGGTTAGGAATTGCGTAGCTCTCTCTCCCGCATGCGCGCGCGCGCGCGCGCGTGTGTGTGTGTGTGTGTGTGTGCGTGCGTGTGTGTGTGTGTGTGTGTGTGTGTGTGTGTGTGTCGGCAGTTACAAGTACCTTACCGTTACCCAAAAATAACACCATGTTTTTAACTCACGCATGTGATTCTCCAAGGATTTAAAACTAGAAATGTAACTTTCATTAAATTAAAGATACCTATATAACTTAACTGTGAACATACTAGGCTTGTATATAGTCCGAAATTGGGTTCTCGCGTGTTCCACAAATCTTCCCAGACGCCAAGTCACCGGCCATTTAATTTGCACAAGAAAGCAATTCCACACCAGGGCCGTATGGATTACACACCATGTTCAACATGCGCAATTTTACTTAGGACTTCTAAAACAATTTGAAGGAAGAAATTTCAGAGTTCGGTTTAGCATTAAGTTGTTAACCAAATATTTTAGTACAACGATCGTTGCGTTATATACGATCTCTACGATCTGTGTTCATAAATGCTAGAAGTGAAACTATTGCATATTTGTATTTAAATTCCCTATACACATGAAGAAAGTACAGTAGGTGACTATCGACCAATATTAAGGTTGGAATGACATTTATTTAAGGTAAGTAATGAAAACTCATCATGTTACTCAAATGGTAATAAGAATGAGCAGTGTTCGAATGAGAGTGACGAGAGCTGGGGGACTTAAGTTTGTGTTATATTTATAGCAATAATGGTAGTAATACCAGTGGTAGTAGCATTGGTTTGTTATATAAAACGTCGCAGAAGCAGCTGCAATATGCATTTTACTGTTTTTAAAAGCACCGCAACTTTGTATTTCTGAGCAGTGCAGTTTGATGAAAGTCAGGGGCAATTTGTTTTCCATCTTTCAAATCTAGTTTTGTCTACACACTCCCCGTTTAGTGTAATGCACTTTCATTATTTTCGCTAACATACGTCACTTCCAATGCTGCAGTTTTACCTGAGAAGCTGTAATAGTAATATACCTACTTGAAGCCGCAACCCGGGATTTCAACTGGAATACATCACTGCCATTACTTTATGTAACCTGTCGCCTTCATGTCACAAATGTATCTTTGCTGACAAACAATACAACAGTGAGTTGCAAGAAACAACTGAATACTGCAAGCTGCAATCAGCATTGCTGGAATTGTGACCCTGAATGCCAACCCAACTAATGAACTTGAGAATTATTGTTTACCTCACAGCTCACTCGCACCATGTACAGTCTGGATCAAAAGTGGTGTGTGTCTGCTTCTAGTTTCAAAGAGCGGTAATAGTAAATACCTACAGTAAAAAGAAAAAAATACTTCCATGGCAGGGAAGGAATTCTTCTTTTGGGAGCCGGGCAAATTATTTAATGAGGGGGAAATCCCCACTGTCCCTGTTAATTCAAACCCTGAGAATGAGGGTAATACTGGTCATTCTGCATGTGCACAATAACCTTACTTTTCACCTCCCCTCCAATCAAGTTGGTTCCACCAACAATGTTTGTCATTCCATGTGGCTGCTTTAAACCCAGCACCCAAAACTCTGTTGTCTCACCTCTGCTTTATTAAATATTACTATTAAGTGATCTCTTTCAAAGAAAAAACGAGAATTAGCACACTAAACGAGTGCTTGTTTATTTTAGAGGAAGTAAAGTTAGTCGCTATGGTTCTAGTTACTACTGTCATACAACATACCTGAGCTGCTAATATTTGGCATACTACAACTTTGTTTAATATTTATTTATTTGAAAGGGCAGGGATGGAGAAAGGATAATTTTCATGTTAACGAATGTATGTTTATTATAAAGGAAGTAATGTGCAACAAAGCACACAATAAAGTGATACATTTGTCATATTTGACTGTTGTTGTTAGCTAATGCTGGATTTCTGACAATGAAGTCATTAATCCTCTTGCTCTCCAATATTTTTCACTGATGGATGGGGCACTAGAAGTGGCCGGGCATATTTGAAGGTGGTCTCGATCCATTTCCTCTTGCAGATCACATAGAGGACAGAGTGCTGAAGAATATATCCCAATTCTGTTTAAATGTTTTGCCAGACAATCATGTCCTGTAATCAACCTGAAGGTTGCAACTGCTGTTTTTCGAGGATACTCAGGAATCACTGTTTGAATGTTTGGTAGTTCCCATCTTTTATTCTTTGATTTTTCATAGTAATATTTTGCAATAATTTTTTTGAATTCAGAGTTGACTAATCTTTTAGCTGCATAAAATGGTAAATTAACTATAGATTTCTGTACACCGCTGGTACCCTTTTTTGCAAGAAAATCAGCTTTCTCATTACCACTCAGTCCACAGTGAGCCGGTATCCATTGGAAGACTAGGTGTTTTTGAAGTGCTGTTAGATGGCTAAGCATCTTCCAACATTCTATAATAGTTTGGTTTTTTGGTGACAACTTGGAAGTAATTGCTATAATTGCTGCCCTGGAATCTGAGAGAATAACTGCTTGCTGAAAATGTGAAATTCTGTACAAAAGATTTTGTAGGGCCATTCGAATTGCTTCAATAAAAAAAGAGAGCAATAGCAGTAATAGTAACCGTTTTTTTAGAGAGCACCATATTTTTAATATTTGACTGTTCTCACAATTATTATCAATAAATTTATTAGTTACTTATTTTAAAGGATTGAGACAAGAGAAAAGATCATTTGCATATGAAACAAATACATGTTAATTTTTTTTATGTTACATTTATATGTAGTATTTAACTTCTAAGGTCTTGTCGGCAGGGTTTTACCTTTGGGACAATTGGTCAACACTTGCTTTGATGTGTTAAATCTTTGGATTTATGTAGTGTTACACATGCATGCACATTCATACTTGCAGGCTCTATCTAAATAAACTGATAATCTTGCTATCTCTACCGCTATACCGCTCGCAAAAGTTAAAGGCATGTGAACGCTGGCCAATGCTCAAGCAGAGCACTGTTGCCAAGCGTAGTGCATGTACCGGCAGATGGTCTGTACATAAGGCTGTGTGAGATGCATGCACCACATTCGGCAGCGTTGGTAGGAGGGGCAAGCATAGGATTCGCTGAAGTCCGCAGTATGCCCCACCTCCATATGCCTTTAAGTTTTGCGAAGAATATAGGCAGGCATTATTTTGGAAAGCAAAACTGCTGAAATTGAGTGAGTGAGCAGCCTTTGTCCTGTTGAATAATGATCCTGGTAGCATATTCTGGCACAAGTTATTTAGTTCCAGGTATGCGTTGTTGCATAATTCACTATTACCACATGATTTATTTGGAAGTAAACATGGATAACCTATGTATTATTGCAATGTTTGACATTTTAGATAGTGAAGTCTTACTAAAGAACGTAATGTCCTTGTGACATAATTATGATGGTATTTATCACCAACACAGTCACTACCACCACCACCATTCACCCGCATTCCACCTCCTTATTGCTTTCCTGTTATTGTTTGGTGTACTCATTACACTCTCACTCTTATTGTTTATTGTATTACATTTCATTATTGCTTTGCACCTTCTTCTACTACAGCGCAAAACATTTCCCAAGTACTAACTCCTTCGGGTTTGCTATTCACCCAGCATTATTTCTGCAGTACAGCTGGTACCTAACTTTGCATATTAACACCATCTGCCAAGACAGGTGCAAGTCTGCCATAAGATTTCCCAGAAGTTAGTTAATAAGAAAAGTATAGTGAGTAATTTATTGTTTTTTTTTTTTGAGCATTTATTCCCTTTATGTTAAGGACACCTTCACACTGCACTGTCCAGAAGATTAACTAAGTGAACCTCCATCATATTTCTTCTACAACCCATGACATCACAGTAGGGAGGATTTCTGGCCTGTATTCCATTCCTATGAAGAAATGTAATGGCCGTTTCAGATGTATCAAGTTTGTTGTGTACCTTAAAAACACCCACACCACAGAGACAGGCTATGAACAGCATGACTGGGTGCTGTGGTGTTAAAATTTAACCCTAGATTAGGTTACAACATCTTAAGTGTGTATATGAACAGCATGACTGGGTGCTTTGGTATTGAAATTTAACTCATTCATTCTAGATGAATGTCCTTCAGCGAAGCTACAGTGATCCAGCCTACTCTAATTAACAGGTCAACATTTAGTTTGTAATAACAAACAGCTCTGCTTCCGTTCTTAAACCACTACTAAATAACTGAGGTTAATTTTGCACATATTCAGGATATGTGGAGTTTCTCACAAAACACTGGTTGACCTGCATACTCAGTTAAGTCCAAAGGAATAACAAATACAGGAGTACAAAAATGGTTTACAGTTCTTCCACATATGTAAATGTTCCATAATTTTGTTGAGAATTTCAAGCAACTTTGTGTCTCACACTTGATGCACTTAGCAACAATAGTGACAATTCTTGCACTTTTGCAGTATGTAAAGTTTGTGACTGGCCTTAGGCTTCATGTTGTTGGTGTCCTATTACTGCAGATAATTTGTCTCAAGTTATTTGTCAAATTAGGAATTTGTAGCTGCTTTATAAGTGACCCTTCACTAATGTGATTCCCAACTACTCTGTAAAGTCAGATCTGTTAATACAGCCACATTTGTCATGAAATATCACATATGGTTTAGAAAAACTCGCAGATGTAATGTCACCAGTACCAACCTGCAAGTAAACAGGAGACAGGTGATAACGTTTCTAATGTTGATATGTATTAAGCCATGTTTCGCCTGCTGGTCGCAGAACATGCCCAGAACAGCCCTCAACTGCCTGTGACCTTAACGCTACTGCCCTAAGCTGCAAAGCATTGCTGTGAGATTTAGGTCCCTAAGCTGCCAAGTGTAGCCCAGAGATTGAGAGCTCTATGCCACAGAGCATAGCAAAGATAGCTTTTGGCTGTAACTGTGAAGCTATGACAAAGTATCCACAGGGTCTGTAGCTAAACCCCAAACTAACAGATTTTACTCTCTCCCTTCCGTTAACATTCTCATTGCACTTTCTAATGTAATACCATTAATATTAGCCACACTTATTACACATGAACTTCAGTGATCTACTATTAAATCTCCACCAATACTAATGAAGCTAAATTACATAAGAAACCAATTTAGGCATATAATATCTCATAACAGTATTTCTCTTCACAAGAGGAATATCATCAGAAGACATGTATGGTGTGGTAACTAAGAAAAACTATTTTTTATTTGTGAAGGTTGCTATCAATAACTAGGATTATATTAGCGCTGTGTCAGAATTTTATCCCCCTAGGATTTCCTTTACTTTTAGTAAATCTACTGATATGGGACTGTCACTTTTAAACCCACTTAAAAAGCATTGGTCTGGACGAGGTTTGAACCTGTAACCATGGTAGTCAAGCCGCTGACCAACTGTCACATCCAGTCTAACATGCATGCAAACTGAGGTTGGTTGATTTCAATATGTCCTCTTTATACAATGTTATTTACTGCTTACTAATTCAAAAAGTTCAAATTGCCGACATCTATCTTCTGTTTATGAAAAGAGAATGCTCAACTCTGATATTAAACAAGTACTTGCCTGCCAAAGCAGCTGAGGACAAAACCACTCCATTAGATCATTGTTCTTCCTTCAGCTGGTGCACTTGTGCTGCATTCAATGCTTTAACTACTTGCACAATCAGCGCCAAATTTGGCATGGATATGCATTTTTCATGGAGGACGATTTAATACTATTTTACCATGCAACTATTACATTCACACAGATTGCTACTTACTTTTCGTTTACTCAAAAGATACTAATGTACTTTGTACTCACCCTTCAACATACAGTTCATAAAATTTTGTTATGATGAAATACAAATGCAATGTATTAGTCATTTGGTTTTCTCCATTTGCTTATCTTTTATGTAACACATTCACATGTTCCTCTCAACTTGCTCTTCAACTTACCAGTCATACAATCTATACATATCAAATGGATGTTGGTATGTAAGAAACTAATAAACTCGAACACCAGTTGATTGATCACCATGAAAATTGGCACAGGTAAGTTTTCCTTCATAGAATGTTATATGTTATTGATTTTACTATGCAAGATATTCACATGCTTTTCGCTACTCACTTTTCTTTTGTGCAACACATTCACATAGCCTTCTCTAGTTGCCCTCCAGCATACAATTCATACAATGTTCTGTGATTGAAATAGAAATCTATCATTTATTTATGCCAACAAACTTACTGTTGGTGTTTTTAAACACACAAGCCGTGTGTGGGCAAAGTTTAAGAGGTAGAACTGGAACTTAAAAATTCAATGCCACAACTGGGATTTGAACCACAGACCTTCGGCTTGCCGGGCGGACGCTCTAACCACTGAGCTATTGTGACAAACTGCCAGAATGGCATTAAATTCTCAAGCCAGTTCGTATTTCTCCTGGTATCTTTTACATTCACATGGTTTGCTCTACACACTTACGAAATGCAATCACATTTCTTTCTCTGCTAGATCTTCACATATAATTCATACCATTTTCTATATGATTGAAGTACAAATGCAAAAATATTTGCATAAACTTCTCAAGTCACTTTTCTCTTATGAACACATTCCCATGTTCTTCTGTACTAGCTCTTCAACGTACAATTCATTAAATCTACTGGTTGACCGATCACAATGCAAACTGTCACATCTAAGTGGAGATTTTTATACCATCCATTTTACTGTGCAGCATATTACATTCATATAGTTTTCTCTACACCTCTTTTGTGTAATACATTTACATGTCCATTGTTCACCATTGAGCATACAGTTCGTACAATTGTGATGATTGAAATAGAAATGTAACATATTACCTTCTCGTAGTTCTCTCTAGTGATTTTTGTTTTAGTTCACACATTCACATGTTGTTCTCTACATGCCCTGCAATATAAATTCATATAATTTTGTTTAATTGAAATGCAGTGAATTACATTCACACGGTTTCCTCTCCTTTTTTCTTTTAAGAAACACAATCAATCTTGTTTCTGTACTCCACGTTCTACAAAGAATTCATGCAATTTTCTGTACAGTTGAAACAAAAATGCAATGTCTTGTATTTACACAGCTTTCTCTATTTACTTTTCTACCTACAGTGTTTGAAGTTGAAGATTTTGTCCCTAAGAATAGCATAAAATCAGTAAGATATCCATTTTAGCTTTTTAATCCGCCTGGTAAGCTCCTCTGTGACCAAGATTATAAAATTGCTTTAAGAATAATGCAATTTAAAGCACGTTTTACCTTAATAATACACATTAGATTCAGATTAAAATAGTCATAATGAAGATATGGATCTTTGAATGTTAAAAATGTTAATCTAAGCATATTGCACCCAATTAACATCATTCCTTTGTATTACTTTACTTTGTCTGTTGAAATGTAATGTAGTTTCAGCTATCTGGAAGCAAACTCATGGATGTTATTAATAATGTGTTTCTTTTACTACAGACTTGCTATTGAAGTTTAGGAGCATAACTGTTTAAATACAGTAACCATAGTAAAATGGATATTAAACAAGTCAAAGAGGAGTCTTCTTTTCTGGAATTTAGTTCACAGAATGAGAGAGAGCTTTTTATCAAACACGGTGTTGAAGTTAAGATTGAAACTGTTACAAGTAGCAGTGATATCAAATCAGAACTTGAAGATTCTACATATTCACAGAATGAAAATCCCCATCTGTTGAGATGTAATGAAATGATCAAGGAAAGCAAAATGGAAACCAAGATAGATATTAAAGAAGAAGTTTGGTGGTTAGAAAGAGCGGATTCATGTATTAATGATGATATTAAGGTAAGTTGCAGAAAAAGGTGCATCACTTTTGCTTCTTTTTCTTATAAATATTGTACAACATTATAATGCTTTTTTTTTGTACTCATAATTGCTACTACAATATAAAAATATATGCTGTTTAACTATTTTGTAATGTTGAGTGGACATTATGCTTGATGGCAATATACGCTTCTTCATTGCTTTGGTTTCGTAATTATATTCATCAATAGCTAATGAGTAAAACCTTCTGTTTGCTTCATTCATTACTCGTTTAAGCATTTTACAATATGCACCACAGTGTGCTGTATTGTTTCAGTCATAAATTGTGTTGTATACTAAGAAATTTCTTTTATTTGCACAGAGTTTCATCATACTTAGACAATCTAAGGCTTCACCTTCACTATCTGTGATAAATTTATTGTTTTCTGATGCAAAATAACTTCAAATAATAATAGCATAAGTTTGAGAAATCAAATTTTTCAACAGCACTTTAAATTTATAGGTATACTGATCACTATTTCTGAGTCTAGAAAAATATTCTGTACAGCTGTCGTAGTATTCTTATGAAATCTGGTCAGAAAGTGAATCACATATTCCAAGTTAAATGTCTGTAGCAGTGAGAAGTCTTTAGTCTTCATTTTACCATTGTGGCAGTTTATGAGGATGCCTGATACAGAAATTAAAATGATTTTATTGTGTAATGACACTGTCAATTGCCAGGATCAGATCGGTGTTGCTGGAATTTTGTCCTGCACGAGTTCTTTTACATTCCAGTAAATCTACCGAAGCTGTTGTTTCTAAGCATACTTAAAAATCATTGGTCTGGGCCAGAACCTGTGATCTTGGGGTCAGCAGGCCAGGTCTAACCAATTAAGCCACCCAGACCAACAGGATGCGTGAGATATGAGATCTTGGCTTCAGGGGGTATATTGTGGCAACAGATAAAGTTGTACAAAATTACTTTCAAATAAAGTCAGATTTCATTAAAGAGCTTTCACTTTAAGATCAAAGGAGTTGTAAACAAAACCATGTGACAAGAGGGTGGCTGGAGTGCAAACTAAGCGTTCTACTGATTAGCTTGTCATCTCTTTCTTTGTGTATTGTAGTTCACTTCAAATGTTGTGTAGTTATACTTATGCAGACAAGTTAAAGATGCCAATTATTATAACAGTTCAATTTATGAAACAAAGTGAGATAATTGTGATTCACTTATAACTGTCTGAACATTTATACCAGAGGGCTTATGATACTATGCACAGACTGTATAGTTTGTTTCCCTATAAGATTTTGGTGTACTTTTGGCCACATGTGCAGGTATTGAGGAAATATTACTTTTAAGAATGTCATTGCTGAGAGTTCTCCACTGTGAAGGAACATGTTTCTGAAAGGAGGATAGAAGACAACTTTGTTGCTTAAAATGCATTCAGCAAATTCTTTATCAATAGAACAGACACACTTTAATAGCTTACAATAAATAACTTTATCTTAAGTTAATGATTTCAGTTCATCTTTTATGATTTGTCCTAGCACTCCTTATAGTCCTGGTTATCCCAAAGCCAAAGCAACCTCACATCCATTTTCTAGGATTAGCAAAATTCTAATGTACCAGTAAATATGGAAGGTATCTGCTGCAGAAGATTGACATAATTTCATTCGCAAAATTACTGAAATGAATTTTTAGTTTAAAACCATTCAATTTTCTTGCCAGATAGAGCTGTTCAAAATAATTTTTTTAACTTAAAGATTTAATTACCAACTAATAATAAAAGGCATGAGTGCAATATTTATTTAGAACTATTTATGAATACCATCTTTGGGATGCTACAGATGTCAGGTCTCTTTTATTTGTACAAAGATACTTTATATATTTTAATGCAAGAATGTCATTTATCTCAACTGCAAGATTTTTCTGTGAAGTGAGCTCTTCTCTGTAGATTGTATAAAAACTGTTCATTTTGTTTCTGCTGCTCTTTCTGAAAATACAAGTCTTAGCGTTAAAGCAGATCATGTGTTTTACAAGTGAATTATTGTTACAGGATGAAATACATGAAGACATTTATTCCACAAAACAACCAAGGTAAGTCATCTGGTTGATTCTTTGTACAAGAGACTACTCATTTCTGTTAAATTTTTCTCATATTCCCTTTCAGTGCTATATATAAAAATGAATTTGAAGCTGTATAATCGTTGTGTCCTAGTTATTGGATCGCCATTTGAAGCTGAAGTCGTTGGTGACGTGACGTTGCCCTTCGATGTAGCTCGCCCCGGCTAGTTCTGCAAGAAATCTCTTTATCTCGGGTTTGCGTAAGTGTAATGGACAACCCAAGAACAACTTTATATATTATTTATTTTAAATATTTTCGGGAGCTATGCCGAAAATATTTGTATCTGTAGAGGAATCGCAATCACATCCGCGCAGCACGACCTCCCGTACTGGTCTCTGGTTGAGTAATGACCCGACGCTTTCTCTCTTACCCACGCTAAGAAAAACCGTTCTCTTCCTATTTGAATGTCATGACGTCATCCAAGAAAGCCTCGTATCCAAAATGCTATTTCCTTTTCCCGCAATTTAGAAATGTCCCTTTCTATTATAACATGTTCTTTTATGAATTTCGAATATATAATTACCTTTTTAGGATTAAACGATGTTTACTTTATATTTTATTAAATATATCGCGCGACTTTTAAGGTTGGTAGACTTGACTTTCGAACGTGTATTTAAACTATGTGGTATGACGTCATGACTCGTTAATTTCAAACCAATAATGCGTTTATACTACAAATTTAACGACTATCATTTACTCATATCTTGCTCACCTTACAACACTTGCTACTCTATTATCTATGTATGTTATTACTTAACACTTATCGCAAATCTCACATCCGGCAATTAAATTAAAACGTGTCTTTTTTCAAAAGCCCATTCGATCGGAAATCTAAATTTCGGTATCAATTTTCATACTTAATGATCACATTGGAATTGCTGGAGCAAGTTGTATCACTGACTAACCCCAGATATTAGTATGTTCCCTGTCAGTGTCGGATATGGAACTGTTCACTGAACATAATGAGTATGGATATATATATATATATATATTTATATATTTAAATGAGCAACTGTTGTATGTATATATATATATATTTATTCCGAGCAACTTGGAAACGGCTCAAACGACTTCGATCAAATTTTGTATTCAGATAGGGTTTTGCTTTTAAAGTTCAGCTATGTAAGTGTAATTCCCAAAAAAATGTGATTTTGCATAAAAAATAACAATTTTTATTCCCGCTTCTACTGCACAATTCTGGTATATATATTCCCAGTATTTCAGAAACGACTCCAAAGATTTGATTAAATTTTTGTATACATGCATATTACCTTCACAATGTTTTCCCTACTTACTTTTAGGTAACACATTCACATCTCTTTCTCTACTCACTCTTCTATAAACAATTTTCCATAAAAAACGTGACTTTGCACCAAAAAACCTTTTTATTCACACTTTTAAACTAAGTCATACCATGTTCTATATATTTAATATAAATGCTAATACATTCACACTGTTTTCTCCTCTCACTTTTAGGTAATACATTCATATCACTTTCTCTACTCACTCTTCTGCAAATAAATACACAATTTTCTGTATATTTAAAATAGAGATGCTGCATGTTACATTCACAGTGTTATCTCTACTTACTTTTAAGTAACACATTCACATTTCTTTCTCTACTCACTCTTCTATAACCAATTTTCCATAAGAAAACGTGATTTTGCACCAAAAAACACTTTTATCCCCAATTTGAAAATAAGTCACACCATGTTCTGTATGTTTGAAACAGAAATGCTACTACATTTACACTGTTTTTTCCTCTCACTTTTAGCTATCACATTCACATCTCCTCTATTATATTCATACTGTTTTCTCTACTCACTTTTTGATAAGACATTCACATCTCTCTCTACTCGCTCTTCTACAAATAAGTCATACAATTTAGCGCATGTTTGAAATACAAATGCTACGTATTACATGCACACTGTTTTCTCTGCTTGCTTTTGGGAAACACATTCATAATTGTTTCTCTACTCACTCTTCTATAAATAAGTCATACAATTTCGTGCATGTTTGAAATAGAAATGCTACATATTACATTCACACTGTTTACTATACTCACTTTTAGGTAACACATTCACATCTCTTTCTCCACTGACTCTTCTACAAACAATTCATATCATCTATACAACTTGGATGTTTGTATATATCTAACTGTTAAGCTTGAAAACCGCTTAACCGATCACCGCAAAATTTGGCACCTATATGTATTTTTTATGGGGAAATTTTTTATGGCAACAATTTTACTACACAATATATAACTTTCAAATGGCTTTCTACTCGCATTTCTTTTATGTAGCACATTTGTTTATCCTCTGTTTGCCCTTCAACATACAATTAATATAATATTCTATGATTGAAATATAAATGCAACGTATTACATTCACACGACTTCCTCTGCTAATTCTTCCTTTAGAGGCACCATCAGTCTTCTTTCGCTATTCGCCCTTCAACACATAATTCATACAATTTTATGTGTTTGAAAAAGAAATACAATGTACTACATTCATACTATTTCCTCTACTCACTTTTGTTGTACATAACAATTCACATGTTATTCCCTATCTTTTATCAACTTCATACATACCAACGCCTATACATATCGTATGTTGAAGAGTGGGTAAATTCCAAAACAGGTTGACCGATCGCCATGAAAAGTGACATATCTAATTGTTTTCATGCCGAAGGTTTTTATGCAATCCATTTTACCACCCAACGTATTACGTTCACATGTTTTTCTCTACTCCCTTTTCTTTTACCTAACATACTACTCCCTCTTCTACAAACAATCCATACATTTTTCCATACACTTGAAATATAAGTGCCACGTATAACATTCACACGTTTTTCTACTCATTTTTGTTTTACTAAACACAATCATATTTCTTTCACTACTCCCCCTTCGGCGAACAATTACGAACAATTCATACAATTTTCTATATGAATGAAACAGAAATGCATATTACATTCACATGGCTTTATCAACCAGCTTTTCCTCCTGTAGTATTTGTTATTGTTCAACAGTGCTTTTCCTTAGTGTTGCTCCGGTGTTTTAATACAAAATAAAGAAATAGTTAAAAAAAGTAAAGTAATCACAATTGATGTCAGGAGTGTGCCGAAAAGCACGATATGGAACAGTTGATGAAACAAATGTTAGCCAAGATGGACATAATGGGAAATGAAATGAATTCCGAAATGCGACAGAGGAAACAAATATGAAAACCGAATTGGAAAAATGTAATCTACGTAATAGAAAATATAGGAACAAAAATGGAAGGCAAATTGAAAATGTAAACTCCAAAACAGAAAAGATGAAGACGGAAATGTCTAATATGAAGATAGATCTATCGGAGAATACTAACGAGCGACTGGCCAGGGTAAAGGAAGCCATGGAAGAATTCGAAGGAAAGATGAAGGACCTTGGCAAATGTGTTAACGCCCTTGGTGCTGATTTTATTAATATGTCTTTACACATCAGCAGGAAAAGATTCTTTACATAGCATACCGGAGATAATGTTCTTACTGAATGTAGAAATAGAGTGCTAGCAGACGCGATTATGTGCAGGGTCGATGGTTACAGAATGGAATGCATAAATCAACGTTCCTTTATCACAACATATTTATTCGTTAATTTACACTTTTAGCACCATATTAATTAATCAACAACTTTCAAAATTCGATAGAATCTACACTGGTTAAAAGTTTGGGTATAAGTTACATGTTCACACGCTATCAAAAAATATACATCCTTTCATCTTGAGCATACAGACTCTAATGAAAAACAGTCCCTTGGCGTCTCTCTTACGCAACACCGCCATTCTTTTGTATTCATCCGCGCAATAGTCCTCATTGGTTGAACACAAAGTGACAAGAAAACATTGGCTATCTTGAATATTGAAAAATAAGTCCCTGATACACCCAAACAAGAATTAGAAATTTACACACTCTTACAAAAATATTTACATGAACGATTTTCTATTGGTCAATATTCTGTCTCATATGCCCCTTGTTTTGTTTTTCAAGTTGTCACCTTATTTACAATCTTGAAACACAATAAAATACTTCTCCCTACTCCTATGATTCAATCACTTTGTACAATTTTTTTTTTTTTTTTTTTTTTTTTTAAGTCTTCTTCACTGTTTGTCTTTGTCTTTTGTTTTGACATGATACAGCATGTCTTTATAAATTTCACATATTCTGTTACTACACAATACATTCAGTTATTATACAATACATATCCAGTTATTGTATAACACATTTAGTTATTACACAACATGTCCAATTATTATACAATACATATTTAGTTGTTGTACAACACATTTAGTTATTACACAACATGTCCAATTATTATACAATATATATTCAGTCATTGTACAATATACCCAGTTATCATATCACATATGTTGTTATTATACAATACACCTTCAGTCATTATACAATACACATTCAGTTATTGTACAACACATTTGATTACTACACAACATGTCCAATTATTACACAATACATATTCAGTTATTGTACAATATATCCTGCTATCATACCACATATGTTCTGTTATTATACAATACATATTCAATTATTACACAATACACATTCAGTTTTTTTTTTTTTTTTGCATAACACATTTAGTTATTACTCAACATATTCAGTTATTACATAATATATCCAGTTATCATACAATACATATTCAGTTATTGTACAACACATACTCAATCATTGTACATTTGACATTGACACAAATATAATTTAAGTGTATCATGGTTTATTATGTGGTTTTTGACTTGTATTCATTGCTATGAGGAGAGAAAAACAGGATACAAATTTTGAGCTAATGATTATGATCATGTTTATGGCAATACTTTATTCAGTTCTTTGCCTTCTTTGTCTTATAAGCTTATGTATAGGCAGGTTGTTGAGTCGGTTCTTAAACTCTGATGTTACTAATGGTACCATTTTTCTTAATTGGGTTATTATTCATTGTTGTTTGGTTCAACATTTCTTCGAGCTTAGCATTGGCTATATTCATCTTAATTCATGGGCATTGTTTTTCTGGTTACGGTTTTCCTCACTTCACTAATTGTCACTTCTTTGTCTCTTATTTCTACAAGAGAAAACTTCTATACTTATAATTATTCTGTAATTGTATTATTTTTCTTCTCAATTTACCTTCGACATCTTTGTGTCGAAATATTATATCTTTGTCATCATAATTGATTCCTTTTTATTTTTGTTCCTGACATCCTTATGTCAAAAACATATTATCTTCCGTCGCTATGATTCATTTCTTTAATGACAGTCAGTGTCCTTATCTGTCTTTGTTGACAATGCTCTTTGTGGTCGATATAGCCAATGACTATGTTGATTTTCTTCCTTGTTGTAATTCCTAATCTGAACATAATTTTCTATAAGTAACCCATCAAAAATTATCTTCCTTCATCTCTACGACTCCTGCCTTACACATTTGTTGGCAAAGACTATTTGGTCCTTTCTTTGTATGGCTTTAATTTATTTTTATGGTATCTTCCTACCAACTTGCCATTTGTATTCTGTAGCTCATACGTGTGGTCACCCAGCTGTTTTGTTATGACCAGTGGTTCCATCTTTCTCTTCGTGTAGCCATCATGGTGTCGATGTCAATTGTTGTTGTGTTGTTTTCTAGTGCCTTGCATCTGGCAATGAAGCCATTAGCATTCGTGCTTTCCAATACTTTTGAACTGTAGTTTCTTCTGATCTTAATGCTTCACAGGTCTTCAAGTGTTCTTCATTCATTTCTGCTGGATTGTTACACAGGACACATATCGGTGAGGCTGAGGCAAATTTCATCGATGTCAATTGTAAGTTGCTGAGATTTTGCTGTTTGTCATCCACTCGGTTGGGACGAACTTAGTTGTTGTAATTTCCCTGAGTGTTGGTGGTGGTTGTCGTTTCTGTATTCTGTGCAGCATCTGCCCTATTTGGCACATTTTCATCTACTTCCTGCTGTCTTATGTTGCCAGTGTACCATTGGTCTCTGCCCCTTTGGCGTGAACCTCTGTCGTATGACGGTCTGTGGTTGTTCAAGTGTTCCCTACTGAATCGTATGTGATTCACTTGATGGGTATGGTCTCCTGGTCTTCCACGATCATATGTATACGTTCTGTATCTCGATTCACCCCTCGGTATCGTGTCGTGGTACCGCTGTCTTGTGTTCTCCATCCTCTCGCCATGATTATGTGGTTGTGGGAAATGGTGTGCCCCTCTCCCCCTTTCATGGGTACTCCTAGTATTTCTATGTTCTCCCTCACTCTGGTTGTTCCTAGCCGTGTTCCGGTTTAGGATGGGTGAGTTTGGGTGACCGTTCCTATGTCTATGCTCATTAGGCCGACCATTTTGTGTTTCGAAGGCTGTCAGCAATTCTATCATATCTGCAAAATCTACTGGCCTCGCAACAATTAACCCTGTTCTCACTGTGTCTGGGAAATGTCTTGTTATGCTGGCAATTAGTTCTGCCTCCGACAAGTTGGGGTCTAATAGCTTTCCTTTGTTGGCTACTTTCATAAAATAATCGACTAACGACAACCCTTTGGTTGGATCGTATCTACCTGTCGCTAGCTCTACCCTAGTTTGGTTTTGCTTAGCTGGGTCCCAATACCTTGATAGGAATAAATTTCTGAATGAGCTATACGACTCATGACCAGCTAGTGTTAACCTGAGCCATTCTAATGCCTTGTTTTTTAAGCTTTTCTTAACTATCATCATCCTAAGCTCGTTTGGTATCCTTTTCACTTTAAAATATTCTTCCATCTCTTTAACAAAGAGTTTTGGATCGTCTCCCTTCTCCTCGTCAAATGTAGGTGGTGTGATTTCATGTAATATGCTGTTGGTGTAACATGTGTTATGTGTTGTGTCATTGTTTGGTTGTGAACCTCTTTCTCTGTATGGTGAGTCAACATTTTGTACATTATTCAAATAACTCTCATCTTGTACATTACTTACATCTAAATCATCTTGTCTTTGTAATGCTTTCACAACATCATTTACATTAGCCAAACTTTCTTTCCCTTTTTTCATTTCTTCACAAATTGATTTTAAATCATTCTTTATTTCTAAGTGACTCTGTTTCATATCATTTATAGCATCCTGTTGTAAATGCATCACATCATTCATTGTCTTAATTTTAGGAATTACAATTTGTTCTACAGTTTCATTTATAATGTCTTTCTTTACTACCTCAATCTCTTTCCTTAATTCCTCAGTTATTTCTGCTTTTACATTTGTTATCTTACAGTCTACACTTGTATTACATTCTGTTATTTCATCTCTACATCTAGCAATTTCTCCTTCTAACACAATCTTATTCTCTCTCATTTCTGATTCTATTTTTCCCATCCTATCTCCTACAATTTCTATCCTAGCTTCTAAGGCTTCCTTTGTTTCATTTAAGTTTTTATGTACTAATTTTAAATTAGTTTCCATTACTTTCATATTTTCTTTACACTCCTGTCTTCCTAATTCTATTTTCTGTTCTAGGTTCTGTCTACCTAATTCCATTTGCTGTTCTAAGTTCTGTCTACCTAATTCCATTTTCTGTTCTAAGTCTTTTCTCACTTCCTCCATTTTCTGACCTATCTCTTCCTTATTCTGTTCCAGTTTCTGACCTATACTCTGACCTAAACTTTGTTTTATGTCCTGTTTTAATTCTGCATTATTTTGTTCCATCTTCTGACCTAATTCTACCTTGTTTTGTTCCAGTTTCTGACCTAAACTTTGTTCTAGTCTTTCAAACATGATCATCATTAACCTTTGGTCTTTGCTTATTTCCACCTGTTCCTCACTTTCTAATTCTACCTGATAACTAGGCCTATCTGCCCCTTCCCCCACTCCTGTTTCTATCTCTTTTCGCGACATTTTAATTTCTTTATCCAATTCACTTAAGGTTGAAAGTCCCACTATTTTGCCGCTTCTCAATAACATTAAAAATGGAAATAAAATGTATGCAAAAACAAAAAATTTTGATCCTACTTTCTTTTCTGTTGGTTCTCCGTCCAGCTATTTACATCTCCTGGGTAGCTGGCTTCGCTAGATGATCTCCGGTGTTTTTTTTTTCCACGTTGATTCTCCGTGTATCGATGATATCAGACGATGGTCTAATGGCGTCTTTTCCTGCGCGATGGGATGGCGTCATTTGATGTTAACACTTCGTACTCATAATTTTGCATTCCATTCTAAATTCGCGCTCCACGTTGGGCAAGCCATTTTGGTGCTGATTTTATTAATATGTCTTTACACATCAGCAGGAAAAGATTCTTTACATAGCATACCGGAGATAATGTTCTTACTGAATGTAGAAATAGAGTGGTAGCAGACGCGATTATGTGCAGGGTCGATGGTTACAGAATGGAATGCATAAATCAACGTTCCTTTATCACAACATATTTATTCGTTAATTTACACTTTTAGCACCATATTAATTAATCAACAACTTTCAAAATTCGATAGAATCTACACTGGTTAAAAGTTTGGGAATAAGTTACATGTTCACACGCTATCAAAAAATATACATCCTTTCATCTTGAGCATACAGACGCTAATGAAAAACAGTCCCTTGGCATCTCTCTTACGCAACACCGCCATTCTTTTGTATTCATCCGCGCAATAGTCCTCATTGGTTGAACACAAAGTGACAAGAAAACATTGGCTATCTTGAATATTGAAAAATAAGTCCCTGATACACCCAAACAAGAATTAGAAATTTACACACTCTTACAAAAATATTTACATGAACGATTTTCTATTGGTCAATATTCTGTCTCACCCTGGAGTCAATAGCAGCAGCAAGGAATTGAACTCCATAATGGAACAAATGCTGAACGAAAACGTCAAACCAGGTGGATATCTATGGGGGAGGTCTGCGTTCAGCAGTAGATGTTTTACAGCTGAAATGATGGTGTTTATGAAATATTCGTATCTCGGAAATGACTCTTCACAATTGTTACTAAAATTGTTATTTAGTTAACGTTTTGACTTTCAGTTTATCTAAATAAGTATCTTCTCCCACATGAAACAAGATTTCACAAAAACAGGGGCAAAAAACGCCTAGCGAAGCTCGGTCACCCACTTATTTGATCAAGTTGTATAAGTAACTATTACCAGACACATTGTCATATTCCCTGTCAGTGTCAGATACGGAACTGTTTACTGAACATAATGAGTATAACACAGTTATTTGATCAAATTGTGTAAGTAACTCACCAGACATATTGTAATATTCCCTGTTAGTTTGAAATGGAACTGTTCACTGAATGTAATCAGCATAACTCATTTATTTATGCCAACAAACTTACTGTTGGTTTAAGAGGTAGAACCGGAACTTAAAAATTCAATGCCACAACTGCGATTTGAACCACAGACCTTCCGCTTGCCGGGCGGACGCTCTACCACTGAGCTACTGTGACAAACTGCCAGAATGGCATTAAATTCTCAAGCCAGTTCGTATTTTTCCTGGTAAACCACAAAGGCAGTCTCACATCAGAAACAATTACCCCAATGGTGACTTACTATTGTAAGTACTTTATATCCCAGGATTAAATAACCTTCACATGGTAATTATTATTTATTTATGCCAACAAACTTACTGTTGGTGTTTTTAAACACACAAGCCGTGTGTGGGCAAAGTTTAAGAGGTAGAACCGGAACTTAAAAATTCAATGCCACAACTGCGATTTGAACCACAGAACTTCCGCTTGCCGGGCGGACGCTCTACCACTGAGCTATTGTGACAAACTGCCAGAATGGCATTAAATTCTCAAGCCAGTTCGTATTTTTCCTGGTAAACCACAAAGGCAGTCTCACATCAGAAACAATTACCCCAATGGTGACTTACTATTGTAAGTACTTTATATCCCAGGATTAAATAACCTTCACATGGTAATTATTATTTATTTATGCCAACAAACTTACTGTTGGTGTTTTTAAACACACAAGCCGTGTGTGGGCAAAGTTTAAGAGGTAGAACCGGAACTTAAAAATTCAATGCCACAACTGCGATTTGAACCACAGACCTTCCGCTTGCCGGGCGGACGCTCTACCACTGAGCTATTGTGACAAACTGCCAGAATGGCATTAAATTCTCAAGCCAGTTCGTATTTTTCCTGGTAAACCACAAAGGCAGTCTCACATCAGAAACAATTACCCCAATGGTGACTTACTATTGTAAGTATTTTATATCCCAGGATTAAATAACCTTCACATGGTAATTATTATTTATTTATGCCAACAAACTTACTGTTGCTGTTTTTAAACACACAAGCCGTGTGTGGGCAAAGTTTAAGAGGAACTTAAAAATTCAATGCCACAACTGGGATTTGTGGTTCAAATCCCAGTTGTGGCATTGAATTTTTAAGTTCCGGTTCTACCTCTTAAACTTTGCCCACACACGGCTTGTGTGTTTAAAAACACCAACAGTAAGTTTGTTGGCATAAATAAATAATAATTACCATGTGAAGGTTATTTAATCCTGGGATATAAAGTACTTACAATAGTAAGTCACCATTGGGGTAATTGTTTCTGATGTGAGACTGCCTTTGTGGTTTACCAGGAAAAATACGAACTGGCTTGAGAATTTAATGCCATTCTGGCAGTTTGTCACAATAGCTCAGTGGTAGAGCGTCCGCCCGGCAAGCGGAAGGTCTGTGGTTCAAATCGCAGTTGTGGCATTGAATTTTTAAGTTCCGGTTCTACCTCTTAAACTTTGCCCACACACGGCTTGTGTGTTTAAAAACACCAACAGTAAGTTTGTTGGCATAAATAAATAATAATTACCATGTGAAGGTTATTTAATCCTGGGATATAAAGTACTTACAATAGTAAGTCACCATTGGGGTAATTGTTTCTGATGTGAGACTGCCTTTGTGGTTTACCAGGAAAAATACGAACTGGCTTGAGAATTTAATGCCATTCTGGCAGTTTGTCACAATAGCTCAGTGGTAGAACGTCCGCCCGGCAAGCGGAAGGTCTGTGGTTCAAATCGCAGTTGTGGCATTGAATTTTTAAGTTCCGGTTCTACCTCTTAAACTTTGCCCACACACGGCTTGTGTGTTTAAAAACACCAACAGTAAGTTTGTTGGCATAAATAAATAATAATTGCCATGTGAAGGTTATTTAATCCTGGGATATAAAGTACTTACAATAGTAAGTCACCATTGGGGTAATTGTTTCTGATGTGAGACTGCCTTTGTGGTTTACCAGGAAAAATACGAACTGGCTTGAGAATTTAATGCCATTCTGGCAGTTTGTCACAATAGCTCAGTGGTAGAGCGTCCGCCCGGCAAGCGGAAGGTCTGTGGTTCAAATCCCAGTTGTGGCATTGAATTTTTAAGTTCCGGTTCTACCTCTTAAACTTTGCCCACACACGGCTTGTGTGTTTAAAAACACCAACAGTAAGTTTGTTGGCATAAATAAATAATAATTGCCATGTGAAGGTTATTTAATCCTGGGATATAAAGTACTTACAATAGTAAGTCACCATTGGGGTAATTGTTTCTGATGTGAGACTGCCTTTGTGGTTTACCAGGAAAAATACGAACTGGCTTGAGAATTTAATGCCATTCTGGCAGTTTGTCACAATAGCTCAGTGGTAGAGCGTCCGCCCGGCAAGCGGAAGGTCTGTGGTTCAAATCGCAGTTGTGACATTGAATTTTTAAGTTCCGGTTCTACCTCTTAAACTTTGCCCACACACGGCTTGTGTGTTTAAAAACACCAACAGTAAGTTTGTTGGCATAAATAAATAATAATTCCTGTTGGTGTTTTTAAACTAACAAGCCGTGGGTGGGCAAAGTTTAAGAGGTAGAACTGGAACTTAAAAATTCAATTTAAGAGGTAGAACTGGAACTTAAAAATTCAATTTAAGAGGTAGAACTGGAACTTAAAAATATGAACTGGTTTGAGAATTCAATGCCATTCTGGCAGGTTGTCACAGTAGCTCAATGGTTAGAGCCGCCGCCTGGTAAGCGGAAGGTCTGTGGTTCAAATCCCAGCTGTGGCATTGAATTTTTAAGTTCCGGTTCTACCTCTTATAACTCAGTTATTTGATGAAGTTGTCTAAGCAACTATTACCAGACATATTATATTTCCTGTTAGTTTGATATGGAACTGTTCACTGAATATAATCAGTATAACACAGTTATTTGATCAAGTAGCTATCACCAAACAAGGCTTCAGATAATAGAATGTTTAAAATAATATATAAATGGACCCCAATGAAACCAAGATTAAGTGACTCCCAGAAATAGATGGTTAGATTATGTATTTGGTGACATTAAGCATATGAAAATAAAAAATCGACCTGTTTGCATACAAATAAAAGTCTGGAAACAGGGTATTGAGAAGGCCAAACCTTTGTAAAGTTGTAGTGCCTTAGTAAAAGGAGAAGAAGAATAGGGATTGTCATTTTTGTTAAACATTCTTTCAGTTCCTTAATGCATAGGATAGAGTTAAGTCTTGGTAGTATGAGTTTAATTTGTGTTCTACAAGAGAGCATTTCATGTATATGGAACCCAAGAAATTTGGTATGGGATACTCATAGTTTGATTGTTAATTCATTTACTTTGTGATGCTTTGTTTATAATTGAATAAAATTTAAACTCTAGTTATTTCAATAAACAAATTTTGTCATAGATTAATGATATCTTGTTTGTTTCAAATCAAATGATGAGTTGTTCAGATGTGTTATTGCTAGAATATCTTAAATGCTGATGTGACATTTTGATATAATTACTCTAGTGTCATCTAAAAAAAGCACAGCTGTGGACTCTACTAACAGTAAATGGAAAGTAATTCACAAATATTAAAAATAGAAAATGGCTGAATGTAGAACCTTGGGGACACTTTTAGTAGCAATACCTGGTTTAGAATCATAACCACTTTAGCTGTTTTTCTAGATTCTCTTTGATATATATTGTCTCAACCAATTTACAGAGATCATATTGAAATCAAAACATTTTAACTTTTCAACCAGAGGCTGTTTTCTGTACTGTAAAATACTTTTGCTAGATCATACTATATTTCTAATGGTAGTATATGTACTATTTTCAGTCGACATTGTATTTATAAATCCAAACTGTGTTGTTTAATCCATTGTTTATCCCAATTTCTATGACTTTAGAAAAAGGCTGTTAATAAGATGGATCTGAGTTATTCCACGTCATATGGCACAAAATATGCTAAAAATTGACTTTAATATGTCATATTTTCTTGAAAATGTTTTTGATGTTTTGGAACAAAGTACATTTGACCCATGTTTTTTCCTTTTATAAAAAAAAAATTATTTTCGCAGATATTAAGTTTGGAAATGTCCCAAAAATCGTGTGCTCCTCACCCTTCGATCAATAATACCTCTGATTGTAGTCAAGTAAGTTACTTGATCTTTGGCTCAAATTAAACATGTTAGCTAATGCTGGATTTCTGACAATGAAGTCATTAATCCTCTTGCTCTCCAATATTTAATATATTGATAGAGCAATAGCAGTATAGTAACCGATTTTTAGAGAGCACCATATTTTTATGTTTTGGCGGTCACATCGCTCTCTCACAACCCCCAGAATGTCTGGAGGACCACACCTGTCGTTGGTTTACGGGTCTTACCGACCTGACCGGGAGACTTATCAAAATAAATTCACCGACCATATCCTCTGATTACCAATCAGAGGACGTATTACATGCCATGACAGGTCAGCATGTTAGGGGTTAAGATTTATTGAGAAATTAGAGAAATGTAGAGGTTGGAAAAATAAATACTTCCTAGCCCTCAGAAACCCTAATAGCATCGGGGTCGGAAGAGAACAAGAGATGACCAAGGTAAGGTCAGATAGAAAAGTTACAGTGAGGAGCAAAACACCAGTAAGTGGAAGTAATTCAAGTTAAACATAAATCACAGTATTTCATGAGGTATTTATTAGAAAATTTTATTAATTATTATTAATATTTTATTTTATATGTTTAAATTTTTAAACTTATATAATAAAACAAACTCGACTATTTAAAAATCTAGAAAAAAAACTAAACATACACTGAAGTTAATTCAATATTCTGAAAAAAAATCAGAATGGAGTCTCTAATAGTTCAGTTGTAATTAACTTACAAATCAGTGCAGCAGATGTGTGTCACGGCTACCATAACCTCGCAAAATTGCCACCTTCCATTATGGCAACTGTTCACAGCTTGAGGTTCCATGAACATTACAACAGTACAGTAAGGAAAACACTGCTAGCTGACAGTATTATATGTACACTATTAGCATCTTCAAAATGTTTTAAAATATACATGTTAAACGAATGTTTCCATGCAACACAAAACTTTAAATTTCTACTCGTCTACCTTCTTCTTAGACAGAAAATTCTTTCACTAAAGCTTTAGTTTTTGACAAAGGAATGAAGGAGGGTAATTTTAAACCATAGCTGGACCCATCGTTATCCATAGTTTTTGTCTCTTTTATCAGCTCATATTGTATAATTCTGCAAATGAAACTATGCATTACATGGGGAGGGAGGGGGAACGTAATGATGTCTGCATGATCTGAGACAGTCTTGCTAATTCACAGGTGCTTTCTAGTGCAGCGTGCAGTTGAAGACATAGATCTTTGCGATAAGGAGTGAATATAGTGCATTTGTGACATTGATCATAGGGTAAATCAATTATGCCACCTGTACGTTCTAAATTAGGGACCAAAACATTACACAGTCAGAGTAGAGAAATTGTTTCAAATGTATGGGTGTACATGAAGAAAGAAGCTAAAAGTATAGAACTGCTTACATCAGGTTTTTTCAAAAAAATTAAAAAAGTACAAAAGCACATATCAGATGCCACCAGCATATCAGAAAGAAGATACATTGTAGAGACATTTTTCTGCATGGACTGTGCTGCCTTAGTAAGAAGTTATGTGAGTAGCCTATGAAGCTGACACACAAATTTGCATGCAACCTTCAGGTTGATTACAGGACATGATTGTCTGGCAAAACATTTAAACAGAATTGGGATATATTCTTCACCACTCTGTCCTCTATGTGATCTGCAAGAGGAAATGGATGGAGACCACCTTCAAATATGCCCGGCCACTTCTAATGCCCCATCCATCAGTGAAAAATATTGGAGAGCAAGATGATTAATGACTTCACTGTCAGAAATCCAGCATTAGCTAACAAACAAACAACAAACAAATTTGCATGCTATTTGCAGTTACCTGGCTTGGTACTCGCTTTCAATCTTTACATTTACTTCCTCCAGGGGCCAAGAATGGCGAATCCAGCTGTACAAATGGATCTCATGTCGTCCGTGAGCACTTGCAGGCCTCCAGAAAAAAATTGTAACAAATGCACTTATGCTCACTCCATGGTTTTTAATCTATTTTATAAATAAAATGTCAAGGAATACGTGTGTATTTTTTTTAGATTTTTAACTCATTGATTTAAAGTCTGTTTTTGGTTTTACAAAATATAGCATCAAAAAATGATAACAATGATTGGTTGAAGGTTGTTAAAAGTGTTGTATTTAACCAGGTTTTTCCACAATTCAGAGGTGTCATTTCATTTATCTCTTTGAATGACATTTCATTTTTAAATAAATGTGCTACTATTCTCCTTTCTTCCTCAGTTGCTTCCTTTGATTTCTTGGACATACCTGCTGCAAGGCACAGTGCTGCATACTAACAAACATGCTGTTCCATATCCTCATGCACCTGGGGAGCAGTGCACACTGTCATGTAGTACATGTTTACTAACAAGACCAATACTTATTTAAGGGCCGAAAAGCATGTGAATTAGCTTTGTATTTACCCCATTGAAACATCATTGCATATTTGTCTTTGTCGGTCAGGTGTTAGAAGTATTATTGTGAATGAACATTTATAACACTAATGAAAACACAATTAATTTTCATCATTAGCGCTTTCAGGCCAATACTTTTGGAAGCCACTATACTCTGATGAAGTATCACCTATTCATTCCTACTCCTATATCACGTTTTTTCCATTTTTACTGCCATTACCTAAAATTGCAACCTGATTTTCATTTATAACCTCAACAGATTTTGCGTTTAATTTTCCTAGTTGTGATAGGGAAATACAATAACTTATTCCATGTAAATAACCTTTCCATTCATAATTTTGATTATTTTTCCTGTAATTTCTTTCTTTCCACATTTATTTCTACAATGATGCTATGTTTTAGATTTGCTCCAATAACCTCTGTCAATTTTGAGAGGTCATTTTGTCATATGAAAAGTGTGTTATCTGACAGAAGTCTCAACACGACCCCAGATGACTTAAAAACGCATTGGGTTGTCATGTGCAACACATAAGACATTGTCAATTATAACACTAGTATTTTGTTAAAACTTTGAAGTTCTTTAAAATATGACAAATTATTGAATAATGTTATCTATTAAACAAATGGGTTTTTCTAATTCCTTTTATTGCCCGTTTTAGTATTTATAATGCCCTTTTTTTCCTGCCTATTTTAGCTATTTGAAATGCCTTTTTGCCTGCCTATATTAATGATTTATAACTTCCAGTATCTGGTTATGACCTTTCTTTATCTAGTTTAGAACTTATCACTGTCACAAATAAAGTATAAATGTTAACATTTTCTTGCACACCCTGATTCAATTTTGTTCTACTATAAGCTGCAGGCATATTTTTCTTTATTTCGCAAATACATCCTAATGCAAACTTATATAAAAATGAACCGTTCAAAATACATTGTAGGTTTCTCTGACATATTGTTGGCATTGCTTTGCAATTTTTCTGGAATTTAGGTTTCTTTTCGGAATTAGAATAAACAGTTTGTTGGAGATATGACATGCGTACCTTGAAACCAGTGGCCAACAAAAAGTGACAGAGAACAGCAGAATCTGGAAGAGTTTCTTGATGAGCTAGAGTCTGATTTTTAAAAGAAGATACATGGCAGCAGTCAAGCAAAGGGGATTAAGGGTAAGAGGGGAAGGTCTTTGCTATGGAAATGTAAACAAGTATTGCCACATTAGCCACACTCATAAATAGTTTTCTGCTCAGGTCAGTTATCGCTAAGCAAGTGCGGGAACGGAACTTGTTTGGATGTTCAGTTGCGTAGTGTGTTGTTAGCCTACTTGAACAAATTACCTTTGTTTTGACGGTAGGCTACTAGAGATTACATGTGTATGTTTTCGCCCCCATGAGATAAACCCGAACATATGTTTATGTCTCGAGTATTGAGGGTTGTCGCTTTCAGCTTATTGACAACACTGCAGCTTTCCATGTGGACTTGTATCTTCTTTTAAAAATCAGACTATACCAAAGGTAGTCATTATTGTAGATCGTCTTCAAAGAAATGGTATCTCAACCAACTTGGAAAAGTAAAGCCAGCTTAAAATGATTGATGTGCTCTAAAGGAAGTTAAATGGTTATTCTTATCAGCATTTAAGAAAGTTTTCTAAGAAAAAAGATGCATGTAATGTCTGCATAGTTATAAATGGAAAAACAAAGAGATAAAACTTTGAATAGCAAATATTTTATGATGAATTTGTGAGCTCTTCTTTCTTCTATTGTTTCTTCTATTACCAAAACACGAAAATAGTTATTTCTGATTTCATTATGTTTGAGTTACAAACCCATGATGGATTTTGCTACATGTGGAATGAAACAAGAAACTGTGATAGCTTTACTAAATACAAAGCTTTCTTTGGTATGACAATTATTCTTTACAGTGACAGATGGAAGTAACAGAACTTCTAAATTATTTGGCTAACTTTGGTGTAGTTAATCAGGTGCAGAAGTCTGCACCAAAATGGAGGTAAACTCCAAACCTAGAACATTGGAAAGCAAACTAAAAAATCTGATGTGTTTCTCTCACATGACTTTCTCTACTCTTGAACTAACCATTCTTACAAACTCTTATTCCTATATCTTCTTCCTTGTTAGTTGAGATAAACATTTGTGCAAATTATCTTATTGCTTATGTCCTTGTAGGTGCAAGGGGAATGTTAGAATACAGTAAGCTTTGTGCATAGTCAAATGTTTGAGATTCTTTGTCTTTGCACACTTAACATATAAAAAAATGAGCAGCGATGACCCATTTCACGGAAGTTCTAAGTTTTCCGAAACTCACACATATAACAAGGAATATCTCCGAAATGGTTCACCCTACAAGAAAATTTATTGAGACATAAATTGTGTATTTTAGCAAGATCTACATTTTTTGTATTGTATGATTTGGTCTATCTAACGGTTTACCAGTTATGCAAAATTCATCCAGAGTAAATACGACTACAGGGGCAATAGCCAGAAAATGCAAGATATATATTTCATTTGTCATAAAAATATCTCAAACATATGTCATTTTAATCAAAATCGTTAGAGCCATTTTCAAGAAAATCAAAATTTTCGAAAAATCTTCCATGTAAAGGGTAGTTTAGGGTGGGGCTATTTTCTTCAAAATCTTCATGTCACATCCTTGAAAGACATTAAACTTAAATACCAACTTTGGTTTTTAACCAACTTTTCGTTTTTGAGTTATGCTGTCCACAGACTGACAGACTGACTGACACACACACACACGGACCTCTTTCTAAAAATGCTTTTTTCGCATTTAGGGGGCCTCAAAACATGTATTTCCGGTGAAATCTTGACATCAAATTTTTGGGTGGAATACAATACGTCCCCTACTTACCAGTAGAGAAAGTAAAAATCGGATGTGTTGCACTCATATGGCTTTCTCCACTCTTGTACTAAGATATTTGTAGTCTCTAAGATATTTGCTTTATTAAAATTGCTAAATTTCTAACTTTTAAAAGAATTCCGATATGCATTCTAAACCATTTCTGAGCAATAAATTCTTTTCTCTACATTCAGTTCCCTTACATTCATATATGATGTCCTCATCATCTTCATTTTCCCTGTGTAGTTTCATAAACAGTGAATCTCTTTATAGTATTCCTCTTGGTGGTGTTTACCACTATTATTCATTTTTTGACTGTACAAGTAGCAATGTGCATACAGTGTTGATTTATGAACTTTCTCTACAGCTGAGTTTTAGCAATTTGTTTCCTCTAAAACTATAAAAGGGTTTCACAGAAACATACATTTTGAAGTCTTGACTCAGGGGTCTCCGTCTAGGGGATATGTGAACAGTGACCACAAGGTTCTCAAGCTGAGCAGAAAATTACTTCCACTTACTGGTGTTTTGCTCCTCACTGTAACTTTTCTATCTGACCTTACCTTGGTCATCTCTTGTTCTCTTCCAACCCTGATGCTATTAGGATTCCCGAGGGCTAGGGAGTCTTTATTTTTCCAACCTCTCCATTTATATAATTTCTCTATAAAATCTTAACCCCTAACATGCTGACCTGTCATGGCATGTAATACGTCCTCTGATTGGTAATCAGAGGATATGGTCGGTGAATTTATTTTGATAATTCTCCTGGTCAGGTCGGTGAGACCCATAAACCAACGACAGGTGTGGTCCTCCAGACATTCTGGGGGTTGTGAGAGTGTGATGTGACCGTCAAAACATAACAATATGGTTCTCTCTAAAAAGCGGTTACTATTACTGCTATTGCTAAAGTTATGTGTAAGTTCCCTGTGATATCACGTGCATCGCTGTCTACGTAAATCAGTAGCTTCTGCTTCTTTGTAGTAGCCTTCTTTGTTGTGTTAGGTTTTTATTTTCCACTTTTGAACTTTATGAATATCCATCATCTATATTCTCATTTAGGACAGAGAAACAATTTTTACTTTCGATAGTCACCGCTCATTGATTCTTCCCCTTGTAAAACGCCATGTAAAACCATGTAAAACGAGTGCAGTGTTTTATTTGCTGACATGACATCTGAAGTATCATTGCTCTGATAGAATAACCAAGTCGTCGTATATGTACACTCAGCCACCCTACTATATCTTCTAGCCATTAACTGATACAGTAACGTGTTTATTTCTTATTGATCAGCAGGCAGAAATAAAACATAACCCTAGGTTGACCCTCATTTGTAGCTCTTTTTATCTTGTCCCTATACTTTGTATTATAATTACAATACATCAGTAATACTATAAAATGTCAGACACTGTGATACTATATCTACAAATACAAGTGTTGCTTTGTGAATGGTTATGAATATTGTGGTGGAATTTCTGAACATCTTAGGGAGAAGTATTGAATTTGAAACAGAATAGTCAATTGAATATCAACTTATGTTTTGTATCGTATACTCAAAATTGAATAATAGATCATTCTTCTCTTTGTTCTCAGTGTTTTGAGATTAGATTTTATTAACACTGGATATTTTCACATATTGCCAGTCATTCTGTGCAATCATGGCTCTAATGACCTAGTTGTGGACAGACCCTTAAACATTGTGCATTTTAAAAAAATGCCTTAAAAGCTTTACTCTAACAGATATGCCTCAGAAGTATAGTTCACAAAAATAAAATCCAGATATATTCCAAACTGTGTTTAGCTTCAGGATCTTTGAAGAATTGACACAAAGATTTTGAAGAAAATCATCCACTGCTTACTTGCATGACAAATATTTACATACTTCTACTATCTCAATTACTTTTCACAGATTTCAATTCAATATTTTATATTAACTATATTTTCATGGCTAATAATGTAGTTTCTACTTGCATGACTGTCTGGCTGCCCACCTGTTCAAGATCAATATTTTCAATTCTTCAAGATGCATACTATGCAATTATCCACAGACAGTAATGAATAGAGGCCACCTACTCCAATGTATCGCAATCTCAGAAACTAATGGCAGTGTTCCAATGCAACTATGTAAATATTATTGCAAAGCCTGTAGAAAAACGCAGAAAATGCAATTTGAATAGCATTAGCAACAACATTCAGGGTGGAAGGGAAGTCATTACATTCCTACTAATACGTGCTTCATAGAAGCATTTCAAACAATAATATCTAGTGACATTTTGCTCTTCGATCTGCCAATTTTGATAACATAAATGTTTTTTATCCAAATTGGATGCGTAATTCTACAAGAATGTACAAAGTTAATAGTTTGTTACTTGTAAGAGGTGTAGATTAACTTATTTTTGACATAGCTTCGGTAGTAATTATGGGACATCACACAGGGTTTTGGAATAATTAATCACTTAAAAGACATGAAGGAATACTCCAAGCAGCTTTTTTACACGTGCAGTAAGTTGACAACGTTGTGCTGAGGTTGATCAGCGAATTGAACTGGTTTGTGGATGTAAACAGCTCAGGCACTTTCGCTTTCATGTAATGTATTGGGAGCTAACACTTGTGATTGACCACACTCGCGCAGTAAATAGGAAGGACAAGGCAGGGTATTTGTGTTCTCAAGAAGCACCGTTACTGTGTTTGTTTATGTTGTGGTTCAGGATGCATTCAATAAATTCAATAGCAATACTGCACAACGTATTTATTACCAGCCAGGTAAACAAGTTAAGGAATAACAATAGAAAAACAAAGGATTAACTAAAAGTATATATAGAGCCTTTGATGCATAAAATGGCATAGACCTCAGTACTCCCCCACGAGTGTTCAACTAGAGTACTTCTTGTTGAAACGAACACGCCGTTCAGAGCAAGTTACCTCAGATGGAGGTGATGTACTCTGGTGTCACTTTTGGTTGTAGTGTAGTAGGACTTGTTGGGGTGGTCATTGCTGTGGAGTCGTCAGGGTCAGCAACGAAAGCAGGTTTCAGCCGATCTAGAGAAACAGTTGTTTGCATGCCACGGATTTCAGTGTCAAAGGTCTTGTTATGACGATTTATTACTTTGAAGGGGCCATCATATGGAGATTGTAGAGGCCTTCAAACTGCATCGTGTCGTAGAAACACATCTGAACAATTTTCAAGGTCACGAAAAACAAAAGTATTTCGGGTACGGTAAGACCTTGGTGAAATAGGACGGAGTTGCCTGAACCTGTTCTGCAGATCCCTGAGGAAGTCTGTTGCCCCGATGGTGTCACTGGCAGTATCTGAAAAGAATTCACCTGGCAATCGTACTGTTTGACCATATACTAACTCTGCAGCAGTTGCAGAGATGTCTTCTATGTTTGCAGTGCGTATGCCCAAGAGAACTATAGGCAAATCTTCGGTCCATCGGTTTGAAGCGTGACACTTGATAGCAGTTTTAAGCTGTCGATGAAATCGTTCCACTATTCCGTTGGCGGCTGGATGGAAGGCTGTTGTTCGGGTACAACTTGTTCCTGTGAGCATGGCTAGACCTTCGTCTCGAGATGCGACCACGATATCGTCAATGAAGACAGCAGAAATCAAGATTGCGTATGACTTCATCCATGAAGCGTTGAAAAGTTTGAGCAGCATTACAAAGCCCAAATGGCATGCGAGTGAATTCGAATAGTCCGAATGGGGTTGTGACGGCTGTCTTCGGAACGTCCTCTTCCGCAATAGGTATCTGATGGAAGGTACGAACAAGATCACAAGATCAATGGTTGAGAATATGTGACCTCCATGGAGATTCACGGCGAAGTCTTCAATGTGCGGGACCGGATAACCAACAGCTCGTAGATGGTCGACATATTCCGTGGGTGATCATAAATTCAAATTCAAATTCTCGTTTGGCTATTTTGAACTTGTCAGTTGGTATCCGCCGTGGTCTCGATCGGATTGGTGGGCCAGGAGTGGTAACAATATGATGTACCGTAGAATGGACACTCGGCGTAGCACTTTAAGTTCGACGTGTCATCACGATGAATTCTAGCAGCTGATAAGGTGAATCACCAAATATAGTGCGAATCGACGGACAAGTGACGCAACGAATATGCCCATTGCTTGTCATTGCTAGTATTTGAGTCAATCAGATGTTTGTGACGTAGGCCTGGAAGGATTCCATAGTTAGCTAGAAAATCAGCTCCGATGATAGGGTGAATCACATCAGCTACAATGAAACGCCACGTGAATTCACGACGTTGAGAAAGATCGAGTTTCAGAATTATATGGCTGTAAGTCTTAATAGCTGTTCCGTTTGCTGCGAAATGTCGATTCTCATCTGCGCGGTGACGAGGAAGGCGGGCTACAGGAAATACAAAAATATTAGTTCCTGTGTCTATGAGGAAGGCCATAGATGTTTGGTCGGTCATGAAAAGACGGAGGTTCACATGATTGGGGCCAGTTGCCGTCACTACTGACTCCCGGAATTGTTTCCCTGGTTGCATGGCGGACGACATTTCTGAGCCTTAGATCCGAATTTTCTGCGATACCAACAAATATCTGTGTTAGTCGAATTTAGTCTTGGAGAACGATGGCGATGTGAAGAACGATGCCGGGAAGGCGAAAGGCTGGAGTGAGAATTTCATGTCGCCATTTTGATTTGCAACTTTGTCAGCTCATTGATATGGAGTTGTAAAGACGCAATAGTTGCGGTCTCAGGCGCTATTGCCATTATCGAGGAACTCGGTGTTGATGGGTATAGCTCTATCAATCTATTGGCAATTGTGGCCAATGCATCGAGGTTGCCTTCTGAAACGGTTAGAATTTTCTGAACGTCAGACGGTAGGCGGGACATCCAGATACTTTTTAACATGTCTTCTGTCATTGTACCGACTGATGTTTTCAGACGGCGGAGTAATTGGGATGGAGTACGGTCACCAAGTTCTTCAGTTCGAAGCAATTTATCGAGTCTTTTTGCCTCAGATTGTGACAAGCATTCGATTAATGCTTTTTTATTCGTGCCATATTTCTCAGTGCCTGGCGGTGACGATAAAATGTCCTGTACCTCTGTGGCTAATTTTTCCATTAAACTAGCCACTACATGACTGTATTTTGTATTATCGGCAGTTGGTGAGAATAAGTTGGCTCTCGAGTTGAGCGAACCAAAGCACCGGATTTTCTGTCCAAAAGGGTGGTGGCTTGACCGAAATATGGTTTATCTTTTGCTTGATCGTCAGTCGCCATGAGATTTTGGTTAGGTACACGAACTATAATCACAATGGAGAGTTAGAGTTAGCGTATATTGTGTAGATATCGTGATTCGTTCAATATAAAAATATATTGAATGCCTGCTACAGGATCACGTTGGCGTCACCTATGTGTGGCTCAGGATGCATTCATTAAATTTAATAGTAATATTACACAACGTATTTATTACCAGCCAAGTATACAAGTTTTTGGAATAACAATAGAAAAACAAAGGATTAACTAAAAGTACCTATATATAGTCTTTGATGCATAAAATGGCATAGACCTCACTATGTTATCATTATACTGTCTACTTAATGGTGTATCCGTCGTGTTTAAAGCTTAGTGCTTTTATTTAATTTGATATGGAAATATCAGTAATCAATTTAAATTGTAGTACTGTATGAATACTTATTTCCATGACTGTATGTCGGCCAGGTACAGGTACCCTACTGTTACTTACGAAACCTATTTAATGCCATATTTTTAACTCACGCATGTGATTCTCCAAGGATTTAAAAATAGGACAGTAATGTTCACTAAATTAAAAGTACTAACATATCTTACCTCTGAACAGACTAGACTTGTATATAGTCTTAAACTGAGCACAAGCGTGTTCCAGAAATTGTCTCAGATGCCAAGACACCAACCATCAACCAGCTGCAAGGAAACTAGAGTTTTGGTGGATGGGCACTCTGTGCTCTGCCATAATTGTGCTGCAAGGTGTAGGCCTGTTAAAATTGATGGCACAGTATCTTACTTGTTGTTTAAATCTATGTTTTCCCCTTCACTTGGACTCTATCTTCACAGATATTGTGGAAGGAAGACAAGTATTTTGTTTTGCAGATGTTTCACTCCTCTTTTTATAAAAAATCATGTGGTCTGCACCTTAGATTCCACAACTATGCGCTACGTATATATTTATATATCCCACAACAATGGGCTACATGTATATTTATATATGTATTGAATATGCTTTCCAACAATATGGATTCCTAACATATTTCCATAGACCAGTATAGGATTCTTTCGCAACCCAATTCCGTGATTAAGTTCCCTAATGAAGCTGAAAGAATATTTTGGGGTGGTGGGGGTGCAAAGCCCCTAGGACATTATGGGAGTCGTCACATTAGTAAATAAGCACATCTCATCAACACATTGACAATGGCTTATACCCATACAAATTTTTCAATCAATTGTACTCTGGAACACGACATATGGAAGCACAGCTGTTTGTTATAACAAATTAAATGCTGACCTGTTAATTAGAGTATGCAGGATCACTGTAGCTTCAGTGATGGGCATTCATCTGGAATGAATGAGTTCAGTTTCCATACCACAGCACCCAATCATGCTGTTCATAGTCTGCCTCAGTGGTGTGGATATTTTCAAGTTAACAGGCAAGTTAAATACAACTGAAAAGGCATCTACATTTCTTTGGGTGTATGGAATACTGGCCAGAAATTCTCTCTACTGTGATGTCTTAGGATGTAGAAAAACTATGATGGAGGTTTACGTAGTTAGTCATCTGCACAGTGCAGTGCAGAGGTGTCCTTAACACAAAAGGCATAAATTCTCAAGGAAACGAACTAAATTAGTCATACACTTTTCTTATTAACTAACTTCTAGGAAATCTTTGGACAGGCTTGCTCCTGCCTTGGCAGATGGTGTTAATATGCAGCTAGGTACCAGCTGTACAGCACAAATAATGCTAGGTAAATAGTAAACCCGAAGGAGTTGGTACTTGGGAAATGTTTTACACTGCACTAAAAGGTGGTGCAAAACCATAATGAAGTGTAATAAAATTAACAATAAGAGCACGTGTAATGAATACACGAAATAAGTGCAAAGCAATAAATAGGTGAATACAGGTGAGTGGTGGTGGCGGTGGTGTGGTGGTGATAAATGCCTTTGTAATGATACCACAAGGACATTCTGTTCTTTAGTATGGCTTCATTATTCAAAATGTCAAACATTGCAATGATGCATGGTTGCTCCCCAATAAATCATGTAATATCTAGTGAATTATGCAACAAGACATAACTAGAACTCAATAACTTGTGCCAGAATATGTAACCATAAATGTTGTAACAACTTTTGTTATTCAAAAGGACAAAGGCCCAATTTCAGCAGCTTCTATATGACTTTCCACAACATTGCCTGCCTGACATAGCGCTGAACCTGCCATGACAGGTGCACGTCTGTAGCAAGATTATTAGTTAATTTAGCCAGTATTATTTCCCAGCCTTCTTAGAGACTGGAAGTATGAATGTATGTGTGTGTAACTCACTATAAATCCAAAGATTAACACATCAAAGCAAGTTCTGAGCAATTGTTCCAGAGATAAAAATCTACCGACAAGACCTTAGAAGTTAAAGACTACATATAAATTCAACATTAAAACAATTAACATGTATTTGTTGCATGTGGAAATGATCTTTTCTCTTGTCCAACCCTTTCAAATAAATAACTAATAAATTTATGGATAATAATTGTGAGAACAGTCAAATATGACAAATATATCACATTATTGTGTGCCTTGTTATGAATGTTCCTTTAAAATAAACATAAGTAAACATGCATATTATGCTTTCTCTGTCTGTACCCTTTCGAATAAATAAATATTATACAGAGCTGTAGTTAAGCCAGATATTGGCAGGTTAGTTATGTTGTACGATAATAGTAATTAGAACCACAGTGATTCACTTTACTACCTTTAAAATAAATATGCATTTGATTAACATGCAAATTGTTTTTTCTTTGAAATAGATCAATTAAGAACAATATTTAAAGAAGCAGTGGTGAGACAATGTAGTTTTGATGGTTGCAGGGTTTAAAGCAGTCACATAGTATGACAAGCAGTGTAGGGGGAAGCGACTTGCTTGGAGAGGAAGTATAAAGTGAGGTTATCGTGCATATGCAGAATGGTCAGTATTACCCTCATTCATAGGGTTTCAATAAATGGGGGCACTGGGGATTTCCTTCTCTCATTAAATAATTTGCCTGTCTCAATAAAGTAGAATTCCTTCCCTACCATGGAAGGTATTTACTGTTGGTATTTGTAGGTATTTACTATTAGTGCTCTTTGACAATAGAAGTCACAGAACACGTTCGATGCAGACTGTACATGGTACAAGTGTGAGCTTTGAGCTAACAATAAACAATTTTCTGGTTCATTAGTTGGGTTGGCATTTAGGGTTGCAATTCCAGCAATAATGATTGCAGCTTGCAGTATTCAGTTCAGTTTCTTGCAACTCGTGGTTGTATATTGCGTCACCATAGATAAATTTGTTACAAGAAAGTGAAAACTTACCGAAAGTAATGGCAGTGATGCACTCCAGTTCAAATCTCAGGCTTCAACTTCAAGTAGGTAATAATATTACAGCTTCTCAGGTAAAAACTGCAGCATTGGAAGTGACATGTGTTAGTGAAAATAGTGGAAGTAAGTGCATTACACTAATCGGGGGATGTGTAGAAACAACTAGATTTGAAAAATGGAAAACCTTTTGCCCTGACCTTCACCAAACAGTTTTGGGAGAGTTATATTTCTGTACAGCTTGGAAATACAAAGTCACAGTGCTCTTAAGGACAGTAAAATGCATATTGCTGCTACTTCTACATTTTATGTCTGTAACACACCAATGCTACTACCACCAGTATTACTACCATTATTGCTATAAATATATCACACACTTGAGTTGCCCCACCTGTCGTCAGAAAGTCTGACACAAACACTGCTCATTGCTATTACAATTTCAGTAACATGATGAGTTTTCATTACTTACCTTAAATAAATGTTGTTCTAACCTTAATATTGGTTGATAATCACACTGTACTTTCTTCATGTGTGCGAAGACTTTAAATACGGATATACACCAATTTCACTTCTGTAGCGTTAATGAACGCAGATCGCATATAACACAATGGCAGTAATACTAAAATGTTACGTTCACAACTTAACGCTAAACTGAATTCTGAGAATTCGTTCTTGGTATTGTTATAATAAGAGTGCCAAGTAAAGTTACGCCTGTTGAACATGGCCTGTAATCCATATGGCCCTGGGGAGTGATTGTCTCTGCTTGTGCGGTATAATAGCAACGTGATAAAGTTTTGTTGACATTACATAGTATTTTTCCTACATATGAAAGTATCCTGGATAAGCTGAGAAGATATGAAAGTAAATTTTGATACTGTTGAAGTCTGTAACCCACATTTCACTAATCTTTTTAGCCTGACATTGAGAGCAGTAGGGCATTGTGCTTGTACCATTTTATATGTAAGGAGGAAGTTGCCAACCTGTGTATGAAAAAGGATGTAATATGCTAGGGATCTGCATAATGTGAAAGCAAACATGTTTGCATTTCGATGAAGTGAGTAGTAAATTAAATTAAACTGTCATGAACCAGAAACCTAGCTTATATAAACAGCGGGACAATGAATATCATTGCTAAGCTAACACATGTGAGAAGTTGCTTATAATCTGTGGTTGCTAATTAACGTAAGATAGTATAAAATAAAAGGACTGCCTCTGTAATGCAATGGTAGCATGCCTGTCAATGGCTTTTAATATCTGGATTCAATCCTGGGTACTGATGTGGGATGTTTCCTCCACTGGGAGCATTGGCACAGGGTGCACCTAGCCTTGTTAGATCCCTGAGGAGCTGGTTGATAATGAATTAGCAACCCCAGGTCGCAAAGACCGCAGAATTGGCCAGGAATGCTTGGGTCTCCAACCACGTCCTGCCCTCTAGTTGTGCACCCCACTGCTGATACCTGCAGTGGGCAGAGGCGGGGGAAGCAGCAGCAGGGCCAGTGACGGTCTGTTGTCCTAGGGGTTATATTTTTAGTATTAAATAAAATCTAAACCTATCTGGACTGGTAGACAAGCGTAAGTGTTTGGAGGTTTCTAGGCCCCATATGTCAGCGCAAACAGCTTATTGTGTAACCCTGTTAAGATTGTCCTAGCAGTAAGTTTCAAGCTCTGTACCCTTAACAAGCTCTCCAGAAGATTGGTTCCTATAAAAAAAGGATGTTATCCTAATTTGGCCATACTCCAAAACTGTAACTGTAACTTCTTAAGTCAGGCAATCAAATACAATATGTACAGTTGCTTTCCCAGCTTTACACTATCAACAAGTGGAATCGCCATGAAATATCCTCTTATGTAAAGTTTCCTAAAATCTCCATGTCCAGTAACTACTACAGTTGCTGTTTTAAGCGTGCTACTATCCAAAACTAATAAAAGCTGTTGATAGAGCATCATTAAGAACCCTAACTAGCCTATGTCCTGAGTATGTTTGCCCTCTAGCTAGGTAACTTTTGTAGTTGCTGTTGGTGCCAATGATATTCAGGATGTAACACAATCCGAAACCAATAGCTTTGAGAGCTATTTGTGAGTTAAGAATTTACTTAGCATGGCAGCCTCTCTCTAGACCTCAATAGGCATAGATCAGAATAGCAAAACCTTCTGCCAGGATGAGTGTACAATACTGCAGTACACTAAAACTTTGGTTTGTCTTTGGAGATTTACTATAAATTGCTGCCCCACGCTGCGCTCTGTGTAAAACTCATCGTTAAACCACACCAGATGGTTTGTTCCAGCTCTCTCATGAATCGAGGGTTACTCTCAACAACAGGTTCAAATAGTACCAAGTCTGCATGAGATTTGATATTATGTATAATATTGAATTACGCATGAAATTGTAGGTTGAGGCATGTGCAAAGGATTGGCAACCTACCCTTCAATTTCTTGTTAGTCTAAGATGCTAGGCCATAAGAGTAACCTCGGCCTGCAGGATCATGTTCATGGGTGGTAATCCCTAGATGAGTCTCCAAAGACACAGTTATGATCTGTTCCTCAGAATAATGCATGAAAACTAACAAATTGCAATAACTCAAAGCATGGATCAAGTGCTGTCTACGTTTAGGTGAATATTTTGAAAATTCCTGTTAAACACATTAAACATAACAGTATATTTATACAGTGCATGGTATGAGATAGAAGTATATAAATATATACTACAACTGAATCTGGTGTCTGTCTTTCAGAAAATTAAAGAAAGCTGTTCATTAGAAACAAATAATGTTCTTATGCAGAACTAAGGTCTTTGAGAAAATTGATTTAATAAGTTAGTACAGGTAGATTCTTTTATACTTACTACATTTCCATCAGTTTTTGTTTCTCAGAAAAACTTTATTCAAGAGTTGGATGCTAATTTGATATGTGGATGTATGTGGCTCTTAACTTACCTTTAGCTTTAGTAGGAATAGAATTTTGGTCACTAATGCTTGCTGATGCTCCTTATATCACATGTAATTTGCATTAAGTCACTTCATATGCAGACACTGAGCCTAAGGCTAACCTTGGGTTAAATCAAAGTTTCACAACAAACTAAATGGGTAACAAGCAATGTAAAACAGTTTACCTATAACAACGTAAGTTTGTTGGCATAAATAAATAATAATTACCATCTGAAGGTTATTTAATCCTGGGATATAAAGTACTTACAATGGTAAGTCACCATTGGGGTAATTTGTCTCTAATGTGAGACTGCCTTTGTGGTTTACCAGGAGAAATACGAACTGGTTTGAGAATTTAATGCCATTCTGGCAGTTTGTCACAATAGCTCAGTGGTAGAGCAGCTGCTCGGTAAGCAGAAGGTCTATGGTTCAAATCCCAGTTGTGGCATTGAATTTTTAAGTTCCAGTTCTACCTCTCAAACTTTGCCCACACATGGCTTGTGTGTTTAAAAACACCAACAGTAAGTTTGTTGGCATAAATAAATAATAATTACCATCTGAAGGTTATTTAATCCTGGGATATAAAGTACTTACAATAGTAAGTCACCATTGGGGTAATTTGTCTCTGATGTGAGACTGCCTTTGTGGTTTACCAGGAGGAATACGAACTGGTTTGAGAATTTAATGCCATTCTGGCAGTTTGTGACAATAGCGCAGTGGTAGAGCAGCCGCCCGGTAAGCGGAAGGTCTGTGGTTCAAATCCCAGTTGTGGCATTGAAGTTTTAAGTTCCAGTTCTACCTCTCAAACTTTGCCCACACACAGTTTGTGTGTTTAAAAACACCAACAGTAAGTTTGTTGGCATAAATAAATAATAACTAATTTTTTTTTTTTTTTTTTTTTTTTTTTTTTTTTGAGCACTCAGCAGCTGCAAAGGTAAATAAAGTAAATCAATTGAATTGGTGATTTGAAATGAGATCTAGAAAAAATCTGAAAAGAGGAAAGGTGATATAAATAATAATCAAGGAGTTTTCGGTTATAATGGCAGATATGTATAGTTAATACTTTTGTTAAATCCAATACCCATCTTCATTATCGAAATGAAGTATTTAAAGGGTTCCAAGTTGGATGACTATAATTATTTTCAGGTTTAGAGTTGCAGCCATAGGAGATACCATGGCTGAGCGCTTAGACCAGCCACAGCCAACTCACTTGCCACGGTGCATGTGCTGAGCTACAAGCACCGTATTGCCTCAGTTCATGCTTCGCTGTTGGTTTGTCTCCCTCAGCAGTGGCGGTCCGTACTTCAGTGTCAGTTTGATCTGGAAGGGCACTCATTAAAGTGAAGGGCACCCACGCCAACACATTATTTCAATCCCGAGTGGGAAGCTGAGTACTTCTTCATGTAATGTAGCAGTGGTGCTATTTGTTTAATTTGCCAGAAAAAATTGCAAGTGCTGAAACAATTTTATCTTCAGCGACATTTTAATACATTGCATGCTAATGATTATTTGGCCCTAGAAAAAGAATAACTCACTGCAGAGATACAAAAGCTCAGAGAAAAGATCACATCGTAGGAAGAGGAACAGGAGGAAGGGGATGGCAGGATGGCAGAAACCTCAGTTTATGTGAGTTAAGAAATAGCCGTAGAAATTGCCAGATCTTCTAGTAGTTTTTCTGATCGTCCACTTATTAAACGATGTATGCTTATAGCCCCAAGTAAATTCACTCCTCTCAGTGTTCACCAGTTCGAGAGTGTCAGTCCGTCACCTAATACTATTTCACGCAGAATTCAAGATCTGATGGACAACATTTATGCACAACATATTGAAAGAGCAAGAGAATTCATTGCATTTTCTATTGCCATTGATGAGAGCACTGAGTTATCAAATATGGCTCAATTATGTATTTTTATTCGTGAAGTAAATGAAAATTTGGAAGTTGCGGAAGAAATGCTAGATCTGGTGTCAACAAAAGGCACAACAACAGGGTCAGACATTCTGAATTGTGTAGTAGAAGTTGTGGAGAATGCAGGGATTCTATGGGATATACTCATATCAGTAGCCACCGATGGTGCCCCAGCTATGGTTGGTTCGCACAATGGATTTGTGGCCCTCCTCAAAATAAACTAGCAAACGAAATAACAGCAGTTCATTGCATAGTTCATCAGGAAAGCCAATGTGCCAAAACACTGAATGTAAACAATGTAGTGAGTTTCGCTGTGAAGATTGTAAACAAACTGAGGCCCCACGGTCTAAAACACAGACAATTTAAAAGTTTCTTAGAAGATTTGGAGCATGAGTATGGTGATATAGTGCATCATACAGCAGTTAGGTGGCTCAGTCGGGGCAAGGTTTTAAGCAGATTCTTTGAATTATTGGATGAGATACGCTTATTCATGGAAATGTGCGGAGAACCTGTTGAAGAGCTCACAAATGTTAAGTGGATATGTAATCTGGCATTTATGGCCAATATAAGTGAACATTTGAGTACTTTGAATGTTTCACTTCAAGGGAAAAACAGGTTAATCACAGAGATGTTCTGTAGCATTGAAGCTTTTAAAAATATGGTCTCATTATGGGAACGTCAACTGTCAAATGGTGATCCTTTCTTTTTCCCAGGTTGAAAAGTGTGATCCGTGATTGTGATTCCCTAGAAGTGGGATGTTATGCTGAAAATCTGCACATGCTTTCCCGTGCATTTGGTGACAGATTTCACGATCTCACTGGCTTAAAAATGGATTTTGATTTATTTGCTACGCCATTTAGCATGAATATTGATGATACTCCCAAAGATGTTCAACTGGAGCTTATCACCTTGAAATGTGACATTGAGTTAGCTGACAATTACAGAAACAGAGGAAGTTTGCTAGACTTCTACGGGAGATTTCCTAAATCAAGATTCCCTTGATTACACAGGCGTGCGACATCTATGATTGCAATGTTTGATTCGACCTATATATGTGCATCCTTATTTTTAGCTATGAAATGCATTAAAAACCCTCGGAGAGCCAACATCAGTGATCATAACTTAAAGTGTGCATTAAGGGTCTGGAGATGTGTTTCACTGTCTCTAAATGTGGTGAATATTGTGAAAACCAAAGGATATCAGAAGGCTAGAATGTCTACCGAGAACTGAATGCATAAGATTCTTAACTGAAAAGTGTACATTACATTCGTTTAAAATGAAATATTCTGTGTAATATTAGCACTTATAGTAAATATTATTTTGTTATTTTATATTTTTCAATTGTTTCAGGATCAAAATTGTGTTAATTTCCACAAAGTACTGTTTTGTTCTTATAGTTAAAAATATTGCTTTTATATGCCATCATATAAAATGGTTTTATAGGATTGAAGGCTATAATAATCTTACTGGTATTGGGTTGTTTTATCTATAGTGTAATAACAAGTGCCAGAGAGATACTAAACCATGTATTATACAGTTTCTGAATTGTTCCTTCACTACTACCCTGTCCTTAATTATTTAATGGTAACACAAGTGCAGATTATGGAACACCACTGGCATATTTCGCTAGCACTCGCCAGCAACGACCAGGCACGCCGACACTGTGCAAACTGTATAGGCACACCGTACATGTCAGTTGGCGGTCCCTGGCTTAGACCATTCACCTCCCACCTGACCATCCTGGGTTCAATCCCAGGGAACCACATGTGGTACTCGTGGTGAACGAAGTGGCAGTTTTTCTCCGGGTTCTCCAGTTTCCCCTGCTACTCATTCTACCAATTGCTCCATCACCTTTACAATCATCAATTTCACTTGTATTTCATATCATCCTTTTCTTCACTATCATACCTGGTGCTGGGCTGACCACCCCCTTCCATGTCTTCACTCTGTCTGGTCCATAGGTTCCTGTGCACCCCGACAGGCATATGACCCTAGACATTGGCTTGTAAGTCCTAGGGGGTGTAAAGTCTTCATAAGAGGAGGGTAATCAAGTAAAGAAGAAGAAGTTGACCTAACAGATATTATGTTTGGGTACCTTTAATATATGCTGTTTATGTGTAAGGACTAAGTCGGAAAGTTGACTAATTCTAAAGTAAGAACAAATTAGAAACTAAAACCTTCACTTATCTTAGTATTATTTGCTGACCCTGGGTTTCAAGCTGTGTCCAGCTTGAAAACCAGGGTCAGCAAATAATCTTTCTTTCATAGAAGTTTGAAAACAGTGTTGTTGTAATTAATTTAATTTAAAAGGTGAGTTAAATAATAACACTGAACAACACTTACAACATATTTCTCCGGGATGCGTTTCGAAGGTAACTTTCCTCCATTATCAACCGGACAATCACTGGGTTTCCATGGTGCTTGATGGTGCAGATGGTGATGCTTCTTCTGTTGTTTCTTCTGGTGGCGGTTCGATGAACTTACTGAAAATGTCTCTCTGAGGAATGTCGAAATTAAATACTCGGTTTCTATTTTTTAAAATAAAGATTTGTTCCCATGTGGACAGTTCTTGTTTTCCGATTATGTGTTTAAGAAGTTTCGGTTCTAGCTTTATGTCATGATTTTTTGTCCAAAAGTGAAATGCAACCGCTGATTTTTCTAATTGTTTACTCTTAATGTTTCTAACTGTTCCTTGGATCTAATTTCTAAATTTCTTTTGGTTTTTCCTATGTATATTTCATTACAATCACTGCATTCAATTTGGTATATGCCAGATTTTTTGTTAGGTGGAATAGCATCTTTGATGTTTGAAAGTAGTAGGTTTTTTATGGAGTAATGGTTTACTGCTGCTAGCTCAATGTTGTATTCCTTGAACACCTTTTTAAATTTATCAAAAGCCCATGGATGATATGTGAATTTTTTGAATATCATTTTTGTTTTTGGTGCTGTGAGAGTTGTAGTTTCTTTTAATACTTTTTTCTTTTCTGCTTGAAGATTATATAGCAGACATAAATATTTCAACACAGTGTTTACCATTATCCACACAAAATTCGGTAAAAACCCAGTGCAAAAAGATCCTAGAAGAATTAAAATACAGATCAAGTTACAAAAATAAACGAAATGTGATCCATTCGTTAAAACATAAAAACGTAGTATACACAAAGGCAGACAAAGGGAAAAAAATGGTAATAATGAATAAATCAAATTACATAGAAAAAATGGAAATTATGCTAAATAATAGTAACTACGAAAAAATCAGCAAAAACCCGCTAACCACTTGTGTTCAAACATTTGAAAAAACGATACAAAATTCAAGCATAATACCAAACAAATATGCAATTAAGCCAAATAATCCAACCGTACCCAGAATCTATGGTTTACCCAAAATACACAAGCCAGACATTACCATGAGACCCATAATTAGCAGCATAGATTCACCAACTTACAAACTGGCAAAATGGCTATCCAATAAATTTAACTCATTTCCTAAATTTGAAAGTTTAAGCATAAGAAACAGTTATGAACTAATAGAACATATCAAAGACTTCAAATTAACAGAAGAGGACACCCTTGTCTCCTTTGACGTAGAGGCACTATTTCCCAGTATACCAATAGAAAAGCTCCCATCACTGATCAAAAATTGGCTCAAATCACTTGGAATGTCATCGTCAGAAATTGCAGAATACATAGAACTCACCAAATTATGCACAGAACAAAATTTCTTCCAGTTCCAAACAAAGTATTTCCGTCAAACTTCAGGTTTAGCAATGGGCAACCCTCTCTCGCCATTCTTAGCAGATATTTACATGAGTTCATTGGAAATAAGGATCACAAAAGGTTTCCCGTGGATGTTCAAACTCTGGCAGTGATATGTGGATGATATATTTGCAATAGTTCCAAAAAGACACATCAGTGACGCATTGAAACTTCTGAACATACAGGACAAAAGTATAAATTTCACAGTGGAAGTAGAAAAAGATAATAAATTACCATTTTTAGATCTAAAATTAATCAAAAACAAGGATAGAATAAATTTCAGTATTCACAGAAAACCAACGCAGACAGACAACTACATAAAAGCTAATAGTTACAATCCAAGAAGCCACAAACAAGCAATTTTCAATAGTTTAACACATAGATTGGTGAACATCCCTCTTTCAGCAGAAGAATATAAAACAGAATATTACAAAATAATTGAAATAGCACAAAAAAACGGCTTTCCCAAAGAATAAGTAGATAAAAAGGTAAAACAAGCAGAAAAGAAAAAATTATTAAAAGAAACTACAACTCTCACAGCAGCAAAAACAAAAATGATATTCAAAAAATTCACATATCATCCATGGGCTTTTGATAAATTTAAAAAGGTGTTCACGGAATACAAATTTGAGCTAGCAGCAGTAAACCATTACTCCATAAAAAACCTACTACTTTCAAACATCAAAGATGCTATTCCACCTAACAAAGAATCTGGCATATACCAAATTGAATGCAGTGATTGTAATGAAATATACATAGGAAAAACCAAAAGAAATTTAGAAATTAGATCCAAGGAACACGTTAGAAACATTAAGAGTAAACAATTAGAAAAATCAGCGGTTGCATTTCACTTTTGGACAAAAAATCATGACATAAAGCTAGAACCGAAACTTCTTAAACACATAACCGGAAAACAAGAACTGTTCACATGGGAACAAATCTTTATTTTAAAAAATAGAAACCGAGTATTTAATTTCGACATTCCTCAGAGAGACATTTTCAGTAAGTTCATCGAACCGCCACCAGAAAAAACAACAGAAGAAGCATCACCATCTGCACCATCAAGCACCATGGAAACCCAGTGATTGTCCGGTTGATAATGGAGGAAAGTTACCTTCAAAACGCGTCCCGGAGAAATATGTTGTAAGTGTTGTTCAGTGTTATTATTTAACTCACCTTTTAAATTAAATCAGCAAGTAATACTAAGATAAGTGAAGCTTTTAGTTTCTAATTTGTTTCTAATCTTGTTGCTTCACTGTTAATAGCTTCAATTTTTCCTTATTTAAGTTGACTAATACTTGAAAATGTAAAGTCCACAGTTGGGTGTCAAACAAGGGAGGTTTGGTGGTATAAGTTAATGTTCTTACCACATGGGGTGGCTTGGCAATATGCTCATTCATGCATTAAACCTTCTCATTTTGTTTTAAGTATTGCATTAAACAAAGTTTATATCAGACACAAAGATGTCACAACTCAAGTGTGGCTTGTAATGCCACAAATGCATTATAGTTAATCAATATTGGAGTTAACTTTTAGCTTACTTCCTGTACGTGACTAAAGTGGGAAAACAATTTTCAGACGATCCATTAACTTTATGATTGACAATCATGCAAGTTGCCTTTAAGATGTATTTAGTGTTTGAGGGGATAACTATCAGATGAGAAGGGTTAATGCTGGTACAGATATCTCAACATGATATCTGGAGTTGCAATATCATTGAATGAACAAGCAGAGATGCATGGCTTGGATCCTAGACATGGTATTGAATTTTCTAACTCTGTTTACTTTCCAAGAACTTTGTATATATGTTATATGGGTTGAACAATGGCTGAGAAACTTAGGGTTAAAATTATAAATATTTATGGTATGCATGTTTCCTTCTCCACAGGCTTGTTAAGGAACTTAAGAACAACAGCAACAGTTGTGAAATGGATACCAAAATAGAAATAAAAAAAGAGGAGTTTTTCGCAGATGACTTAGTCTCACAGAATGAGAGAGAACTCTTTCACAAAGTTATTACAGTGAAGTCAAACAGTAATGCTGTGCTTCCAGATGATAATGCTGGTGACATGGCCATCAAAACAGAAATTAAATTAGAGACCTCTTTTTCTGAGTTTGAAGTTGTTACATGCAGGAATAACTGTGAGGTGGTCACCAAACCAAAAATTGAGGAACAGACTCTGGATTCAGACTTTGGTTCACAGAAAGAGACAGAATTTTGCTCAGATGATCCTTTGATGAAGACTAAGAACTATAACAGCGACCAAGAAATGGATAATAAAATAGAAATTAAAGTAGAACCTTGGTGGCTGGAAACAGAAACGTCATCTATTTGTGATGATATCAAGGTAAGTTTTGCTGAAAGGTATTTCAGATAGAATGTTTGTTGATTGTGTGCAAGAGGACATATTTGAATTTGGTAGTACAAAATATTTAAGAGATTGTTTAAAATGTGTACAATATTGTCACACAGTGCATTTAAAGGATTGTAGGTAATGGTGATATTAGTCCTGTAAAGTGATAGGATAATTGAAGGAAGTTTGTTGAAGTCATACCAAAATTATCTGGATATTAAAGCATGTGATGCTCAGATACACTTAAAAAATCATATTAATGGAAAATGAAGTCAAAAGGAAATTCACTGATACAAATATGACAGACAACCTAGTTATAAAGCTTTAAACTACTGCCCAGTGTCGACATAAATCTCACATTGACTGCTGTTAGATACCCATTACACAGATATAGCTATTAAATCAGCCTAGAAATGAAATTTCTGTTTTTGCAGAAGAAACCTCTATTTTTTTTATGTGTGTGATATTTTAATCTAAGAATAACTGAATTACTAGGTATTAAACATAGAGTGTATCAACTACAAATAATACTGTATTAATTTACAAAATGCCAAATCCCATTTCTGGAGCTGAAGGGGTTCATACTTTTCTTCTTGAATATTACTGTGTTTCAACAGCTCTCTGTTGGTAGGTGATCAAATGAATGTCACACTAGTTCTGTGATACTAAAGTCTGAGGATATTTATGTTTGTGTTAAATACTAATGAGGCCAGAATCTGTTTGGTGGAACAGCAAACTTGTTATTTGCATTTTGAGTCCTAGCTTCATCTGGAGGCATAGCTTCTAAATTAGTTGGTATAGGAAGTATTGGAGCTTCTGAAGTAACGTCACAGAATATTGAACAAGGTTTGATGTGTGACAGTGATTTGTGTGAGTTTAGAGGCTGCTATTGAGGATGTGGACAACAGGTATTAATGCTGTGGAGTTACAAAAACTACTGTAGTACCACACAACACTTCAGCAGTACAACATGTGCAAGCTCACACACAGCTCACAGTATTAGCCACATTTAATTTTTTCCTAAAGTTTCTTGCTGAAACAAATATACATATGTAACCTTAAACTGCATAAAAATCTAACTTTAAAAGGCAAATATGGGATTTCAAGTAGGATTCAGAAGTTGTTGGAAGTACCACAGAATGAGATTCACAGGCTAATGACATGATTATTCCCATGAGTGTGGTTAGGAAACCTACATGACATGTGCACTGTTCAGCATATCATGTGTTTTTTGTGTTTTTTGCAAGATGTACATCAAATAACAGCCTTTTATCAGTATGTCAATTCATCCTCAACATCTATATTTTTGTCCCATGGTCTCATATTATATATGTGTACTCATCTGTATTAGTTTACATTGGACATCTGTGCATATGTATAGCACTTCAACTCATTTTCTATTGGATGCCTGTGTAGACTTCTATAGTTTGTGTGTATTTTGCATTTGAGGTCTAAGTACGTTCATATCAGTTGTGCTTATTTTTCATTGGACATCTAAGTACATTCATATCACTTGTGCCTATTTTAATTTGGACGTCTATATACATTCATATCATTTTGGCTTAATTTGCATTCAACATCTGTGTATATTTATATAATTGGGATTATTTTCCATTGGCTTCGCTGTACATTTATATTGCTTTAAGTTTATTCTCATTACTGGGAATTGAAACGGGTTCTCCCACTTGGGGAGCAATAGTGCTACTACTGTGCAAAAGAGAGGACCAAATGTAATACTATGTCTTAGATAATGTATTTTGATCTACCTACACAAAATGTGTATTTCTTGTACGTCAGCAGAGAACAATCCATTTCATTTGTTTCCTCTTCCATGTGTTTGTCTGTCGAGACATCTGCATCATTTCTGTCTTAATTGGTCAAAATACATTATTGAGTTATATGTTCATATACTTTCCTGTAAACAGTTCTGTGTTCTTAAGCCAAGGAGTTTATCTTCTTCTAAATGCTTTCTCCATTGCTTTGTTTTACTAGGCCTGATTATATTCAAGGCTCAAATGTTCATTTCCTTACATCTATTATCATAATCCAGTTTGTAAACAAAATAATATGGTACTTTAACAGATAAATATGCTATGCAGGACATTTAATTTGTACTGTATAGATGCTTTTGTGAAACTATGTTTGAATTGTTCTGTTATAGGATCAAGACTTCCCTCCAGTAACATCCTCAAGGTAAGGTTTGTCTCTTGGCTAAAGTTTCAGTTAGAAGCATCCCGCTTCTTGTATGAAGTTTTCTTTTATTGTTATATAACTCTCGTGTTTATGTTGTAGGAAATGTCTCATAGTTAATTAAGGAAAATCTATTAACAGTGAAGCAACAAGATTCTAAAGTAAGAACAAATTAGAAACTAAAAACTTCACTTGACTTAGTAATGCTGCAAGTTCTTTTTGCAACATTACTATGATAAGTGAAGTTTTTAGTTTCTAATTTGTTCTTACTTTAGAATGTCTCATAGTGTTGATGAGCTGATACAAATGAATATATTTGGTAATTTTTATTAAAACATCTTTTATATGTAAAACTTAAAGCTTTCATGGCAAGCGTTATTAATCAAGGCTTCACGGGTGATCAGCCATGTCAGATTTAAAGACATTGAGCTTTTGGCAATTGTAGACTCCAAGGCCTTCTATAGGATAAAGACTGAGAGTCTGACCTGACACCGTTGATTACCCGTGAAGTCTTGATTAATCTGTTATATGCCTTTTGTTTTCTTTGTTACTTCTCAAAGCTCAATGGAGAAGTAATTTTTTCTTCTATTTGTTTACGTTTTGCTTCTGTGTATTTGTTCATGGCTTACATGGCTATTGGGATGAGGTTTTAACTGTTATTTTGGATTTCACATCTTCAGAATTTATTTTTACACAGTATAACCTACTTAATATATCTATCTTACTAAATAATATGAGCTACATTCAGATAACTCTTTTTAATGTAATTAATATTCTCTGAGATATTCCTTATATGTTTCAATTTCCCAATAGCTACATTTTTCTCAAATGGGAAATTATGTTTTTATTGTTATTCATGCAGGGAAAATGGGATTTAAAAGCCACCATATAGCAACTGGGTCCTGAAAGATATCACTTAAATCTAGTATATACTGTATTTAAATTGTACTTATAAGGAAATATGGCATAAAACCATTTCTGCAAATGTTTATCTCAATTAACTTAAATATATGGAAGAATTAGGATTTGTGAGAAAGTTTGTACCAGAATGAGTAGAGAAAATCATGAGAGTGCAACAAACCATACTTTTTTACTGAAGGAGTTTCTTTTTTAGTATAGTAACGTTCTTCAACGCATGTCATATCAGGCAATGAATGAATCTAACTGCTGAAGAAATGGTGTACTATTGAGCCCAAAGTCTGTAGAGCTTTAAGTTACCTCACATTGGTCTTCTCATGAGAAGGGAAAATCTCAGAGAAAGATTGCATCCAGATAACTCATCCTAACCGAGATTCAAACTCGGGACCCCTTGAATGTGAAGTAGATACCCTACCACGGCCACAGAGGTGAGCTTATTGAACGTGTGGGAAGGTACAACAATACTAAATCATGTTTGTAAATAGTCTGATGAATTTAAAGTATGCTTTCTTCAATGTTTTGGCATATTCTTATTTGTTTCTCAAAGAAAGAATATTAACCTGTACCGCACCAGAGGTTTTTCCCTTCTATTGTTCCTGATAGTCGTTGTCTTTGCATATCCTGCTCTTCTCCATACTACTTTCCAGAAATCTCTCATTTCTTTCTTCTAGTCTTCATACATTCCATTCACATCCTGCTTAGGGCTTTTCCTACCTCATTTTCCTAGCACTTGGCTTCTGGTGGTTTCTGTTACCTCCTCTATACCTCTTTTCATGCATCTATTCTAATATTTTGTAACACTTTCTGTTACAGCCCTATTTCTACCTGTTCATCCCAAAGTGCTAGTCCTTTCAGCTCCAATTTTGTCATTCCTAAACCTCTGTTGCAAAGTAGATCTCTCTTTATTTTCTTGCTTGTTCTTGTGATCTACCCAAATTTTATTGCATTTATCATTCTTGCTTCAAGTATTGCTTTACAGATTCTCTCTAACCAATCTATAGTCTTTTCTAATACTTTGGTGTTATATAACTTGAACACTGTTGTAACCACCATCCCCTTTCATTTACCGAGTGCTTCCCACAGACCAATGCTGTTCAGTTGTACTCCTAGGTAATCAAGGTCCCTCACTGCATCCACTCTTTTATTTAAATGCCATTGCTCATATTTCATAAATTTGTTTCCTTTTTCAGTACCACTATCCTTGTTTATTTATATTAATTTTTATTTCACGACCTGTGAAAAAGGTCATGGCTTTTCATAAACCTATTACTATTTTGACTCCCATCACTAGCTCATCTGCATAAGCAAGTAATGTGTTTCTTTGCTCATTATAGTGGAGCAGTGCACATGACTTTCTTTGCCATCTTTTTAATGTTATTTGTAAATATGCTTAACTAAAAGGTACTGAGCTTATATCTGTGCCTTTCCTTTCATATGTAACAACTCCTTCATAAAGTCCTTAAACCACCTATGAATCCATTCATCATATAATTTTGATATTAATGTTTGTCTCTCGTACTATAAATAGCTTCCCAAAAATAAAAAGACATGTATTGTTGCTCCATTTTTGCATATTTATCCGCTATCATCCGAGTCACCAGTATGTCACTTGTTCTCCCCTACCTAAAGCCTGCTTGGTATACTGATATTTTCTATTCTGTTCCTGGCCCCTTTTGTCATACCTCCACCATTATTCCTGTGTACAGTTAGGAATATAAAAGTAATGTGTTTACAGTACAGAACATCTAAAGTACGCTGATCTAATAGAATAACTAAATCCTTGTATGTGTACAGTCAACTACCAACTATCTTGTAGGCATTATGTAGGTTAAAGTGCAAGACAGGAGCAATTCCCTTAGCTGTGCAGTGGCAACTCTTAACTGAAAAGCTGATGGTGGGGGAAGTTGCACAGTTGTGTATGCACAGAAGTCATAACATTTTGAGGGAATTAGCATTGCTTTAGTACATATTGCTAATGACATTATAGATATATAAAATTAGCATTTTAATGAACAAAGTTATTTAGCTATAACTATGGCCATGTGCCAATAATTACTTTGATGTGAACTGCAATTGCTTCAGCTGTATGGTGTTAGACTAATGTTTACTCATTTGTGGTAAGGTCGCCTGCCTTTCCCCCCTCTCAGCTGTTGCAGAGAGGGAGGGAGGGAAGGAAAGCATCTTCCCCTATGTGTAAGGATTGCTACTAATACATAGGTTGTGGACAGTAATGAATTTTGTTAGAGAGAAGTGGTGTTGAATCTAAAACAGCAAAGTGAAATGTATATCTGCTTGTTAATTGTGAGTCTAATGATCAGAAATGAACAATAAATAAATCTTCTCCTTCTCGTATTTTGAGATTAGATTTTCTTGACACTTGAGATTTACACATGAAGAGGTTCATTATTATTCTCTACAAACTTGCTGCTGCAGAACTAGCACTCTCTGTGTATGTACATATTTTTTTCTTCTTCTTTCCTTTCTTATTATATATTTCCTTGCCAAATATAATCAACATAGGAATTGCTTGACTAACCACTTAGAATATTTGCTATTAAAGCAAATATTAGAAACCTGGGAGTTATTACAGTTCTCAGTGCATGTAAGAAACATGCCTATATGGCCACATATATCAGTCTGTTATTACTAGAGCCCGGATTTTTATGTATTTACAGATTTTAAATCCTGCATAATATTTCAACGAGAAGTAAAAATGTTGGCAAATTACGTCATTTGGGACTCCCTTACAAATTTGTATTCTACATTTTTTAACGATGTTACATAAAACATACCAGGTTTCGTTACAATTTTATTATTTTTTAAAAAATATTGTAGTCACATTATAAACTACTGTTTTCACAAGTTTTGCTGAAAGCAATAAAAATCAATCTGCAAAATAGGATGCAAGTTAGATTGAGAATGCGATAATAACCACCTCGCCTCGTTCTGATTGTTGTCCGTTTATATCAAAGCAGGTGCCGCTCGACAATGTTGACCTCCAGTATCACGTTTCTCGTAGCGCTTTGGGTATTTACAAGAACTGGAGAAATTGATTGTTACCATTGTCGTAGTAGTCGGCATATTGTAATATGACAGCTGCGAGGAAACAAAGTGAGGTGCTGGACCACCACCAATATAGCAAGGCAGTAATACTGCAGTTAGTTTCTTGCAAGTCTTAGTAGAATGGCACCAGTTGTATCCTCGCTATCCTGCAAGTTGAATTAATGGGTGAAATGAGATAGTGTCTTTACAACCAATGGAAAAGTAATTGTCAAGCTTGCGGTAAAAGAATTGGCTGTTCCATGAAATCTCAATTCTAACAACATATCGAAAGTGCTCTTCACATACGCAACAAACACCTACAGTCTTCTAGAAAGCAAGTTCTGTTGACACATATTGCAACAGGAACTGTCCGGAAATGAGTTTTCAAAGACTTGTGCAGTGCAATGGTTCCAGCTAATATTTCATGGTATAAACTTCAAATTCCTCAATTTCATTCCTTTCTAGAGAAATATTGCAAGAAAGTTATTCCTGACTAATCTACTCTGAGGAAAAAGTATCTTCATGTGTGTTATGGTGAAGCAGTTGCTCATATACGGAATGAAATCGCAGACACCTTTATTTGGTTTGCCGATGATGAAACTACAGATGATATGTAGGAAAACTAGATTTCGAAAGTCCAGCAAAACTATTTCTAAACTGTTGCAAGGTGTTAGAACAAATAAATCATTCTACAATTGCAAGATTTGTAAATGATGGGATGAAGAATCTGTGGCCAGAGGATGTGTGAGGAAAAGGTTTTAATTATGTATTTAGTTGCAACAGTGTGCATGATTAAAGCTGCTTTTGCCCTTGAGGTTTTCTACCCAAATGTACCTGCTTGGCCGATACATTGCAATGTGTTGATGAAGTAGTAAGAAGGAATTTCCCCTGTGTGAATTAGTTGATATCAGCAACAAAAAAGGTCTTCGTGAAAGCGCCTCACCAAATTCAGTGCTATAAAAATAATCCCCAACATGTACATTTGCCTCCTGAGCCAGTACTTACAAGATGGAGTACGTGGTTAGAAGCTGTGAACATTTTGAAGGAGTCCAGTCAGGCTCCTGTGCTTACATCAAAATAAACTTCGGCTGGTTGCCTAGCACCATCAAGCAGTTGGAAACATCAGTTCCCTTCACGAATCTATGGATTTCATGGAACGTGCATCACAGAAGCTTAGTGTAGTTGCAGGAAGGAAGTTAGGTGAAAAATTCAAAGCTGTGCTAAACAGGAATCGAGGGTACTCTACGCTGGTGTCCGTGTCTAAAGTGCTAAATGGTGACACTGTCGATTTACCAAAACATTTCTCTGCAAATCAGATTCCTGTGCAAAAATATGCTCCTGTTACTTCGTATGACATGGAGAAAAGCTTCTCTGCTTATAAGAACATTTTATCTGATAGGAGACAAGGACCCCCTGAAAATATCTAAAAGTATATGGTTATTCACTGCACATTGAAAGAAGCAAAAGACTCAAAACAAAAATGCCTGATTGTTCACTTTATGTCAAGAGATAGAAAACTGAAAATGCATCCACATTATAAAAGTTAAATATTTTGAAGTGATTGTTTCACTTATTGATACATTGGTTCAGTATTTCAACATTGCTTTACTGTCTAAAATTTAAGTAAAATAATTATGTGAAATGAGTAAGTTTAATAAACATAATCTAAAATATATTATTTCATGATTACCTAGTTGAAAATAAATTTTAGGTAAATTCTGCAGAATACAAAACATTTTACCTATAATTGATTCTATATTTAGTAAATTTTAACTCATTGTAGTTAATTTATATAGTTACAGACCCATCAAATTACAAAATTCTGGGTAATTTGCAGCTTGCATTTAGATTTGAGGTGGTAATCGTATCATTTAGATTATTACATAATTTTACCTGTTTTGTTGATATTACATATTTCATTACATATTTTGATGTTTTTTGTTACATAAATATGTACATATTTTGCACCTTGATATTACATAAAAATACGGGCTTTAGTTATTACTAGTAATGTTTTTCTTTTACACTTATCTAATGATATATGAATTAAAGCTAATTCAGTTATAATGAGCAATTGTTGCTTTGCTTTAAAATTTACAACTATATTGTCACGTGCTGCTAACCATGTACCGATTCTTAGTAAACACAGCCTGTTTGCAGATTTTATTGTTGCAATTGCAATTTTATTGCAATTATTGTACATGGGTAATAATGTGAAATCCTGCAACATTTCAGATTATGTGAAGAATGGGCTTCCAGTGTTGTCACTGATAAATCACTACTGACTGCTGCAGAGGAATATTTTGGGGATACAAACTTCAATCCTGGAAAGAATAATTCTGAATATGAACATCATAAAAGTGATGTCATAGAAATGCCAACTGCAGAAGAACATGTTCTCTCAGAACAGTCTGCTAAATGTAGTGAGGGAGGGGAAATGTATATAAGGCCTTCACACTTGGAACAAAACATTTTGCTTCATAAAAGCAAAAGATCACACCATTGTGAAACTTGTGGTAAGAGTTTTACTCAGTTGTCACACTTGAAAAGACATTATTTCATTCATGAGGGTAAGAAACCACACCAATGTAAAACTTGTGACAAGAGCTTTACTGAGTTATCATATTTGAAAATGCATAATCTAATTCATGAAGGTAAGAAGCCACACCAATGCAAAACTTGCAATAAGAGCTTTACACGTTTATCATATTTGAAAATGCATACTTTAATTCACGAAGGTAATAAGCCACACCAATGTAAAACTTGCAATAAGAGCTTTACACGGTTATCAAATTTGAAAATGCATACTTTAATTCATGAAGGCAAGAAGCAACACCAATGCAAAACTTGTGAAAAGCGCTTTACTCAGTTGTCAAGTTTGAAAACACACAATTTAATTCATGAAGGTAATAAGCCACACAAATGTAAAACCTGTGATAAGAGCTTTACTCGGTCGTCAGATTTGAAAAAACACAATTTAATTCATGAAAGGAAGAAGCTACACCAATATAAAACATGCAATAAGAGCTTTACTGGGTCATCAGATTTGAACAGAGATAATTTAATTCATGAAGGTATGAAGCCACACAAGTGTATTACCTGTGATAAGAGCTTCACTCGGTTATCAAGCTTGAAAAGACATAACTTACTTCATGAGAGTAACAAGTAGGGTTGGATTGGATTGGATTGATGGAGTTTAGGGGCCCGTCGACAACTAGGTCATTTGGGCCAAGTGTTGGATGAAGTACGTTACTTTACTAGAACTAGTTCCTCTCAGCAGTCATGCTGAGGAAGCATTTCTAGTTCAAGCTGAGTTGGTGGTTGTGGTTTGTTCAGGATTGCTTTTATGAACCATTTCTTAGTATTTTTCTTCTTAGAAATAAACTTTCCTAATATCACTTTGCAAGTTTACTATTGGGATATAATCCTAAATTCCCTATAAAGTTGCTCTTGATTTTGAGATGGAAGAAAAAATGGTTAAAAGCTCTAGATCTATGAAGTACACTGAAATGTGTCCTCCATGATTTGGCCAATGGAAGAGCTAAAAGCAAAGTTTCCTCTGTGCTTATCTCATCTAAAGGAGGAAATGGCTTCAGTCTGAATGGACTTATTCTCAGGAAGCACCCAGTAGTATTGTGATCTTGTCCAGTTTTCACTCCCACTTAATTATGTGGTTCAATATTTGCCAATAGTTTGGTTAGATCACTGTCTCACTTAACTAATATAAACTAGTTCCACTATCACTTCGTTTTTTCCACATTCTCTCACATTGATGTTGCGTAACGAAGCGTGCACAGATTACCTCCTCTTCCAGACAGTTCATTCTTTCGGGAGTCAAAACCATGTCTCCAATACCTAGTATTGTTGTAAATGTGCTCATCAAACAATGCTTTTTGCAGTACTCAGTCCCTAACTCACTCATGTAGACATTAACATACTGACTCTCAAACATCTCAAGACTTTCTTCCTTTCATAGAAGTTTGAAAACAGTGTTATTGTAATTAATTTAATTTAAAAGGTGAGTTAATTAATAACACTGAACAACACTTACAACATATTTTTCCGGGACGCGTTTCGAAGGTAACTTAATCCATTATCAACCGGACAATAACTGGGTTTCCATGGTGCTTGATGGTGCAGATGGTGATGCTTCTTCTGGTGTTTCTTCTGGTGGCTGTTCGATGAACTTACTGAAAATGTCTCTCTGAGGAATGTCGAAATTAAATACTCGGTTTCTATTTTTTAAAATAAAGATTTGTTCCCATGTGGACAGTTCTTGTTTTCCGGTTATGTGTTTAAGAAGTTTCGGTTCTAGCTTTATGTCATGATTTTTTGTCCAAAAGTGAAATGCAACCGCTGATTTTTCTAATTGTTTACTATTAATGTAATCTAGAAATTAGATCCAAGGAACCCGTTAGAAACATTAAGAGTAAACAATTAGAAAAATCAGCGGTTGCATTTCACGTTTGGACAAAAAATCATGGCATAAAGCTAGAACCGAAACTTCTTAAACACATAACCGGAAAACAAGAACTGTCCACATGGGAACAAATCTTTATTTTAAAAAATAGAAACCGGGTATTTAATTTCGACATTCCTCAGAGAGACATTTTCAGTAAGTTCATCGAACTGCCACCAGAAGAAACACCAGAAGAAGCATCACCATCTGCACCATCAAGCACCATGGAAACCCAGTTATTGTCCGGTTGATAATGGAGGAAAGTTACCTTCGAAACGCGTCCCGGAAAAATATGTTGTAAGTGTTGTTCAGTGTTATTAATTAACTCACCTTTTAAATTAAATTAAAAAAATCTCAAGACTTATTTTGGCAGACTGCAAGACTGGCTATGCAAAATTAAATGACCAGTAATACTCATTTATCTGTATTACAACTACTTATCATCAGGCTAAATTACTGGATTTCACTCTTATTCCTGAGTGAGTAATATCCTCTATGTGTTGTTTTCTATCTTTGGGCTCTAATATAAGTAGGGAAGAAGAGCTGCTTAAAGAAATCTCAGGTGAATCTACTCAGTATGCTGTCCTAAGCTATTTTTACTCAGTTTACTCACTTTTTTACCATTCATATTATAAGTCTAAGTATGTGAGCTGTTCCCCCTGTAAACCTAAAACAGCAAGCATTATAGTCACAGAACAGCAAACTGGAAGTACAGAAGTGCCAGTTCAGAATAGCGGAATGATTCCTTTACACTTCCAAAGGAAGATGCATTCCTTTGAAACAATGCTGACTCCTTTAACCTTCCGTTAGGTGTGCAGTTTGGAAGAACATGGTTAGCCGCACAGAGCCCAGTGGGCCCTTGCTACACTTTTGTAGTTATATTTAGGCTAAATATACATAGTTATTTATTAGTACTATAGAGCAGCTAAAATATTTAAATACATCACCCATAATTTGTATTGCAATAATGTAAAGAAATTAAATTGTGACTTTCAGGTACATAACTTGTAATTTAAGTTCTTCAGTTACTCAGAATCATCTACTAACTTTTCTGTGAGTAAGCAGCCATCACAAATAATTTTGACATGTTTGTTCAAACAGATGGGAGTGTTGTATTTGACACATGCATGTTTACTTTTGCAGTTTGTTTTGCCCTTGTTACCGGATTCACATCATTTTGTTTTTAATAAGGTTGGCACTGTATTTGGAAACTCATCTGTGGGCTATTACACTTTATATTTTATCTGAAGATCCTTGATAGCACCGCTTTTCTATGCAGCTGTTGTGACAGCAATCCTAGAGATACTGCTCTGAAATATGTGATCTGATTTCCAAGGAAGATATCCCTTGAATTAATATCTGTAATGTTCACTAAATGGTAAAAAATTACAATAATAATGATAATGACAATGCCAATTATTATGATGATGGTGGTGGTGGTGGTGGTGGTGGCGGCGGCGGCGGCGGTGGCAGTGGCGGTGGCGGTGGTGGTAATAATGATAATAATAATAGTAATAAAAATGACGATAATAAACAACTCTGAATAAGCATATGATGTTACCTATAAAATACACAATCAGCACAAAGATTGCTCTCATCTTCCTCTTCTTTGTGATCAGTTTCTGAGTGTAAATATGTGGTTTCCAATTTATATTCAGAATCATCTAATTCATACAAATTGTCATCTGTGGGTAAGGCGTCATCATCGCAAAGTAGACAATGGGATTTTCTAGATCACACCTTTTACTCATGTCCATCACGAAGCACTAGCAATCTTTTGCTATGGCAAAACGATATTACACAGCTTACCAGGAAACAAGCATGCGAGCAATGTGTAAGGAGAGAAGCCACACAGGGTCTGGCTGGCCTCTACAGCACGTAACTGCTGATTATCCATTCTGGCAACCAGAGAAATAAACAGATGTGGTGGTGTTGGCGGTGGCAGTGGCAAGGGTAGTAGTAGTAGTAGTAGTAGTAGTAATTTTTTTGCTTTGGCAGGGAAGAGTCCCTCATGGACGCTACCTTAGCGAGTTGGACTCTTACCAACTAAAAAACCTTGCCCCGTCACATGCCATTCTGGGGCTGCTGGTGGCATTACTTCAGAAATGGCAGTTGTCTAAGCGTTCTAAACTGTCTGTATGTGTCTGTCCTCGGCTTCTTTAACCTGCAATATAGATTAAGATAGGGATTTTACATAACCCATGTTTCTCGATTTTCCATAATCTTATCTCCCAGGTTATTAGCTGTTAACTGGAACCCTAATTTCCATTGGTCTTCATTTCTCTGTAAGTCCGATTGTTTACAGTAGAAGATGGTGTGTTCTACGGTGTCCACTTGTGTACAATATTTTCCACAAGTCATCTTCAGTTTTCCCCATCTTCTTGGCATATCTGAATCTCCCATGTCCCGTCAAGACCTGCTGTCGCTGTTTACAATTTAGCCATTTTTTAATGTCGGGAATGATTTTCTTTGTCCACTGCCCTACTATCATAGTCTCTTTCCATCGTCCTTGCCACTTCTCAATTATTCGCATTATGTTCATCTTCTCTTGTTTAGAGATTAGGCCACCTGCCTCATGTATGACTCTTCTTTCTTCCACTTTTAAATCCATAGGGATACACCCAGTTATGACCTGTAAGGCTCTAGTTGATATAGTCCTATACCCAAAGGTTATTCTCAGAAGCATCTTTCTTTATACCTTATCCATGAGGTTCTTATAAATGTCTTCTTGAAGCACAGGACACCACAAAGGTGCGGCATATAGCAGCACTGAATATATTGCACTGCATAGCAACTGTCTTTTCATGGTACTCGGACCGCCAATATTTGGCATCAGCCTACACAATGCTGATGCCTTCTGCTCTGCCTTTTTGTGGTAATTGTCCTAATATGTTCTCCAAAATTTCCACCATCACCTAACATTACACCCAAATAATGTACTGCTTTACTGGGTGTAATCGTGGTAACTCCAATAGTGAAGAACACTTCCTTGTACTTCCTGGGACCTTTCAGAATCACAGCTTCAGTTTTTTGTTCTGCCAAATCTAATCTATTGGTCTTCATCCATGTCTGTATGCATCTCAAGGACTCGTTTGCTCTAAACATCAACTCTTCTTCATCAATTGCAGTTACGAGCGCCAGATCATCAGCAAAGCCTATAGTATAGGCTCCTGTCGTCAATTTGAGCCGCAGTACTCCATCATATAAAATATTCCATAATGTGGGTCCCAATACTGAGCCCTGTGGTACTCCCGCCGTTACTTGCATTTTGTCCTTCTGATCTAACTGAATATATCTTTTATCTAAATATTGTCTTATTATATTAATAGGATACAGTCAGGGCCGTATATACGTAAGGTCGAACCGGGCAACTGCCCAGGGCGGCAAAATTACTGGAAAGCTGCACCAAAAAAAGCATAGACGTGAAACATCAAGTTCCTTTTGATTCTGGATAAGTTGTTTGAAGAACTGAACAACAGAGTTTCTTCCTACAAAGAATTCAGTGAATCATTTATGTTTTTGACAAATCTGAAGATGCTTAGTCCACTTGAAATTCAGGAAGCATCATCCAGACTTCAGAAAGTCTACAGTTCGGATCTTGAAGATTCAGCATTTGTACTTGAATGCTTACACTTCAACAGCTACATGGAAAAGAATGAAAATGTAACGCACTCTCCTACACAGCTGTAAGGTAACTGTCTAGAGAGTGTTTACCCAAACTTAAACATAGCTCTACAAATATACTTGAGCACTCCTGCTTTCAACTGCTCAACTGAGAAATCATCTGCTCTAAGACGCATAAATAATTATTTAAGAACATCACAAGTGAAGGATCGTCTTAGTCATCTTGGTGTTCTTGCAATTGAATCTGACTTACCAGTGAAAATGGACTATAACGAACTCATAAACTTGTTTGCAAATGACAGAACAAGGAGGAAGCCTCTTGTTATTTACACAGTATATGTTCTGACATCTAATAGGGGCTGATGCCTCTTTAGTGCAAGTTCTTTCTATTAAGATGTTCCTACTTAAATTTTAATAACCTTATTTATGGTGTTTGCCACTCATACTTAAGTATCCAAACTAGTGAAACCATTCTCTATGTTGTGAAAATTTAAGTATAATATATGTCTTGCAAGTTGGGAGGGGGGTGGGGGTGGGTGGCAAATGTTTTTTTGCCCAGGGGCATCAGAGGCCCTAAATTCGGGCCTGGATATAGTGATGTTTTCCTTCGCTGCAATTCTGTGATTATTATACTCCAAGTTGCAGTATTAAATGCGTTTCTCACATCTAGTGTAATTACGCAGACCCATTTATCTTCGGTCTTATTTTTGATTTGCATTATTGATTCCATTGCTTGGCTAGTGGACTTTCCTGAAGCCATATTGATGACAGGATAATCCCTCCTCCTGGTCAATCTCCTTGTCGAGCCTTATCCTTATTAGCCTTTCGTATAGCTTACTCATTGTATTCAGGGGACATAATGGTCTAAAGGCTGATGGTTCTTGCGGCATCTTCCCTCCTTTTAACAGGAGGCTACTTTCCATCCCTCTGGAAATTTCTGATTACCTAGTAAGTTGTTTAAGACACTTAAAACCTATTCCGGAGCTATTTCTACTGTAAGTTTAACAGCTTCTGGGGAATACCATCCAGGCCTGGTGCTTTACATGATTTCATATTTTGCACTGCATTCTGCAATTCTTCCAGAGTAAATGGCATTACCTCATTACTCCTTATACTATTCCCTAATTTATCCTCCCTACTTGGGAATAAATGCTCAGCCACGGTTCTTCTCCTTTCTCTTGTTAATTCAATTGGCATCCTGTTTGTCAGCTGTCCTGTAACCAATTTGTAACCTGCTCCCCAAATGTCTCGGTGAAGTTCATCACACAATTTGTGCCAATGTTTTTTTTTTTTTTTTTTTTTTTTTTGACTTCTTTAATTAACAGGTTAAAAATTGGTTACAGGACAGCTGACAAACAGTAATACATTTCTACTTTCTCTATATTTTACTCTCAGGTCCTCTGCGTGTTGTACTCCAGAGCGCCCTCTTTTGAGTCTTGTCAGCCTACGTCTACTCTGAATACATTTCCATCTCTGGTCATCAATCTGGCTGTTCCACCAGTATGGGAGTTGCGATCTTCCCTTCCTATCCTTACTTATTTGACTAGCCATTGTTATTTCTTGAAGCGTCTTTATCATTCTACCCTGATCGATTTCATCCTTATTGACATCACCATTTTCTAACTTCCACTACAAGATTAATTTAAACACCTCCCAGTTGTATTCTTGCTTAGTTTTTTCTATATTTCTATCCCTACGTCTTATTGTTTCCTTTATTTCAAACTAAATTAGGCTATGGCCACTGAGTGACTCTTCATCCAGCACATTCCAATTTATGATTTTTTCTGCTACTTTCTGGGTGGAGCATGTAATGTCTATGTACAACCCGCAGGCTCCTCTCACAAAGGTTGGTTTATCCCCTGCATTATACACCACCAGGTCCAAAGTTGCCATCCACTCCACGAAGTAATCACCTCTGCGATCAACAGCAGGAGATCCCCATTGGGGTGACTTAATATTTAAGTCAGCATAGATCTTAAAATGTTTAAAAACAATACATACGTAACCTTCTCCCAATCTCAGATCTATTATCTCAACCTTCTTATTAAAAAAATAGACTGCAACGTCCTTTCGCTTGTCCTTAATCCAGTCACTCCTGGACACATATTTCAAGTTTGGTTCACATACAAACATAACATCTATCATCCTTTCCTTTGCAACTGCAGTTGCCATATCATGACTAAATTGCAATCTCATCAAATTGACTTGCAATATACGCATATCTATTGTATTCATTTGGACTATTTTAGCCTTCTTCGTCTAGCGTCTAAGATCATATTCCTGTATATCGGACATTTCATCTGATCCGTTCTATGTCCACTTACTTTACATTCCATACAGAAGGGTGTACTTATGCACTCTTTGGCTATATGTCCCTTCTCTTCACAATTTAGGCAGTTTCCTGTCCTATCTTCTCCCTCTTTACATTGTGCTGCTCTGTACCCAAATCCTAGGCACTTATAGCACAGTGTTATAGTTACCCTTTCCCTCACCTGTAGCAGTGATAGTTGTAGTGGTGGTGGTGGTGGGGGTGGTGGCGGTGGCGGTGGCGGTGGCGGTGGCGGTGGCGGTGGCGGTGACGGTGGCGGCGGCGGTGGCGGCGGTGGTGGTAGACCTTCGTCGCCCTTGCTTTAAACTGCAATGTAAACAACAATGTTTAAGTAACACTTCATTGGCTGATCAAACCGCACAACTTCCATGTAGAGCAAATCAAAATGTAGTGTGTTAACATGCAAAATAGCATTACATTTAAAATAACTTCAAGAATTATTTGCAAACCCAGTTTGAAAATCTTATAGTAACAATAAATGGAATACATAAATATGCAACTACATTCTTAACAGCAATATGAAATGCACGTGGAGAAATACAATCTTGCACTTTGTCTAATTTGCAGTATAAAGTAAGGCAGGCAAAGGTGTTGTAGTAGTAGCAGTAGGAGTAGTAGTAGTAGTGATAGTGATGGTAGTGGCAGTGGTGGTGGCGGCAGGAGTAGTAGTAGTAGTAATCATAGGCATAATGGTGTCTGGTGGAAATAGTACCACATATTGGATTTCTTCTCTTGTACTTTTGGAATGGCTTTCTGATTGTGAACTTGCCTGGGTGGTACTTCTAACGGAAGAAATTGTTAGGGAAGTAATTCTAGAAATTCGTCATTTATGCACGGGAATAATCTGGGTTTTTCAAATAGGCTCGAACATTGCCCAACTTCTAGATTGCCTGAAGTTGTATGGGGTAAAACAAACTTGTCTTTTCACCTGTATTTCCGTTGTGTGTTTTGCCTTTCATTTTGTTTACGGATTATGCATTATGCGGATTACTGATTCATGGCATTAAGTGTACACATTCTTGTTTCACAAATGTTGAAGTACATGTAACTGTTAATGATAAATCCGGTTGGAGAACTGTCATTTGCATTCTACGATGTCTGAATGGCGAGTGTGGTAGTTTGTATGAATTTACATATCTGTTGCCAATCAAGAAACCCTACTCAAGTATTTAGCCTAATGTTCTTGTTATTTTGCAATGTTTTTCTAATTAAATGCAATTAGTCAGACATTTGTTGCATACTTGAAGAAAGCGGAGGGGCAAACCTTTGTCGGAATTGGTTCTGCCGGCTACTTCCAACTACATGGACCTTTCACTTGAATTCCTCACCCCCCCCCCCCCCTTCGCTGTCGTACCTAGGCCCCGCTGTGCACCTTCACACGGTAAACTTCTGTGACACCCTGGTACTACTGGTAACCTTGGATCTGCTACTGAGATATACCATACATAAATACAATAGGGGAGAGGTAATGACGCCCTTGGAGGAGTTTAGGCTGCGGTGTTTCTTAACTTGGATAGAACACCTGTGGAGTGGTTTGATCTTCAGCAAACTGAGCAGCAGTGTACTCAACAAGAGGAACTGATCTGAGACGGTACAGGAATAAAATGAGCTGGCTATCTTGTCTAGATCCGACTGAGTAACAAAATGGCTGACCCTTTTCCAACCTATGAATCACCAGGAAATGAGCTGATAATAACGCACGAAATCTTTTTCTTCATGGACATTCCATTTTCCATTAGGAATGTTGCTTGCCATGAGAAAAGATATATTAATTTTATCCCCGGTGCTCCTCACGCACTGCTATGACAGAGCTAGCCAGCGAATATAGCAGGCTAGCCGTCCCACTCACCCTGGAGTTCGGTGAAATACACAGCCCTGACTGATTGACCAGGGGTGGGTTAGCCTCTAGCCTATCTTTATATGAAGAGACCAAAGCGATGTATTGATAATGAGTACTCTTCCTAAAGACGGCACCAACCAGGCCCCGACACGCATCCCTCAACTACCCAGAATCTTCCTTTCCACCGAGACGGGTCTCCACTCACGACTTACATGTGAGAGGGTGATATGACTGACTCCCTCACCACAAGAAAGAATCCACACCTAGGGAGTCAGAGTGCCTCGGAGCCCTGGGTGTGCCAAAATTCTTGCTTACTGTTGTAGGCCCCTGACATCTATGAGGCAAATGTCATGAGAATTTGGAAGCTTAGATTTATTGTATGGCACTGCAAAATCATCAATGTCATATCCTCAGTTGATTGAATTACTATTCATGAAGAAAAAGTATGTCATCAAAAAGATAAGTTAATAGAATTTCATATGTTCATACATAGAATTAATAACAGCCAATGAAAAGAAAAAGGTCAAAAGTGTTCAGTTGAACATTTTGGAATTATGTAATATGAAAGTCTTAGGAATATCTTAAGATGTAAGACAATCTTCAAGGCTAATCCATCACTGAAGGACAAACGAATGCTCATAGAGATAGCCATAAACCAACCCCGTGGCGCAACAACCCTATCAGGACCAACGCCTACCGCCCAGCAGTTATGTCCCCCAAATGTGCGCACCAAAGGAGTCACGAGTAGGGTGTAGCACTGGAGGATGGTACGTGGTCAGGGCTCCGTTCCTTCCCGACCGGATATGCGGTCTTCACGCTACCCCTTTACTGAAGTAGCTCCTCAAGTGGCCCCTCACGTACCTAACGAGGCTGAGTGCAGCCTGGACCAGACCTCCCAGCGGAGAAAATTCCCATGCTGGTACAGGAGATCGACTCAGGTCCACCGGCTACGGGGCCATCGTTCATGGAGATAATACCGTATTTTATCGCGTAATCCCCCCCCCCTCTTTTTCCCGAAAAATTTGCTTGCAAACACTGGGGAGGGAATTATGCGAGTGGTGCTTCTAGGAATTCAGAAAGGAAGCGAAACCATGTAGTATTATGTAAAAGTTATATACGTATACAGTAATTTGTGAACGAAATGGATACATACCACAGTTTCATTGGGCCTACAATGTATTGTTTCATTGTTTCTTTTCTCTGACTATTCTGCAGTCTCACTTTCGCTACTACCAACACTATTTTCATTTATATATGGCTCAGGTAACACGTCTTCATTTTCACTATTCCACAATATGTCGTCCTCAGAACCATTAATGGCACAAGAAATAAGTTTTTTTTTTAAAAAAACTCTTCTTAACAATATGACGACTTGTAACAAATTGACACTTGTAACAAACACGTTTGCAACTTCACATTTCAATTTTACGATACGTTGTGAAAATGGCAATACGAGTATTTTTGTGGCAAGCATTGCTTCCATTGTTGTCCGTGACAGGCACCGCTGGGTCGATTGTTGTGCATTATCAAGTCATTTGAAGGCCGCTCCAATAAGAACTTACTAGGAGAGGGAATTATGCGATGTTTAATAGGTAAATAATTCTTAGTGGTGGAAAATTCATAGGGGAGGGAAATATGCGAGGGGTGGGGGGCCTTATGCGATAAAATACGGTATACCGGGTGGAAGGAAAGTCATTACATCAATTTAAACCAGTGGAATACCTTGGTATTTGGAACACATTTTTTATCTTACGTGTTTGTCTCTGACCATTTACTGTGGAGATATTCTAGTTTTGTCGAAAACAACCTGGCAACAGTGCAGGTTGTGTGGGTGCTCTCTTTCCCTAGTTCAGTACATAAACAAACAGCGTAACGGTGAGTCTTGAAAACAAAGTCATAGCTTGCCTTGTCCTCCTGTGTTTACTATGCGAGTATAAGCCAATCTCAAGTGTTAGCTCCCAAAACATTAAACAAAAGCGAAACTGTCCGATCTGCTCGTACATTCATAAACCAGGTGAATTCCCTGACCAACCTCAACGCGACGTTGCCGACTTACCTAGCGTCTGCTTAGGTAAGTATTCCCTCCGATACTTATATTCCTAGTAAGTATTCGGAATATTTCCTCACGTCTCTTAAGCGATTAATTATTTAGAAACCCTATGTGAAGTCCCATAACTACTACCGAAGCTATGTCACGATTTAGCTACTCTAGGCATCTTACAAGTAACAAACTGTACTTCGTACATTCCTGTGGAATTATGCATCCAATGTAGATAAAAACTATTTATTTTGTCGAAATTGACTGATCAAAGAACAAAATGCCATTCGACATTTTTGTTTGTAACCCTTCTATGAAGCAGATATTAGAAGGAATGTAATGACTTCCCTTCCACCTTGTATATAATCACCTTTCTAGGCGGCAGTTGTTAACATTGCAGTCTTTGTCACACAAAAAAGCTGAATTTCAAGACATACGAGTAAGTGAAGGCTTATTCAGCCTTGTAACTGACTGCCTACAAACGGCTAGTGTGAAGCATTATCACATTATAGTATACATATGTTCCCTCCTTAATCCAACAGAGTAGAACACATTGTAACAATCATTTCAGATACCTAAATCATGCTCAGGCTGAAAAAGTGTCACTAGCAGAGCAAGTGAGTAATTTTATTGATTTTATAATATAGTTTCTCATATAGAATTTTGAGACAAAGTATAAGGATAGTTACATATAAGGCTCAACTGAGATACACAAACATTTAAATGGTCTATAACAATTTGTATATTGCTGCACTAATGGGGAACCATAAAGGAAAATAAACTTGGGTTCTTCCTTACTGAATAAAGGCAAGAGCAGCAATTAAAATTACTGAAAGGAAAAACTGAAATTCAGTTTTATTTACGGGCGAAATTTAACTGCTGTGGTTCTCAGTATCCCATTCTGCATCTGACATGAAGGCCCACTCAATTTTGCTCAGAGGTCTCTTAATCACACTTCAGGTTCTTTTACATCCTGGATATAATGTACTACACTGAACCGCGTGGTTTACTTTCAATCCGGAGAATGGCATGCTAAGGATTTTTACATCCTCAAAATATCCATCACCCTCAGCCACATTCGATCCCACAATTTTGAAAACCAGAGGCTAGCATGTTACTCTTAGACCATAGAAGATGATAGAAGGATGTTGCGTATACTGGAAGAGAGACAACCAAAACTATTATCTTATTTCATAAATGATATTACCTCACGAGAATGTTTTCCAGAGGCATATGTTCTTGGCTTTCACTATCAGTATAACCACTGATATATTTAGTAAAGTAAGACATAAGTTTTTACTGGTTTTTGTTAGTGCCCCATAGAATAGGCTTACTTGCATTTTATGGGTCCTAAAACCATCCCTTTTGTGTACTAGAGCTTAAAGTTCTAAATTCAGGGTTACTCAAACAAGAATGTTCCTCATGACCTATTTAATTGCATTTGATTTCCTTTTCCTGCTATAAGAGCAAGCTATGAGATATATTCTTCAATGCAAACATATGACAAAAATAGTATAAGTATGGTCAAAATTAGAACTTTCTTAGGGCTTAATGTGGAATATTTATCCTGCCTATATGCAGAAATAAGGAAGCGCATCAGCATTTAAAAATTGTTTCCTACAATAATAACTGACAAATTAATTTTGAGATAGTTTACTTAGGCTGCAAACAATATAGGAAAATTATCTTCCTTTGTACATAATTTAATCACTGCATCCCCATCACTAAAACAATCAAGTTGTTAAACTTTCCCCATCAAATCAAATATAGCTGACCGAGAATATGCAAATTTTACTAAATAAGAAATTATAAAGAGCATAATGAATGGTTTCATCTATTCGTGGATATTTTTATATCCAATTTAACACAAGTTTCATATCAATAGAGAGCTTTGGATTCATTAAACAATCTCATTTATAATGTGAAGATAGAGCAAATTCCTTAACCACTCTCCTGTTGACTGTGAATCAGTGTTCTGGTATTTGACCAACGAGGGAACTCTACTCAAACATTACACTACTGTGACCTCATGAACCAATTTGTGTCTTTTCAAATATGATAACTTAGTAAATGACTTATTGCAAATTATTATTTACTTATGCCAACAAACTTAAAGTTGGTGTTTTTAAACACACAAGCCGTGTATGGGCAAAGTTTGAGAGGTAGAACTGGAACTTAAAAATTCAATGCCACAACTGGGATTTGAACCACAGACCTTCCGCTTACCAGGCGGCTGCTCTAATCATTGAGCTATTGTCACAAAATTTACAATCATAGAGCTTTATGCCTTCGCGAATCAAGTTGTGTGTCTTTAAATTCTGCAACTGAGTAAAAGCCCTGTTACAAATTATACACTTGTGCGGCTTTATGCCTTCATGAATCAATTTGTGTTTTCTCAAATTTGATAAATCAGTAAAATCCTTGTTACAGATGTTACCCTTGTGTGGCTTTATACCCTCATGAATCAATTTATGTGTTTTTAAATGCTGCAAATACGAAAACCCTTGTTACAAATGTTACACTTGTATGTGTTAATGTTTTTATGAGACAATTTGTGTGTTTTCAAATTTGATAACTCAGTAAAAGCCTCGTTACAAGTTATGCACTTGTGTGGCTTCATGCCTTCATGAATCAATTTGTGTGTTTTAAAATTTGATAACGTAGTAAAGTCTTTGTTACAAATATTACATTTGTGTGGCTTTATGGCTTCATGAATAAAATTATGTCTTCTTAAACTTCACAGATCAGTAAAATCCTTGTTAGATGTGTTACACTTATGTGGCTTTATGCCTTCGTATATCAATTTATGTGTTTTTAAATGGTGCAAATGCCTAAAAGCCTTGTTACATATGTTACAGTTGTGTGGCTTTATACCTTCATGTACCAATTAGTGTGATTTCAAATTTGATAACCGAGTAAAAGCCTTATTATAAAAGTTACACTGGTGTGGCTTTATGCCTTCATGAACCAGTTTGTGTGATTTGAAATGTGATAATCGAGTAAAACTCTTGTTACAAATGTTACACATGTGTGGTTTTATGCCTTCATGTATCAGTTTATGTCTCTTCAAATTTGATTCCTCAGTGAAAGCTTTGTTACAAATGTTACACTTGTATGGCTTGATGTGTTCAGCCATGATGGCAATTTTCCCATCATCAGATATTTCTGAGCATATACTTATTTCTATTAAAGATATATTGGTAACTACACTTTTGATACTTGGAAATTTTCTACCACCTTGACATTCAGCACTATCCTTATTCATTTTTAAACTTATGCCACTTCCTAAGTATTCACTGGAGCATAAATCTGGTGTATAACTGGTAACACCTTTGTATAAACTGAAATATAAAAAATAACACCATCAGTAATTACCAGAACACAGGTATGAATAAATACAAGTGGAATTAACAGCTGATTTCAGTGCTTTGGGAAAGAAACATAAATTACGGCCTGAAAATTACGTTTATACTAAATTGGTTTAGACTTAATGACTAGTGAATAATGGGAGACAACTCATACTGATAGTTACATAAGCATCCAAGCTGTAAAGGCATTTGCTCATAAATTTGCTAAATTGAATGGTTTGAGTTATAGGATAATGCATACACCCTTTAATAAAAAAGCATTAACACAGAATATAAGCACATAATCATCGCATTAATGAATGGGTTTAATACATATTTTGAACATAAAAATGGATTAATTGAATTGCCAAAAGACTGTAAAGGAAGTTTCTAATATCAAGAAAACAAAAGATGATTGTATTTTTGGACAATTTACATACCATCCTTGGGCTAATAGAAATTAACAAAAATGTTCAAAAACAAAATAATTTTGATTACTCATAATAAATATAATATAAACAATTTGGTTTATGTTTTCTTAGTAAGGCAATATTTAAAATTATAAAAAATCTGTAATTTATCTATTTATGTTTGGTTTGAGACAAGATTTACTATGGTAAAATTAAAGGTCATTTTGAAACCACATTAAAGGAGCATTTTAGAAGTATTAAGTATAAACAGATGGATAAATCAGCTGTAGAAGAACATTTTTGTTGATTTGACCATTAAATAAATCCAGATGGTCAAATTATTAAAATGAAATGGACCTATAGATTTAATGGTTTGGGAAATATATATTTTGAAAAATCATGGCTTAATCATTTTGGAATTCTGTCGATTGATTCTGGCAACAAATGTTTTGCTTAAAACAGTTGGTAATACAATAGGAAAAAACATGTCGCCTAACATCACTTATTTACTGTCACAATTGTCTTTATCTTGCTTCATTGTCATTAGCTTATTTCTTCATTCATTAAAGTAAACAATATGTATAAAGTGATAAACGTCAATAAACAGCAGTAGGCCGTATGTTGTTTTGTTAACAATGCTGTCAATTGCGGGGAAAGAACAAGAAAGAAACCGAAAAATAGTAACATTTTTAGGGAAGATTAAAGATGGATCAGCAGAATAAGGAACAAAATATCAAAAAGAGATAAGGGACAAAACAGACAGAAGCACAGAGATCAAGTTTCAAAAACTGCACAACCATGCACTGCTGGCACTGTAACTCAGTAAAGAGCCGGCCTGCTATACAATGGGTCCAGGCTTGATTTTTACCTGGGGAGTATGAACTTTCTCTAATATGGATTATTGCTTATTCTCCCAAGAGCCTGGAAGTATGAATGAGAATGTGAATGTCAGTGAATTTAATGTATAAAAACCCTAAAGACCCAAAAACCCAATACTAAATGAGGAACTTCATTGGCTATAGGCGATGTGTTCCACAGGAGAGGCCACCAATATGAAGGCGGGATATAAATAAATCTGTGGGATGTATACACGACAGTAAAAAAAAGAAAAGAGTTGTATCATAGCAACAAGGTTCTATTGTTGTAGAATGAATGGCAGTAAATAAAGTTTTAAGTAAGCGATAGCATTTTGTATATTTACATAGCATACACACCCCATATAATTGGTGAATTCCGACGTGATAATTTACGACTGCATCGCAAGTCAACATGAATGAAAGCGAAAATCCGCTTGAGGAAACTAATCAGGTAAGGATCCCGGAATTTTGGGTAGAAAAACCAGAAATTTGTTTTTTTCAAGTCGAAGCACAATTTAAAATTTCAAAAATAACCCAGGAAGACACCAAATTAACTACCTGGTTGCTCAACTTGAACCTAAATATCTAGAAAATATCTGGGACATAATTAAAGGTTCCGAATCGAACAAATATTCTGCTGCCAAGGACCGTCGTTTGAATACGTTCAAAGAAAGTGAAGAAAAGCAAATAAAACGCTTATGAACGGGTTGTGAGCTCGGAGATATGAAACCAAGCCAACTTTTAAGGAAAATGCAATCTTTAGCTGGCATTAACATATCCGAGAGAGTACTTCGCACTCTCTGGTTAGAAAAGTTACCGAACTCCATTAAGAATGTTTTGATAGTGTCTGACGAGGGCTTGGAGAAGATTGCTATTATGGCAGATAAAATTATTGAAATTAACTCCCATAATGAGCTTTACAGCATAAATAAAACAGCTAGTACGGATAATGAAGTATCCGAACGCAACTGCGACGCCATAACCAAACTTTCTGCGCATACATATATCTGCTTTAGAACAGCGTATAGCCTCATTACAGCCTGTTAGGCCTAGAAGTCGAAGCGCCAGTCGAAATCGACGTAGCAGAAGATATAAGCACAATTTAAAATATTGTTATTATCATTTTAAGTTCGGAAACAAATGCTTTCCTGAAAAATGTCAACCTCCATGTTCATGGAATGATCCGGAAAACTTGAAAAAATTAGTCGAGTGGGCAGAAAACTCTGCTACTGAAACTATTAATAATAGCTGCAAATCCCGCTTATTTGTGCGTGACAAAAAAACGGATTTACGATTCCTTGTGGACACGGGCTGATGTCTCCATAATTCCGGCAAATGCCAATAACAAAAATTCACATTCAAATTTTGAACTGTATGCAGCAAATAATACAGAGATTCCAACTTATGGGTTTAAAACCACGAATATTGATTTAGGATTCCGCAGACAATTCCAATGGCCTTTTATAGTAGCAAAAACTAGCAAGGGAATTTTAGGAGCTGATTTTCTTTAAAAATTCAATTTATTAATTGACCTAAATAAAAGACAACTAATTGATGGTGAAACAAAACTCTGCATCAAGGGTGAAATAACAGCTGTTACAGCTAATAATATAATTAGCACTATGTTAAAAACTCAAAAATTTGCTGATTTACTATTCAACTACCCAAATGTAACCAAATCTCAATTGGTACCCACAAAAATTGAGCATGGTATCCAGCATTTCATTCCAACAGAAGGAACACCAACACATTGCAGACCAAGACCACTGGATCCTCAGAAGCTTCACATTGCCAAACAGGAATTCCTGTTCATGCAAGATAATGGAATTATTCGGCCATCAAAATCTGAATGGGCTAGTCCCCTGCATATTGTCCCAAAGAAAGATGGAACTTTCCGACCATGTGGTGACTATAGACGGCTGAATGCTCAAACTATCCCTGATCGATACCCAATACCTCGGATTGAAGATTTTCAACATACATTAAGAGGAAAAAAGGTATTTAGTAAAATTGATGTCTTCAAGGCATACTTCCAGATTCCAGTAGCCGAAGAAGATAAGCCAAAAACAGCAATAATAACTCCATTTGGATTGTATGAATTTAACGTAATGCCATTTGCACTTAGAAATGCACCAAGCAGTTTCCAACGCTTCATTAATGAAGTATTTAGAGGATTAGACTTTGTCTTTCCATATATTGATGATTGATTGCTTCAAAATCTAATGAAATACATTGTGAACATCTCAAGATGGTATTTGAAAGACTTAATAAATTTGAACTCCACTTAAACGTCTCTAAATCAGTATTTGGTGTAGAACAACTAGAATTTTTAGGACATTTAATCACCAGTGAAGGTTCCAGACCTCTAGCAGATAAAGTGAAAGTGATTCTTGACTACAAGCTACCAGAAACAATTCATGATCTTCGTTTGCTCTTAGGCACTGTTAATTTCTATCGACGGTACCTTAAAAATGCAGCAGAAACACAAGCTATGCTACACGACTACCTGAAAGGCGCAAAAAAGAAAGATAAACGAAAAATTGAATGGACTCCTGAAACTATTCAGCAATTTGAGAAATGTAAACAAGACTTAGCTAATGCAGCAATATTAACATTTCCAGATCCAACATTTCAACTAGCATTAGTGGTAGATGCAAGTGACTTTGCAGTTGGAAGTGTTCTAAAACAATATGATGAAAATGGATGGAAACCCATCGCCCTCTATTCAAAGAAACTAAACATGGCACAGAGAGCATACAGCACCTATGATAGAGAATTGCTAGGAATCTATCTCTCTGTCAAACAATTTAAGCATTTTCTTGAAGGAAAAGATTTTATAATATATACGGATCATAAACCACTTATGTTTGCGTTCAAGCAGAAAAATGAGAAAGCATCCCCACGACAACTGCGACATTTACAATATATTTCTCAATTTACAACAAACATATAGCACATTAATGGCAAAGACAACATAGTTGCAGAAAACTTGTCGCGTTTAGAGTCCGTCTCTGTCATCGATTATGATGCAGTTGCTGACGGCCAACAACAACACAAGGAACTGAAACAACTTCAAGAAGAAAATCCCAATTTAAAGTTCAAAAGTTATCCATTACCATCTGGTAAAACATTATGGTGTGGTGTATCAACCAATGACATAAGGCCTTATAGTCCAAAAGAATTTCGTAAGCAGTTCTTTCTTCACATTCATCATTTAGCACATCCTGGAATCAAATCAACAGTAGTACTAATGACCTCTAGGTTTATTTGGTCCAACATTAAAAAAGATGTAAAAGAATGGACTCAAGCTTGCCTGGCATGTCAAAAGAGTAAAACAACGAAACACACCAAATCATCAATCAGCACTTTCCAAGAAACAGGTGAGCGATTCAGTACCATTCATGTTGATATTATTGGTCCACTTCCACCTTCAGATGGCTATCTCTTCTGTCTCGCTTGTATAGATCGCTACACTAAATACATGGAAGCTATACCAATGCAAAATATCACAGCTGAAACAGTGGCAAAATCATTTTGTGATCACTGGATAGCTCGTTTTGGAGTTCCAAGCACTTTAATTACAGACCAAGGAAGACAATTTGAAAGTCAACTTTTAAAGAAACTTTCAGAACTTTGTGGTGTGAAACTTAAACATACAACTCCTTATCATCCGCAAAGCAATGGAAAAGTTGAACGTCTGCATCGCACAATGAAAACAACTATATCGCACACAACTCAATAAAGTGGACAAATACGCTTCCCACAGTTTTACTTGGTCTACGTGCATCATTTCAGAACGGCACAAACAGTTCGATAGCAGAGATGGTGTATGGCACACATATCAGGCTTCCTGGTGAATTTTTTGATCAACCTAAAGCTGTAATGGAACCAGAAGGTTTTTTATTTAATCTTCAAAACACATGCAACAACTCAAACCTTTAGAAGTTAAGCATAAAACTTCCCTATCTGTGTTTGTGCTTAAAGATCTCAGCAAATCTTATATATTTAAACGAGCAATTCTTGTATATATACATATATTTATTCCGCGCAACTTGGAAACGGCTCTAACGATTTTGATCAAATTTTGTATTCAGATAGAGTTTTGCCTTTTAAGTTCATCTATATAGGTGTAATTCCCGAAAAAACGCGATTATACATAAAAAATAACATTTTTTTATTCCCGCTTTTACAGTGCAATTCTTGTATATATATCCCCGTATTTCAGAAATGACTCTAAAGATTTGGTTAAATTTTTGTATACATGCATATTACATTCAGTGTTTTCTCTACTCACTTTCAGGTAACACATTCACATCTCTTTCTCTACTCAGTCTTCTATAAACAATTTTCCATAAAAAAAACAATGATTTTGCACCAAAAACATTTTATCCCCACTTTTAAAATAAGTCATATCATGTTCTGTATGTTTGAAACAGAAGTGCTATTACATTCACACTGTTTTCTCCTCTCACTTTTAGGTAACACATTCACATCTCTTTCTCTACTCACTCTTCTGTAAACAATTTTCCATAAAAAGTGATTTTGCACCGAAAAACACTTTTATCCCCACTTTTAAAATAAGTCAAACCATGTTCTGTGTGTTTTAAATAGAAGTGCTATTACATTCACGCTGTTTTCTCATCTCACTATTAGGTGATACATTCACATCTCTTTCTCTACTCACTCTTCTACAAATGAGTCATGCAATTTTCTGTACGTTTGAAATAGAGATGTTGCATATTACTTTCACAGCGGTTTCTCTACTCACTTTTAGGTGGCACATTCACATCTCTTTCTCTACTCAGTCTTCTATAAACAATTTTCCATAAAAAACGTGATTTTGCACCAAAAACACTTTCATCCCCACTTTTAAAATAAGTCAAACCACGTTCTGTATGTTTGAAATAGAGATGCTGCATGTTACATTCACAGTGGTTTCTGTACTTACTTTTAGGTATCACATTTACGTCTCCTTCTCTACTCACCCTTCTATAAATAAGTTTCCATAAAAAACGTGATTTTGCCCCAAAAACACTTTTATCCCCACTTTTAAAATTAGTCATACCATGTTCTGCATATTTTAAATAGAAATCCTATTACATTCACACTGTTTTCTCCTCTCACTATTAGGTAACACATTCACATCTCTTTCTTTACTCACTCTTCTACAAATAAGTCATGCAATTTTCTGTATGTTTGAAATAGAGATGTTGCATATTACTTTCACAGCGGTTTCTCTACTCACTTTTAGGTAGCACATTCACATCTCTTTCTCTACTCAGTCTTCTATAAACAATTTTCCATAAAAAGCGTGATTTTGTACCGAAAAACACTTTTATCCCTACTTTTAAAATAAGTCAAACCATGTTCTGTATGGTTGAAACAGAAGTGCTATTACATTCACACTGTTTTCTCCTCTCACTATTAGGTGATACATTTACACCTCTTTCTCTACTCTAACTAAACTAAACCCCGGCACGAAATCCCACGAGGGGCCAAGGCCTACTGCCCAGCCGCTGCGTCCCCCACCTCTGCCCACTACAGGCGTCATTGGTGAGTTGCAGTACTGGAGGGTGGGACGTGGTCAGCGCCCCGAGCCCTCCCGGCCAGTTATGCGGTCTTCTAGACCAGTCTTTCTCTACTCACTGTTCTACAAATAAGTCATGCAATTTTCTGTATGTTTGAAATAGAGATGCTGCATATTACATTCACAGTGGTTTTTCTGCTTACTTTTAGGTATCACATTTACATCTCATTCTCTACTCACCCTTCTATAAACAATTTTCCATAAAAAACGTGATTTTGCACCAATAAAACACTTTTATCCCCCCTTTTAAAATTAGTCATGCCATGTTCTGTATATTTTAAATAGAAATGCTATTACATTCACACTATTTTCTCCTTTCACTATTAGGTATCACGTTCACATCTCTTTCTATACTCTTCTATAAAGAAATCATGCAATTTTCTGTATGTTTGAAATAGAAATGCTGCATATTATATTCATACTGTTTTCTCTACTCACTCTTAGGTAACACATTCACATCTCTCTCTACGCACTCTTCTACAAATAAGTCATACAATTTCGTGCATGTTTGAAATAGAAATGCCACGTATTACATTCATACTGTTTTCTCTACTTGCTTAACTGTTTCTCTACTTACTCTTCTAGAAATAAGTCATACAATTTTGTGCATGTTTGATATAGAAATGCTGCATGTGACATTCACAGTGTTTACTCTACTCACTTTTAGGTAACACCTTCACATGTCTTTCTCCACTCACTCTTCTACAAACAATTCATATCATCTATACAACTTGAATGTTTGTATATATCTAACTGTTATTCTCGAAAACCGCTTAACCGATCACCGCGAAATTCGGCACGTATATGTATTTCTTTCATTGAGAGTTTTTATGGTAACAATTTTACTACACAATATATTACTTTCAAATTGTTTTCTACTCGCTTTTCTTTTACGTAGCGCATTAATGTATCCTCTGTTTGCCCTTCAACATACAACTCATTAATATTCTAGGATTGAAATATAAATGCAGCGTATTACATTCACACGATTTCCTCTACTAATTCTTCCTTTACGAGACACAATCAGTCTTCTTTCGCTCTTCGCCCTTCAACATATAATTCATACAATTTGCTATATGTTTGAAACAAATACAACGTATTGCATTCATACTACTTTCTCTACTCACTTTTGTTTTACGTAACAATTCACATGTTATTCCCTATGGTTTATGAACTTCATACATACCAAGGCCTATACATATCTTATGTTGAAGAGTGATTAAATTCCAAAACAGGTTCACCGATCGCCATGAAAAGTGACATATCTAATTTTTTTCATGGCGAAGGTTTTTATGCAATCCATTTCACCACGCAATGTATTACGTTCACATGGTTTTCTCTATTCCCTTTTCTTTTACCTAACATACTACTCCTTCTTCTGCAAACAATCCATACATTTTTCCATACACTTGAAATATAAATGCAACGTATAACATTCACACGGTTTTTCTACTCATTTTTCTTTAGTAAAACACAATCACATTTCTTTCACTACTCCCGCTTCGACTAACAATTACGAACAATTCATACACTTTTCTATATGTTTGAAACATAAATGCGTAGTACATTCACATGGCTTTATCAACCACCTTTTCTTTCTGTAGTATTTGATATTCTTCAACATTATGAATATTAAAAATAGAAGCACTATTGACAGTGAAGTATTCTTCAATTTGAGGTTATTTTGAGTCACTTATTTACACTTACCTTCACTACTAAACTGCTTTTTTAAAGCGGAAACGTTTTCAGGACCATTCGATCCCATCATCAGCAGTTACCCAACGGCTGATGATGGGATGTCCTGAAAACGTTTCCGCTTTAAAAAAGCAGTTTAGTAGTGAAGGTAAGTGTAAATAAGTGACTCGAAATAACCTCAAATTCTTCAACATTGCTTTTGCTTAGTGTCGCTCCGGTGTTTTAATAAAAAATAAAGAAATAGTTAAAACAGTAAAGTAATCACAATTGGTGTCCGGAGTGCGACGAAAAGCACGATATGGAACAGATGATGAAACAAATGTTAACCAAGACGGACATAATGGGAAATGAAATGAATTCCGGAGGAAACATATGAAAACCGGATTGGAAAAATGTAAACTACGGAATAGAAAATATGGGAACAAAAATGGAAGGCAAATTGAAAATGTAAACTCCGAAACGGAAAAGATGAAGACGGGAATTCCAATATGAAGACAGGTCTATCGAAGAATACTAACGAGCGACTGGCCGGGGTTAAGGAAGCCATGGAAGAACTCGATGGAAGTATGAAGGACCTTGGCCAACGTGTTAACGTCCTGGAGTCAATCACAGCAGCAAAGAACTGAACTCCATAATGGAACAAATGCTCGACGAAAACCTCAAACTGGGTGGATATCTATGGGGGAGGCCTGCTTTCAGCAGTACACATTTTACAGCTGAAATGATGGTGTTTATGGAATATTTTTATGTATTTCTATATCTCTTGTGTCTCGGACATTACTCTTAACAATTGCGACAAGTAGTTTTATTTAGTTAACGTTTTGCCTTTCAGGTTTGTCTAAATAAGTATCTTCTCCCACAAAAAATAAGATTTCACAAAAACAGAGGCGAAAAACACCGTATTTGTGAGAATTTACAGAGTCAAGAAAGCTCTGCAACCACAATATGAAGGTCCTTTTCAAGCCATCAAAAAAACTGCAAAATATTTCACACTCAAAATTAAGGGAAAACCTGTAAACATCTCAATTGATCGTCTGAAACCAGCATATTTTATTAGTGCAGATGATGATACTTCAATAATACTCCCAGAAAAGCAACACACTTCTCTAAAAGAACCAAAGTAATAACAACAGTCTACATCTAATTCTCAAAGTCAATCAGATGAAGAAAAAACCACAAAAAAGACTCAAAGTGGCACATCGGTGAAATTCCCTAGTCGCTACTTACATAGTGTTATATACATTTAGTATATCTGAATTTGTATCGTAACTTGCTTACTGGAAGAGGAGTGATGTGGGATGTATACACGACAGTAAAAAAAGGAAAGAGTTGTATCATAGCAACATTCTACAACAACAGAACCTTGTTGCTATGATCAACTCTTATCTATTTTTACTGTCGTGTATACATCCCACAGATCAATTAAAACAAAGCAATGCAAAAGGCCAGGATATCAGACATGCTGGGGAGCAGATTGATTTACAAATCAGATAAATTTGCACATAACATTAGGAAAACTCAGAGAATTATGTGATAGATATCCTGTAACTATCTGGTACAAATAAATGTGTCATGTTAATGGAAACACTAAAAGCAGTAAAAATATATTTACTATGATGTAATCTTACAGAAATCAAAGAAAGCAATTTAAGAAAACAATTAAATGGGTCCATGGGTTCAAAGGTTTGGGAAAAGATATTCATTTTGAAAAATAAGGACTGCATAGTGAATTTTTAAATGCTGATTTATCCTGTCAAAAATTTGTTTTGCTTTCATGGTTGGTAAAACAACAGGACCAAATACATTGCTTGGTGCCTATAACAATAGTGACTGGAATAACAGTCTACATTAATGAGATAATAATATATGAGGTTGATTCAAATATAAATGGTAATTTTGTTAAAAATATTTATTGATTAAATATTCACAAAAGTGACTACATCAACATTTCTCTACATAGCTTCCTTCACACTGTACACATTTTTGCCAACGTTTTGGAAGCTTGAACATTCCTTCTTCAAAAAAAGTTTGAGGGCGTGTTGCCAACCAATTGCACACATCCTCCTCGAGGTCGTCGTTGCTTTTGAACTCTTTCCCTCCAAGAGATTCTTTCATGGGTGCAAGCAAAAATAGTCTGGGGGAAGGGAGGGGGGACAAGTCTGGACTATTGGGAGGGTGTTCAAGGGTTTTGCAGTGCATGGCCACCATTGTGTCCATTGTCAAATTGGTGGTGTGAGGCGTAGCATTGTCTTGGACAAGGATGACATCTCTGATGAGCATACGACATCTTTTGCTGCAGTAGGCAGCTTTTACAGACCTTAACAATTGGCAATAGTAAGCTGCAGTCACTGTACGTCAATCATGAAGAAAATCAACCAACTTCTGATGTGATTTCTTCAACAGTGGAGTGGTGATCACCTTCAATAAGCTCTTGAACGGCACGAACTCTCGATTCTGTGACAGTGTAGTGTCCCCAAACTGTACCCTTAAACGAGTTAAAATCTGTGAAGGTTTAACCCCTTCATTGGTTAAAAACTTGATAATAATGTATTGCACAACAGACAAAGGAACCTCATGACTCATGACTGTACTGACGCCAGAACCTAGCGAAGCAGCTAACAAAGCTAGCTCCCCCTCCCTAACACACCAACCTTCAACCCCCCACTCCACTGCCCCACTTTGAAGGAGATAGTCACAGAACAAGGGGTCCATGAACCGTGTTACACTCACCATATTCAGAGTATAGTTCTAACACTAACAGGGAATATGACAATGTGTCTGGTGATAACTTATACAACTTGATCAAATAACTGTGTTATACTTCTATGTTCAGTGAACAATTCCATAACTAACACTAACAGGGAATATGACAATGTGTCTGGTGATAGTTATTTATACAACTTGCTTAAATAACTGTTATACTCATTATGTTCAGTGAACAGTTCCATATCTAACACTAACAGGGAGTATGACAATGTGCCTGGTGATAGTTACTTATACAACTTGATCAAGTAACTGTGTTATACTTCTATGTTCAGTGAACAATTCCATATTTAACACTGACAGGGAATTTGACAATGTGTCTGGTGATAATTGTATATACAACTTAATCAAACAATTCCACTGTGATGATTAAGAATGAAGAACATTTATATATGTAATACTAAAAGGGAATATGAAGAAAATTTAGTAGAAATAGGTAGTCAATTGTACTGAGAATCAACCGGATCACTTACCTTCAAGGTTTTGTGGAATAAAAGTCCTCATGTGTTTCATCCTGTAACATAATAAGTCACTTTTAAGACACATTCTCTACTTTAACCCAATGATATTTATCTTCAAAAAGAGGAGCAGAAACAAAATGAACACTTTCTGTGTAATCTACAGAGAAGAAATAACTTCACATAAAAGCAAGCCAATGAACATAAATAATGATCTTCCATTTAAACACATAAAGTTTTGTAGCACGAAGTAAAGACATACCCATCTGTGAATTTCTGAAGATTCCTTTTCCATAAATAGTTAAAAATAAATATTATATTCATCGCCCTTAAACAGAAGTATTAGAAACGGTGATGTGTTCATACTTTGATAATTATAAATATTGTTTCAAATGCAACTCTTCTTTAGAGTATGACATTCCTTGAGCTTCCATGTGCAAACGTCCCTAATTGAATGCTCCTGGGATGATGTCACATTGCTAAGAAGGCAGAGAGTAACTCGGAGAATTTAGTTCTAAAACTCTACAGCAGCAAAACAAGTTATGTGGTCATAACTGTAAATGTACAGAAAATAAAAGTAAAAGAAAGCATGAAGGAAGTCATGAAAGACTTCAGCCATTGGTTAATGCCCCAGAGAATGACAGGGAACATGTTAGCATCCTGAAAGACAGGGATGACAGCAGTACAATGCAACTGAATGCCAGGGTGGGTCAAATTCTTGGCAAAAATCCTAAGGGCTTAAATTAAACTTTAAAACTATTTTGTTGTTTAATGACACTGTCAATTGCCAGGATCACATCAGCATTGCTAGTGTGCCGGAATTTCGTCCTGCAAGAGTTCTTTTACATAACAGTAAATCTACTGACATAGAGCTGTCGTTTTTAAGCACACTTAAAAACAATCGGTGTGGACCGGATTTGAACCCATGAACTTGGGATCAGTAGACCAGCGTCTAACCAACTGAGCCAGCCAGAGACTAAGAGCTTAAAGGTCCAGATGGTGACACAACATCTGCACATGTCAAATGGACATTTTAAGCTAAACACACTTTATGACTGTAAAATGAAGACTAACCTCATCACCCTGCTACACATATTTAACTTGGAATATGTGATTCACTTTCTGACCAGAATTCATATGAACACTATATCTTCATAGGCTGAGCAAAAATTCTACATTTAAGCTCTATTGTTAATGGCATCTCAGGTTTGAGCAGGTCTTGTTATCAAGAAACCAAATGACAATAGGAAAACTAAATTACAAGATGAATTAGTTATAAGTATCCATAAATTTAAATTGGTGTAGAAAATGAAATGTAGACTTTGTCTCTGCCAACACCCAAGTAGGTAAATGACATATTTGACAGTTTCTCAAACTAATGCTATTAACACCTGAAGTGATTTTCCCTAAGTAAATAATGAATTTGTCACAGATAATGAAGGTCAAACCTTATTTACTTAAGCCTGAGGAAGATATGTGCAAATAAAAGAAATATGTTCTTAGTATATCCCACAATTTTTGACCCAAACATTAGAGTATACTACAGTGCATATTGTAAAATACTTAACAGAACAATAAATGAAGCCAAAAGAAGGTATTACTCACTTGCTGCAATGAATATAATAATAAAAAGCATTAAACAGCATGGAATATAATAAACACTGTAACACAAAAAAGTAATCTAAACAGTAATAATGCTCACTATTGCAAATAAAAGACCTCTTATTGCTGTGTTGCTTTCAAGGAATAAGTTTACCTAACTTATATAACAGTTTAATAGCATCTATTGTTTATATATTAGGAAGTATCAGTACAGAATATGCATGTCAAGTTGATTTACATTATAAAACATACATTTTATAATTCACAGTGTACCTTTATAAGGAAAAGCAACAAAATCCATGTAACTGCAGTGAAATAGAGCCCCATCATTATGGATGCGTGCCCTGACACTGTATGTTAAATTAACTTTTATTACAGCTTCATTTGACTGCAGTTTCTCAGACTCATCTCATGACACTTCACAATGGTTAGCCAAGCCATTACATCTTACTTTAACAAGTATGGCTATTTTAGGCACTTGCCTAAAGATGTCACTAACTCTTGATGGCTTTTTCTGAACTGATGGAGAAAGTTGTGTACAATTGAGAAGTAGAATACTTGGTTTTAAACATTCTCTCATTATCCCAATTTGAATATAGAAAGAAAAGAAGAAAATTACAAAGAGCTTCATAATACTAACTTCAAATAACCTATAATTAAACTATTATAAAGGAAACTGTATTCAACTGAAAACAAAGCATAAGCAAGTGAATGAGCTACCACTCAGAAACAACAATTACATGTAAGAGAAGTATCTGATACAAAATCTCCTGGAGATAAAGAGCTCAGCAGGAGAAATGCCTTAGGAACTGCATACTTTGTCTACTTTCACTCCCTGGTGTAATATGGAGGTAACTAACTGCAGAGCAAGAAAGGTAGTGCCAGCAGTGACTCGGCACTTGGTGGGGCACAGACAGGCCCAGGTGCTTCACACAGCATGCCAGGCATGAGAAAATCAGTTGAGGGTTGTGATAGTCCAAATGACTGTAGAATGTCAATGAGAAGAAGATAGCTGTGCATTCGTGGACAAATTTTAGGTAATAAAGTGATATAAAAGTAACCAGACTGGATTTTGGTGGTTTGGTCACACTGGTAGCACAAGTACGATATGAATACCATGACGGAGGCAATGCTTGAGAAACTGTTGGCTGGTATGGCAGAAATGAAAGTAGATATGGAACCCAAATAGGACAAAATGAAGGAAGTTGGTATCTGAATTGAATGAGAATATTGGCATGGAAAATATGCAGCCAAAAGTGGAAAACAACTCTGGAATGAAAGACATGAGGACGGAAATTAATAATTTAAACTCCGGAAAGGAAGAAATAAAATCCAGAATAGACAAGATGGGAAAATTAAGTAATAACAGTGAACTCTATAATGGCAGAAATGAAAATGGAAAGAAAGACACACAGGAAGAGGTGAAGACAGAAATAAATTCCAGGATGGAAAAGATGACAGAAATGTCTGAGACAAAGATGGAGCTGTTCACAAAGATTGATGGGGAAACAGAAGGCATGAAGGAAGACAACAAAGAACTCAGCAGGAAGATGGGAGACCTCTGCCAGTTCATGTACGTTGTGCAGGACGAGGGGGAATGTGTTAAGAATCCTGGAAGGAACAGCTGATGGCAGTATCAAAGAACTATATGGCAGGAGCGGACAGGATAGCACGGACCTGGGGAAGGAGGGAGCATCTTTGTGGCCAAGGTGACAGTTGCACCTGTCTTTGAGAATGGAAGTTTATCAGACGAAGACAAAGAGTCAGCTCAAGGACATCATTGAGGATCCCCTAGTAGAGTGATGTAGCCAATGATATGTCATGAAGGTGTACCAGCAGGGCAGCCTACAAGCAAGTGAGGCACAAGTAAGAACCAACATGGCATGGGAAGTGGCGGAAACAGTAAAGCCATCCAATCAGGTGATGATGAGGGGTGTGAATAGAAGAATGGAGGACATCATCTTGGGCAACAGAATACAGGGGAAGCAACAGTGGACATGAGTGCAGCAGTGACGTGATTTGGCCAGATGTGGCGGAGAATACACCGATGAGTAAACTGGATTGATCCTACAAGATAAGCCAACATCAATTGACAGCTTGCTTGTGGAGGAGGCATGGCAGGAGTTGACCTTGGGTAGAGCGTTACAGGTCTGTGGGTGTTCATCCTGAGGGTGGCCGAGTGGTACTGGGACTGGATGCCCTCAAGAGCAACCAGGCAACAGTCGACATTGGCAGTTGGGCCCTGCAAGTTGACCATGACCTTCTAATGCTATGGAACTCCTCTGATCATCTGGAGAAAAGCAGGATGACCCTGAAGGAGGGCCCACCAGTAGCAAATTAGCTCACAAGGTGCTCCATGGAGGTTGGTGGTCATGGAACCTGGGGGGCTGTTTTTATATCATAAATGGGAAGGTTCGACAACACATCTGTGTGAAGGGCAAGCTGAGGAATGTCCATCACAACCGGGAAGTTTGTCACAGAGCTTTCAAGCAGGATGGTGGACATAGCCCTATCCAGATCAAGGGAAGCTACCCTATAACATTGCCAAGGACCATTGCACCTGGAGAAGTGATATGATGACAAAATCCACCACACCTAATTGCTGCTGAGAGAAGAAGCTAGTGGCACAATGGGATCATCTGGTCAATTACAACAATGGTGGTCAGGATAACCAACATTGAGGGAACAGTGTCACATCAGATTCTGCCTTCAGCAGGAGAAGGACGTCGCCAGGCTGCTTCATGCCACGTGGCAGGCATGTGAGCAGGCAGAGCCTTTAGAGCCACTCTGCCTAGTGCGACTGCTATGCGCACCTGAGTGTAACAATCGAAGTGGCAGAAACAAAAGGAGTTTCTAGAACATTCTTGAGACTTGTGAATCCTTTCCAGTGTGTATGTAGCAGTCAACAAAGTTGTGATATCATGCCCAGTATATAAGGAGGCTTGAGAAGAACAGTTGCCAGTGAGTGTAACACAGCTGTGTATGTGTGTCGTCCTGTTAGTATATCATAAGAAGAGTCAACAAGCGTCGCGAGTGATTGTAACATCATAATTAGGTCATGAGAGAAAGGAGAAGTGAAGATGTGCACTGAAAGGCCTGAGCGAGGTTATGAGAAGAATAGTTTTGAGTTGTGACTATCGACTTTGTTAACACCAAGAAGAAAACTGTGTATTTATAGCAACATTTTAAAAGATAAACTGATACAAAACCAACCAGACAAGATTTTTGTCATTTTGTCCTGATATTTATATATTTTCTTTACCTTTGAAACAAAACAAAACTCCTGATATTTACATTACTCAGTATTGCACATTTAAGAAAGAAAGAATACAAAAGGAAGGAAATGTGATGCGGTTTTACCTTAATATCATGATTAATGCGTGAATCTTCTCTTTCTGACCACCAATCTTCTTCCTTAATATCTATCTTGGCTTCAATTTCAGTTTCATTAAATCTCAAAAGATTGTGTTCTTCATTCTATGAACATGTGAAATCTTCAAGTTCCAGTTTGATATCACTGCTACGTGTAAAAGTTTCAATCTTAACCTTCTTTGCAAGGTATTTCATAAAAAATTCTCTCTCATTCTGTGAACTAAGCTTCAGGACTTCCTCTTTGACTTCTTCTTTAAAATCCATTTTACTATAACTCCTGTATTTGAACAGTTCTATTCTTAGACTTCAGTAGCAAGTCTGTGGAAAAAGAAACACATTATTAGTAACATCCATGAGTTTGCTTCCAGATAATTGAAACTACAGTACATTTCAATGGAAAACATAAAGTAGTTCAAAGTCATGATGGTAATTTGGTGTAATATGTTAAATATAACATTGTAAACATTCAAAGACCCATAGCTTCCATACTTATGGCTATGTTAATCTGAAAATAAAGTGTATTATTACACTAAAATCTGCTTTAAATTACATTATTACCAAACTAATTTATAATCTTGGACACAAAATAGCTTACAATGAGGATTCCAAACTTTATATGGATATTTTACTAATTTTATGCATAGGGCTCCCAATCTTATGGCTATGCTTTACATCTTAGGGGCCTCAATCTCTCAGATAAACTTTGTGGCTTAGGACCCTGAATGTCAAGGCTAACCATTGTTGTTTAGGGCCCCAAATCTCTCTGCAACACCTTGTAGCTTAAGGTACTAAATTCCTTAGTGTTTTTAGTTTCATATTAACAACTGTGCTGTTGAGAGTCAGATAGCGAGTAGTATAAACAAATGAGATGGCAGATGCAGCATATATTTAATTATAAATGGCCCACGATTAAATTGTTGCTCTCCTCTATAAATGTGTCCTGGTTAGTTTGAAATGTCAGACAAGGGAACACAATGTGACATATGATTACTGCAGTTTCCTGAACACCAGCATGCTTAGTCTTCTAAAGTACCTACACATTTTCCTTAACTCTTACATAGTTATATCTTTCTCACAGGCAACTATGTTACCATGTTGGTGTAGCTTGACAGCACTGATGTACTTTACAGTCATGTCCATGTAGTTATTTGTCAGTTAATGTTTATGTGTGGGAATTCTGCAATGTGTAGAGCCATCTGTAGCTTATTCTGAACAGTGCCATCCTTTTTGTTCACTGTACATAGCCTATGAGACTGACATTACTCACATTTCCTTTATTCTGCTAATGTATTTTATATGTGAACATTATAAAATTATAATATACTTTATTTTTATTGTAACTCTATTTATGTAAAGCTTATTCAGTTTTACTTTTAGATGTGAAGTACAGTTAATGAATCGGTACCCATGACTTCATTTCAATATGAAAACAATGATGCAGAATATGACTGATGATTCATTTGTTACTGAAACATATCACCTCTCAGAATGAAGCCATGAAACTTAGTTTGAGCTAGGATTGGATGATGTATAAAACTGTTTTAACTACTTTTCAGGCCTTATTCTACCTCCCAAACATTGCCCATACATGGCTCATGTGTTTGAAAACTACCAACAGTAAATTTGTCAGCATAAAAGAAATCACAATCACCATCTAAGAGCTATCCAAACCCCGGACATACAGTACTTAGGAATGTAAGCTGCCCTTGGGGTACTTATCTCAGATGTGGAATTCCCTTGTGGTCTACTGGGAAAATATGTATCTGTTGGGGAATTTAATGTCATGCTGGCAAGTTGTAGCTCAGTGGTTAAGAGCAGCCATGCATGAAGCACATCTGTGGCTCAAATCCCTGCTATGATATTATATATATATGGCACTAGTATATTCCTGTACTGCTCCGAAATACAAAATCACCGTACTCTTAAAGACAGTAAAATGCATATTGCTGCCGCTACGTTTTATGTACCTATATAACACACCACTAGTATTACTACCAGTATTGCTATAAATATAACGCAAACTTAAGTTTCCCCACCCCTCGTCATTAAGTCTGGTTCGAACCCTAGGTACTCATTCTTATTACCATTTCAGTAACATGCAGTGGTGGTTATTCAAGTGAAGCGGGTGAAGAGGTTTTCACCTGAAAATAGCAGTATTCTATTTTCGTTAATGTTGGCATTATTACTGCCATTCTAACAGTTTAGTCACAAATTTCAACTGCTAGGAGCCGTAGCAGGGTCAGTGACCAACCCTTCTTTTGTTTGGAACTTACAGCCTGGCAGCCGGCAGGGAAAATTGGTGGGAGGGCACCCTCAGATCGGTTTCAAGGACAAGTGCATCAGTTAGTGTTACGGAAGAAACTGCTGCACTAAACAACTTGGTTGCCATGGCAACATGACGTCACGAAACGATGAACTACGGGGAAATAACATGGACATGCACATGTTTCAGGCAAGCAAGAAATATTTTCACTTGGGTAGAGGCACAGAACACGGTAGAGGGGATGGTTTCTGTTTTCGCGCGCTTAGAAGATAGTAGTCGTTTACCTCGAGGAAGAGCTGGTAGTAAACTTAAAACGTGGTGTTTAAGATAATTGTGAACGGTAGGTATAATTCACGAGTTTGCTAGACTCCAGTGCTTTTAATATTTAAATTACGGAATATAAGTATTTTGTTATGAATCCAGTGAACGATATAATTTGCAATTTGCTAGAAACCCCATTTTCCAGGTGGAAAGATGAAGACAAGAAGGATGTTTTAAACTTTGGGTGGCCCACTGATATTATTGATACAATAGCACTTAAAAGAGAGGATAAGAAAATAGGGAAGCATGAGCGTCGGCAGACTTTTTTTCAGGGAGGGGCCGCATGCTGGAAGTTTGCAATTAATTCATTATCCTGTAGCCAAAAACTGTAAAAATTGAGTTACAGTATTTGTTATGGATAAGCATGTTAATGTATGCTAAATAAGAAGTGTACTTTACCTCAAAATTAAAGCAATAGTCTTACAGTAATTGATTGCACATTACATTTGTTATTTTCCAAGGGGGGACCGCGGCCCCCCCCCCCCCTTGCACCCCCTTCGCAACGTCCATGTAGGGAAAACTTATAGCATTAAATTCAAAAGCTCTTGGCTCGATAACTATTTTTGGTTATGCAGTAGCCGTAGTTTGCAATCGTTATTCTGCTGGCCTTGTCTACTTTTTAGCAACAAAAGTAACGTGTGGAACAAAGAGAGATTCACAGATTTCATTAATATAACACGTTCCCTTCACAAAATCAATGATTGGGCGGGACATTTAAAATGTAAATTACAACTAAACGCTTTTGGGGAAAAAAAAAAAAATAAATAAAAAAAAAAAAAACAGAAACACAATAGCTCTTCAAGAAAACAGCAGACTTTTTCATGTACGTTTCAATGGAAACGTGACATTATATAGGCTTTTCCTGCAGTTGAGCACTAAACCAACTTTGTATTTAGGTATTATTTAGCTTGCATTCTGAGGTCATGATGAGAGTGCTCTTTCGCTAAGTCGGGGAAATTTCAAGGAGCTTGTGTACTGAAAGTCCACTAGAAATCCAAAACCACTATAATAAAATTAAAAGTATATTCAGCGGTGATTCTAAATCTATACAAAATGAGGTGATTGGGTGTATTTCGGAATACTTACAGACCTGAAATTAATGTCTCAAATTTTTTTCTGTTGAAGTTGACGACACTACAGATATTTGTCAACAGTCTCAGTGCTCTATCATCGTAAGATACGTGAATACAGAGAGCACGTTAGTTGAACGATTTTTCAGATTTCATGATGTGAGTGTTGACAGGTCCATAGAAACATTGTTCCTTTTGCTGCACGGTGTTCTTAAATAATTTAATTATGAACGTAAATTAGTTGCACCATGTTACGATGGAGCGAGTGTTATGTTAGGTCATTTGAATGGACTTCAAAAAAGAATCAAGAACAATCCTCCTTCGGCAGTTTTTGTACATTGTTTGGCTCACCGTTTAATTTCATTTTAAAACAAAACTGTATATATTTGCATCCGCCATGTTTATTTCTCTCGCTTACTACACGAACTGTCATATGTGTTGGACCAAAATGAATCATAGTGTGACAGTTTCTTTTGTGTACAGCTCCATTGGATGCACAAAAATTTGGTAAAAAATGTTGGACCGTGGTACATCGGGCTTTGTATTGTATTTTCAGCATGCTTAAGTGAACTTCTTCACCTGTTTTGTAAGGCACGAGCCGCCACTGGTAACATGATGAGTTTTCAGTACCTACCTTAATTGAATGTCATTCCAGCCTTAATATTGGACGATACAGTCACCATACTGCACTTTCTTGATGTGCACAGGGAATTTAAATACAATAGTTCCCCCTCTGTAGCATTTATGAACACAGATCGTATATAACACAACTGTCGTAATACTAAAATGTTAGGTTCACAGCTCACGCTAAACCGAAATCTGGCAATTCTTGTTTTAAGAGTGCCAAGTAAAGTTACTAAAGATGGTGTGTAATCCATATGGTCCTGGCGAGAGATTGCTTTCTTGTGCAAATTAAATGGCTGATGATTTGGAGTCTGAGACGATTTCTCGAATGCGCTGGAGCCCGATATCGGACTATATACAAGTCTAGTCTGTAAATAGGTAAGATGTATCAGTACTTTTAATTTAATTAAAGTTGTTTTCCTATTTTGAAATCCTTGTATAATCACATGCGTGAATTAAAAATATGTTGTTAAATAGGTTTCGTGTGTAACAGTAGGGTACTTGTACCTGGCCGATATACATGTAGTCTATACGGCACGGGGAGTGCGAGAGAGAGAGCTACGCAGTTCCTTACCTGATCTCAGTAATAGTAATTTTGTGCAGCTTCATTTGTTGGGGCTGGGTATAAAAGATATTTCTGTAATCAGCACTTTTGGTTTTTGGTTAAGATCGCGTACCTTTTGCTAAAACACTTCACGTTACTTTTCGCGTAGATGCAGCATAATGTCGCACAAGCTGTAGTAATGCACGTAATTGACAATAATTTGCTGTCAGGATAATAGTTTTATATGTAGTCATAGATATATGCATGAGAAAATGACGTCACTTCAAAGGGACGGTGGGTGGCCCCAACGACTTTAAGAAGGCAACATTATGTTCTTAAACCAGTACTTGTTAACTCAAGATAACTTTGCACCTACTCAGGATTCACAAAAGTATTTTTGACATGACAGAGTTTTTAGCAGTTATGCACTCTTAACCTCTTTGTTTAATAGATTCCCTCATAACAGAAGTTTTAAATCCACACAAAGACTGAATTTAGTTATGAGCATAGGTGTTCTGTGTAGTGTGCTCCTGTAAGTGCAATGTAGTGCACATGTACATTATTCCTTTGTTGCACAATGTGTGCACTTAACCACAACTATAGGGAAATATACTGAGGGCCCTAAGCCGCAACGCGTAACCCGATAGATTCTTTTTATAAGCAGAGGAATGTGGTAGTGAAGGCTGCAACTGTGAAGTGATAGGAGAGTGCATAGCTGAAACCCAATGATCTCTGATAACTCCTTGTTAAATACACATACACCCTGAAGTCCCATCGCCATACTGTACTGGGTTATAGCTGTTCCCCACCCCCCAAATTTTCAGAGAACTCAATATCAACTATGGGTTCGATCCCAGGGACCCGCATGTGGTATTCGTGGTGGACGAAGCGGCGTCAGGGCGGGTTTTCTCCGGGTACTCCGGTTTCCCCCGCCATTTGATTCCACCGGTGCTCCATCTTCATGTATCATCAGTGTCACCGCCTGCGGTGCCGTAGTAGTAAAAGCGGGCGTTAAACACTACAACAACAACAATATCAACTATTTAGTTCTTTATGCCACTGGAAAGCGTCACAAAGGGGCTGTCTTGTAGGTGCTGTAATAGCTATGGTGTTATTGATAAACTATAAACGCTTAAATAAGTAATTGGAAAAAGAATCAATAAAATAAATTCTAATGGTCACAGCAAAAATTTATTGATAAAATACTAGGGAGGGGGGGGATTTGGTATTTCAGTGTATACTAATGTATCTCTAAATAATCAATATACTTGAAGTAAATGTAGTTCTGCTATATGTTCTGAACTGTTACATACCTACTTATAATGTTATAGTTCATTTTATATGTAGCGAGTGTAAAAGGTGTTCACAAAGGAAATTATGTTAAAATACCTGGAGGATTAGGAATGGAATGTTAGGATAAATATGTAAATACCTTACTCATGTACAACTATGCATATGTTGTATATGGTCATACTGATATCAGAAAACATACACCAATTGTTAATTAATAATCCGCTGCTAATGTAAACAAATATTATTTAATTTACAAGATGTCAATTAATAACACTAACAACACTTACATTATAATTTTCCGGAACGTGTTTCGGAGGTTAACTTTCCTCAATTATCAACCGGATAATAACTGTGTTTCCATGGTATTTCATGGTGCGGATGGCAATGCTTCTTCTGGTAACGGTTCAAGGAACTTGCTGAAAGTATCTTTCTGCGGAATGTCGAAATTAAATATTCGGTTTCTATATTTTAAAATGAAGATTTGTTCTCATATGGATAGTTCATGTTTTCCAGTTGTGTTTCAGAAGTTTCGTTCTGGGTTTATGTCATGATTGTTTGTCCAAAAGTGAAAGGTAACTCTGCTTTTTCTAATTATTTACTCTTGATGTTCCTAACGTGTTCCTTGGATCTAATTTCTAAATTTCTTTTGGTTTTTCCTATGTACATATATTTCATTATAATTCCTGCATTCAATTTGGTAAATGCCGGATTTTTTGTTAGGTGGAATAGCATCTTTGATGTTTGAAAGTAGCAGGTTATTAGTTGACTCATCTTTTAAATTAAATTGATTATAACAACACTGTGTTCAAACTTCTATGAGCGGAAGATAAAAAAAGCAATTATTTTTTATCAAAAGTGATTGAACACATACAATTTATTAACATTCTTATACTTAACATCAATCAATTTTTTGAAGGTTTCCGTTTCGCTTTTACAAATGCCTCCAGTCTTCATGGCATTGATTCTGCTATCTCTGGCTCAGATAAGTCCCATTCTATTGGAAGTGCCTGTTTCAAGCCTTGTTGACTGGGAAAGGCGTGATTTCTAATTTTCTGCTCCGAAATAAACCACAGATATTCTATGGGGTTGATGTCGGGTGGCTGAGATGGTGCATGAGGTTGCTTTGAACTACCTTCGATTTATAAAAAGAAAATGCTCAACTCTAATATCAAACAAATATTTGCCTAGCAAAGCAGCTGAGGACAAAGCCACCCCATTACATCATTCTTAAAAATATAGTAAAATGCTTTTGAAATAGTAAAACAGTTAAACAAATAGCTGAAATAAATAGACCTGGATCTATAGTTATAATGAAACAAAAAGGTACAACAATAAACAAAGAATAGGTCGACCTTCCATCCTGATTCAGGTGGAGAACGTAAAATAGTCAGAAACTAAAACCAAGTAGTTATGTGAATTATTAGCCATAGTAGCTTTATAAGTGATGATTTTTTGTTTTGTGGGAATGAACTTATACTGTGCTCTTACTGATAATTTAGTGAATTTTGTGGATTATTTACATATATAAAATTGGATGTGTTTGAATGCATGTGGCCATTAATCTCAAATACAGCTTGACCGATCAACGCAATATTCAGCACATATATGCATCTTTTCATGGAGAAGGATTTTTTGCTATGCATTTTACCATGCTATGTGTTACATTCACACAGTTTTTTCTATTCGCTTTTGAATATTCCAGTCAGACAATCTATACATACAAAACGCACGTTGGTATGTAAGAAGTTGATAAACTCTAACACCAATTGACCATTTAACATGAAAATTGGCACATGTAAGTGCTGTTTCGTGAAGGTTTATATGCTCTCGATTTAACAATGCAACATATTACATTCACACGCTTTTCACTACTCGATTTTCTTTTATGCAACACATTCACATATCCTTCTGTACTCGCCCTTCAGCATACAATTTATACAGTATTCTATAATTCAAATAGAAATGCAACATATTGCAATCACATGGTTTTCTCTGCTCACTTTTATGAAACACAATCACACTTCTTTCTGTACTCGCCCTTCAAGATATAATTTATACAATTTTCTATCTGATTGAAACAAAAATGGAATGTGTTGCATTCACACAATCTTCTCAACTCACTTTTACTAACATATTGTCACGTGCACTGTTGAGCGATGTACAGAAACATATTCTTCGGAGAAACTATTTCTTTAATTTAGATTAACTCTTATATTTTCTAAATTACATCAATTCTCTTTCGTGGCTGATGTCTCATAACAGGATGCATGACGTGACAAGAACATGGCGGGTCACCACTTCCGGTGACACCCCAGGGGACTTACACTGACATCAGTTCTTGATGGCCTACGTGCGATTCTGCACGGCATCAGAACCGCGCTTTGCTCGGTAGACATCATACAGGAAGTTCTAGAACATTTGGAATCCTTTCTTCTCATTGGTCCATTCAAACTAGGCATCGGGCTGGTATAATTGACGTCACGATGGCCGGGTCTCCGGTACGTGGCAATGACCTATATAAGGGAATAGAACTCTGAGGTCGGGGGAGGGTTCATGGTTGTGAGAAGAGGATCCTTTGTTGGTGCGCGCGAGAAACAATCACGTGAAACGGTTTGGCGGGATCATTGTCAACTGCCATAATTTTGGCGGGAAAGACGTATAAATATCAAGTGGCTGTGGCGCTCTCCACACATTTGATTAGGGATATTAAGTACAGAGTGTAGTTCTTATATAAGTGTTGTTATATAGTGTTTTGTTTAGTGTGTCCGTGTACACCTGGACGTAGGTATATTTTGAGTGAAGTGCAATAACTAATATGTGAATTCATTTGTGAGACAAAAACTCGAATATGCATCTATTATTTGGAATCCTAAGATGATAATGCATGTCACCGCAATAGAAAAAGTACAATCAAAATTTCTAAAATACATACTATTTAAAAGATCTGGATATTATCCTACTTATACAAACTATGAAACCCTTTTGGAAACATTTAAACTTAAAACTTTGAAATTTAGAAGAGACATTGCAGGGTTAATATTTCTGTATAAGGTATTGCATTCGATTATTGATGATATTAATATTACAACAAATGTATCATTTTATGTACCCAATAAAATAAGCAGATTCAGGAGGCTTTTCTTCACCTCCAGAGTAAATACGGAAATCCATAAAAATTCACCATTACACAGAATTATGTATTTATATAACAAGCTTCATCATTTCGATGTAGATATTTTCAACATGTCTGAAACTCAATTTAAAAATGCTACAACTAAATTGGTAACAGTAGTATCGTTGCTGTAATTAGGAATAGTAAAAAAATTACTTACCATACCACCTTCACTTTTTTTTTTCTTTCTTTCTTCTTCTTTTTATAATTGTTTCTATTCCTTATAGTAGTTTATGTTCATTTATGTTTTTCTTGTATTTTATTTGAGTGTGTATATTATTATATGTAAACATCTATGTATGATGAACATTGTAATTGGGCTTCCAAGCCTGTTATGTTCATAAGAATAAATAAATAAATAAATATGAGTTTAAATAGTACTCCGTCCCCTGTGTAAATAATTCTACGTATAATTATAGTGTAAATATTGTGCGTAAGTGACAGTGTGTAAAAAGCACGAAGTATAGTGTGCCCACGCTAAGTGGAAGCTCCCAGAAGCACTTGCGACTGGGAGCGGGAACAAGAAGGGGATGGAGAATGTCCCTGACCCACCGGCCGCCGAGAGCGGAGTCAGGCAAGTGATGGCATCCAGCGCAGCAGCCGTGACTGCCACCGCACTCGCCCTGCCCACTACAGCCCCATTGACTATGTACAGCTTCCAAAGGCCAACGAACCACGGACCAACCAACGAAGAAGACGCAGATGACAGAGGAAGAGCGTAAGGCAATGGAAATAGAGAAACTTCAGAAAGAAATACATGAACTAAAGGGAGAAATCATCTACTACCAGAATGTGCTGGCAAATATGGATGGGGAATCCCAGCAATTTGCAACATTCGCGCAGGACCTTGGGTTCTGCTACAAAGCGCATGCCCTCAAGAAGCGGCGATTAGTCATCCTCAGCTAGGGGTGGCAACAGGTACCTGCAAGAAACAAGAGGAATAGAGGAAGCGGCCGGGAAAGTGATTCAGACAGTGAACGTCCCGACCAGCAGCGCCCCAAGCGCGTCTCAAAGCAAAAAACGCCGACGTATCCCCTCACCACGAGAAACACCTACGCGCCGCTGAGGGCATAATTTGATGCAGAATCCGACGACGAGACGTCAGAGGATCCACCACCACAACCCGCAATAGCCTCCACCTCTAGAGACCCCTTCCCCAATTTACCCCCTACCAAAGCCCCCATTCAAACACAGACACAGAAGAAACGCACCAAGTACATCCAACAACGCAGCAAAAGCATCAGACAACCAGAAACCACCATGAATAATAATCCCTGACGTCCAACAGACGGTAAAGGTCCTCCGCATCCTGCGTGGCTCTCTTCCTGCCGGCACATATAAATTGCAGACGACGAGGGACTGCCTTAAGCTCTTCCTCCAACGCAAGCAGGACGCGAACCCGACAATGCAACTTCTGAAGGACGCCGGAGTAGAAAACTACAGTTTTACTCCACGTGGGGACCAACCTGTTCGCTACGTAATCAAACGTCTTCCAGCTGACTTAGAGGAAGATAACGTGAAAGAGGACCTGGTCCAAAAAGGCTACACCGGCGTCCAGGTACGACAGATGATTTCACGTGGCAGGCCTCTGCCAAACTTTCAGGTAAGTCTTGACAGGACCACCAAAAACCAAAAACTTCTACAGGAACGAGAGGTGTGCCATATGATGGCCACTGTGGAGGTCCTGAAAGCAAACCAAAGCATAACGCAATGTTACAACTGCCAGCAGTTGGGGCAACACTTTTAGGAACTGCAATATGACCTCCTGGTTTGTCCTTTGCGGTGACCTCCACCGTCTGGCTGATTGCCCAAAAAAGGCCATTATATGTAAATTATAGCCTGTAAGCCGGGCCCAATGTACCGGCACCAGGCCAATACTTTGTAATAAAAATAACTTGTAACTTGTAACTTGTCGGGGGAGTCATCCGACGGAATTCGAGCACCTAACGGGAGGGCCACGTCCATCAACCCTCTGAACAGTTCACGCACCATCCTCAAAGGTAAGAGCTTAAAAACCTTACTTATACAATGTCTATAGTATGTAAACACTCAGGCTTCATAAAGGCCTAATCAATACCAAAGGTCTCTTCAAGACTAATGTTGTTATATTTGTAGCCTATACAAAGTATAAATAAACAGTTAATTGCAGCCAAGCATTCACCTCTATCTATCCCCCCCAAGGCTACGACCCCCCAGTCGCAACTTACGTTCGCTACAATATTCACATGTTCTTCTGTACTCACTCTTCAACATACTACACATAGAATCTAACATACTAAATGGATGTTGATATACATAAAGTTCGTAAACTGCAAAACCAGATGACTGATCACCATGAAAATGGTGCATTGTGGTACTTTTTTATGGTGGATTTGGATTTGGTTTAAGGGCGCTCAACTTCTAGGTTATCAGCGTTTATATTTTATTATGCATTGTATTACATTCACATGGTACCAACTTTTCTCTTATGCAGCAGATTCACATATCCTTCCCTACCGCACCTTCAACATACATTTCATAGTGTTTTATATGATTGAAATAGAAATGCAACAAATTAGAGTCACATGGTTTTCTCTAGTTAGTTTTGTTTCAGGCAACACATTTACATCTCGTTCTCCACTCACTTTGCAACGTAGATTCATATAACTTAGTATGATTCAAATGAAATGCAACGAAACATGTTCACAGGGTTTTCTCTACTCACTTTTATTTTATGAAACACATTCACACTTGTTTCTTTACTCTGCCTTCTAGAAAGAATTCATGTCATTTTCTATATGGTTGAAACAGAAATGCAAAGTCTTGTACTTAGACAACCTTCTCTATTTGCCTTTCCTCCTGTAGTATTTGAAGTTGACAAGTTTTTATGCTTAAGAGTAGCATAAAATCAGTAAAATCTCCAGTTTGATTTTTAATCTTTGTAAGCTCCTGTGACCAAGATTATAAAATTGCTTCTAGAATAACATAATTTAAAGCACGTTTTACTCTAATAATACACATTAGATTGAGATTAAAATACATGAAGCTATGGATCAATACCTAAGGCTAAAAATGTTCTAAACATACCATACCAAATTGCCAACTTTACTTTGTACTACTTTAAGTTGTCTGTATAAATGTAATGTACTTTCCATTTTCTGGCTTCAAACTCATTGATGTTACTAATAAAGTGTTTCTTTCTCCACAGACTTGCTACTAAAGTTTAAGAGCAGAACTGTTCAAATACAACAACTATAGTAAAATGGATATCAGAGAAGAAGTGAAAGAGGAATCTTCTTTCCTGGACTGTAGTTTGCATAATGAGAGAGTGTTTTTTACGAAAGACCTTGCACAGAAGGTTAAAATAGAAACTATTACAAGTAGCAGTGGCATCAAACTAGAACTTGGAGATTCCACATGTTTACAGAGTGAAGAACATAATCTATTGAGGTTTAATGAAGCCATCAAAGCAAGTGAAATTGAAACCGAGATAGATATTAAGGAAGAACATTGGTGGTCAGAAAGAGAAGATTCATGTATTAATGATGATATTAAGGTAAGTTGTACAAAAAGTTGCATTACTTTTCCTTCTTTTTCTTATAAATGCTGTACAATGTTAATTATAAGAAACATAGGTTTTGGGGTATAAATGAACTCAAAATGCATATTTGTGTTGATATAATTGCTAGTGTAATAAAAAGATATATACTGTTAAACTATTTTATACAGTTGGGATGCTTTAATACAACAGGGCAATAATGGATCTTCATTTGCAATAGTTATGTGAGAATTATTACCTACTGTTTACATTACTTCTTTGTGTTAGTCTTTTGTTATGTTTCACATTGTTTCAATTTTATTATTATATTCATCAATATCTAGTGAGTAATACCTTCATTTTGCTTCATTCGTTTATCTTTTAAGTATGTTACTATATGCACTGTAGTGTACTGTAATGTCTGGGTCATAAATTGTGTGATATACTAAGAACAAATTTCTCTTATTTGCAAAGTCTTCCCCATACTTAAGTAATTTAAGGTTTGACTATTATTACATATGATGACTATCTTTTTCTTAGAGAAAATAGCTTCAAATGATAATAGAATAAGTTTGAGAAATCATTGAAGTGGTTGTTTACTTGTGTTCACATAGACATGTCTACTTTTCATTCTTCAACAGCAATTTAAATTTATTGATATGCTCATCACTTTACTCTTGTTATAACTTACTTTTCCTATTATCAGTCCATTTCTTACCAACAATAGCTTATTATTGTGATCTGACATGCCATTTACAATGGGAGTTAAAATATGTGGTGTTTTTTCCGAGTGTACAAAAGTATTATCTATAACTGTTGCTAGCGTTCATATACATTGCAGTCAGAAAGTGAATCACACATTCCAAGCTAAATTTGTATAGCAGAGAGGTGAGATTAGTCTTCATTTTACAACCATTAAGTGTGTTTACCTTAAAATGTGCACAACCTCTTATTTTAATAGTTTCAATGTAAGTGAATGAGATGGTTCTATCTAATCTATTTATAAATCCTTGAAAGTTCCTTGTGGAAGTTCTATATTGTTAAAATTATACAGTATGTTACCTACCATATTCTGTTTTTACTGTGACTCATATTAAACTTTAAACCATTCTTTGTTCATTTCACTCACCTTCTGAAGCACAGTAGAGTCTCACAAATCCAGTTAAACATCTGACTTATTTATTACATACTTTTGTGTCTCTCTCATAAAGTGTATGAGGATCCTTAGAGAGACAAAAGTATATTCACACAACTTTCATGTTCAGTTTGTTGTCTCTTACTGTACATAACACAATACAGATCAAATCTAACATTCTATAGTTATTTTTGCAGATTCATTAAAAATATCTGTAATTGTAGCATTCCTATTCATGAAACATAATCAGATCATTCAAATCCACTTATAAATGACTGAGCTATTATGCCAGAGGGTTTATGATGCTATGTTCAGGTGCTGTAATTTTTTCTAGACAAGCATTTAGTTTTTTTTTTCATATACCGTATTTTATCGCGTAATTCCCCCCTTTTTTCTCGAAAAATTTGCTTGAAAACACTGGGGAAGGAATTATGCGAGTGGTGCTTTTATGAATTCAGAAAGGAAGGGAAACCATGCAGTATTATGTAAAAGTTACATAGGTATACAGTAATTTGTGAATGAACTGGATGCATACCACGGTTTCATTGGGCCTACAATGTATTGTTTGATTGTTTCTTTTCTCTGACTATTCTGTGGTCTCACTTTCGTCACTATCATCACTATTTTCATTTATGTCTGGCTCAGATAACACATCTTCATGCTCACTATTCCACAACATGTCGTCAGAACCATTAATGGCACAAGAAATTCCAGTTTTTTTTTAATCTTCTTAACAATATGATGACTTGTAACAAACTGACTTAGAAACACGTTTGCAACTTCACATTTCAATAAGGAATAATTGAAGCTATTAACAGTGAAGCAACAAGATTCTAAAGTAAGAACAAATTAGAAACTAAAAACTTCACTTATCTTAGTAATGTTATTCTTTTTGCTGACCCTGGGTTTCAAGTTGTCTCCAACTCATTCTCAAAGCCATATAAACAAATTCGTTACCAAAGCTACAATCTTTTATTTTTTTCTGAAAAACAAATATTGATATTCAATTTTTATTTACCAATCTCTGAAAACAAAAATTTATAAATACAATCTATAGATGGTAATTTGAAGTTCATAACACGGTTCCTGTTTTTCAAAATAACAATTTTTTCCCAAATCATTAAATCTATAGGACTACTTTATTGTTTTAATAATTTAACTTCTAGATTAATTTCATGATTAAGTGACCAAAAATAATCTGCTACAGCTGATTTATCAGTTTGTTTATATTTAATATTTCTAAAATGTTCTTTTATTCTGGTTTCTAAATGACGTTTAGTTTTACCAATATAAACCTTTTCACAATCCAAACAGCTAAATTGATACATGCCAGATTTTTTTATAATTTGGTATTTTATCTTTTTTAAAATTAAGTAAATTTTGTATATTAAATTTATTTTGAGGGACCAAATTTATTCCGTATTCTTTAAAAATCTTTGTAAATTTTTTATTGGTCCATGGATGGTAAGTAAACTTAAAAAAAAAAGAACATAATTGTATTTTTAAAAAGTTTACTTGCCATCATGGGCCAATATCAAGATGAAGTCACAGTTTGAAACAAAATGTACAATTTACAGTTTATGAGCACATCACTGTTTGTAATACTACTGATTAAGGGCAATGAATGCTATATTTATTTTTAACTTTTTATGAAAAAATAATTTTTATAGATCCAAGTGTGTCTTTTCTTTGTACAACCATGTTTTATATGGCTTAACCGAAGAAGGTTATTTATTTTGATTAGATTGTTTTTATGTGTAGTGATTTCTTCTCTGTGGGTTATAGAAAAAGTATTAATTTTGTTTCTTTTGCTAGTTTTGAAGATAAGAGTCAAGGGGTCAAAGCAGATCATGTGTTTTACGAGTGAATTTTTATGTTACAGGATGAAACACATCAAGACTCTTATTCCACAAAACCATTGAGGGAAGTCATCTGGTTAAGTTCTTGTACAAGAAACTACCTATTTCAATAAAATTCTCTTCATATTCCCCTTTAATGTTCAGTATAGAAATGTTTCTCACGCTCAGTCATCATAGTGGTGTTGCTTGATAAGTGTATCAGTTGCTTTCCCCACACACATATCATATTCCCTGTTAGTGTTAGGTATGAAACTGTTCAATGAACATAATTAATGTAATACAGTTGTTTGTCAACTTGCACATGGGATTCTCCATATACATTGTTGTATTCTCAATTTCTTTAAGTTACTTTTTGATTGACCAATACTGTTACACAGGCAGGTGATGATATGTAATAAATAACTTAACATTGCTCATGCTAGCCTTGGGATTCTCCAACATGAACTAATAGTGAAAATATGCACATTAGGTATAAAGGGTAACACATTTACAAATATAAACATAATACAAGAATTTTTGGCAGCAAAAAATCTGTGAAAATTAGTGATAAATGTGTAAAAGAATGAAACTGAAGACCAAATTACATGAAATCACTTTCTTTTGAGTTGCTGTAGAGATCTTCCAGTAACTTTCATTTAAGTCTAGTTCTGTGATCACTTCTGATGCCAGTGCTGAATGTGTGAGCTCCAGAAACTGTTAGTAGTTTGTTGGAAACTGATCTGCAAAGGTCTCTGAAGTATTCTCCAAATCCTTCATGAAGTTGGTTTTGCCCGCCTCTGTAGCGTGATGGTTAGCATGTCTGTCTCACGTTCAAATCTCGCTTAGGGTAAGTTATCGGGATAATGTTGTTTTCTGAGGTTTTCCCTTATCCTGAGAAGATGAATGTCAGGTAAATTAAAGCTCTATGGACCTCGGGCTCATTTGAGCACCATTTCACCCATTTGTCATTCACCTTCTGATATAACATTACGTTGGAGGGCGTTAATGGAAACAAAAAAAAAAAAGGTAGTTGTTTCTTACTACCAGGCAACATTGGTCACTTTCCCAAGGATTTTGTTTTATATAACTTGTAGGCGAAGAATGTTTGTTTTGGTACCTGTGCTCTGTATTGGTGCTAGAGGTGTGCATGTGCCAAAACTCTTAGTTTCAGTCCAGCCTCAAGCAAGGCCTGACCCTGAGAAGAGTTTTCAGTTTACCAGTGGTCATGGGCCTGATTGTGTATTTTTGTTTTAAACATAATTAAATTGCAGTAATGAACACTATGATTGTAGTTGTTACTATTATCATCATTACTATCATTATTAGTACTAGTACTATTACTATTATTGTTGTTGTTATTGTTTTTTTTATTATTACTATTATTATTGTTATTGTTGTTCTTGTCGTCGATATTGTTACTGTTACTCTTAATGTTGCTGTTGTTGTTACTGTTACTACTACTGTTGGTGTTGGTGTTATTATTATTGTTATTGTTATTATTGTTGCTGTTGTTGTTCTCATCATCGTCATCATGATCACCACCTGTCACTGTCATTATCATTATCATGATTATCATAATCACCATCGTTATCATTAGTATTCATTTGACACATGTTGGCAGAATAATCATATAGCATTTATAGTAAGGAATACTGTGACAACTGTGCTATTCTCAGAATTTCTACATCAGTGAACAAAAAATATGACTAATTATATCACACTTCTTAATTTTCAAGCCAGTGTTTGGCCTGAGCCAGAAAAGCATTTACTAAACTAGTCCTGAACACAGACCGAGCCTAGGCCTGAGCCCGTGCAGACCTCTAATAGGAGCAGTGTATGAAATAGGTGGGCATATTAAGGACTTAGATAGCAGAGCTGAGCATTCTAGAACAAGTTTTGAGTGCCTGTTAATGATGCATACACTTTGATAAGTGCACTGATGGTAAGTATAGCTAAGTTAGAGTTGTGGGAATGCCAGGATAATTTGGTGTGAAGCAACACTTCAAGATTGCTGTCTCTGTTGGAAGCCATACTAGTTCATTGTTAAACACATATAAAGTATTAATTAAGGAAATTGAAGCTATTAACAGTGAAGCAACAAGATTCTAAAGTAACAACAAAACAGAAACTAAACACTTCACTTATCTTAGTAATATTGCAAGTTCTTTGGTGCAAAGCTGACTAAAGTTTCGAGTTGACTCCAACTCATCCTCAGAGCTATACAAACAAATTTGTTACCAAAGCTACAGATGTTCATTTTAATCACTAATCTCTGAAAACAAAAAACATAGATACTGATGCTCATTTCAATTACCAATCTCTGAAAACAAAAATCTATAAATACAATGTATAGGTAATTATTATTTATTTATGCCAACAAACTTACTGTTGGTGTTTTTAAACACACAAGCCGTGTGTGGGCAAAGTTCCAGTTCTACCTCACAATCTATAGGTGTTTCAAAATTCATAACGCGGTTCCTGTTTTTTAAAATAAATATTTTTTCCCAGACCATTAAATCTATAGGTCCACTTAATTGTTTTAATAATTTAACTTCTGGATTAAGTTCATGATTAAATTACCAAAAATGATCAGCCATAGCTGACTTATTAGTATGTTTATATTTAATATTTCTAAAATACTCTTTTATTCTGGTTTCTAAATGACGTTTAGTTTTACCAATATAAACCTTTTCACAATCCAAACAGCTAAATTGATACATACCAGATTTTTTATAATTTGGTAGTTTATCTTTTTTAGAAAAATTTTGTAAATTTTGAATATTAAATTTATTTTGAGGGACCAAATTTATTCCATATTCTTTAAAAATCTTTGTAATCTTTTTTATTGGCCCATGGATGACAGCTAAACATTTTAAAAATACAGTTATCTTTTATTTTTTTAAGGGTAGAAACCTCTTTAACAACTTTTTGGTAGCTAAATTTTTCTATCCTTTTATGTATAAAATCTGTATTAAAACCATTAATTACTGCAGTGTTAATGTGTTTATATTCTAAGTAAAATTCTTCTTTATTAAAGGGTATATTTATTAACCTATAAATTAAACTGCAAATTTCTGTGCAAAAGGATTAAAACTTTTATTTTTTATGCAATTATCAGTGAGTATATTTTCTATAAATACCAAAATTCAATTTATTGGTATGTCTTTTAATTTTTAAGTCCAGGAACGGAAGGTATCCATTATTTTCGGTTCCCAAAGTGAATTGTATAGCTTTATCTTATAAATTTAAAAGCTTGAAAGCATCATTTGCCTCTTCTTTAGGAACAACAGCAAAATGTCATCCACATATCTATACCATATTTTAAAAATTAGAGGAAATGATTTTATAATTTGAGTTTGAAAAAAGCTCATGAAAAGATTAACAAGAAATGGTGAGAGTGGACTACCCATTGCCAAGCCAGAAGTTTGTTGAAAAAAGTTACCAGTAAAACTAATGAAATTTTGATTTAACAAAGATTTGTAAGTTTTACAACATCATCCGTTAATTCTTTGTTTAATTCTAAAGAATTTTACCATTTTTTTTAAATCTAAAGCTTTTTTCCAGGAATACTAGGAAATAAAGCAGTTACATCAACAGAAACGAGTTTATCATTATCAGACAATACTATGTTGCTAATCTTTTCTACTAATTCAAAAGAGTTTTTAATACTTAAACTTTCCAATTGGTTAAAGGTACTGAGTTTTTTAGTTAACCATTTCACTAAATTATACATAGGTGAATTTATACAATTTATAATTGGTCTCATTTTATTTCCTGCTTTGTGAATTTTATAAAGTGCATACAATCTGGGTAAAACTGGATTATTAACTTTTAAAATACTATTAAAGAATTTTCTCATTCATACCTACAAGAAATAGAAACAAATGCCAAAGATAAAAAATGGATTACACTACTTTCCAACCCAGATATAATCCCCCAGAGACCAAGGAAAACAGCGGTTGCAGCCTTCCGACTATTGACAAATCACGACTGCTTAGCAAGTCATCTCTACAGAATAGGTATCTCAGCCTCACCAATATGTGTCCTGTGTAACGATCCAGCAGCAATGAACGAAGACCACTTGAAGACCTGTGAAGCATTAAGATCAGAAGAAACTACAGTTCAAAAGTATTGGAAAGCACGAATGCTAATGCCTTCATTGCCAGATGCAAGGCACTAGAAAACAACAACAACAACTTTTAAAATACTTTTTTCCGTTTTAGGTATCATTTTCACTTCGTTTGGAATTTTATTAAAAGTTTAAATGCATGATTTTAAAGGATCGTTATCAATTTTTAAGTAATCTTCACTTTCAAGGAAAACTTCTACTCTATTAATATAATCGGATTGATCTATAATCTGAATTTTATTACCTTTGTCAGCTTTAGTATAAATTACGTCCTTTTCATTCAATGATTTCATAATCTGATTATTATCATTACTTCTAGGATGATTTTTATTTATATCTTCCAATATCCTGCATTTCATTTTAATCAAAGATTTATTAAAGTCATTTAAATCTGGACGGGCAATTTCAATATAATTTCAATTTACGCAAGGTTTCAGACGTTTATTTAGAAAATTTCTTTCTTTCTCATTAAAGTTACAATTTGATAAATTAATTACATTATTTGTTTTATTGTTTTGTTTCTTTATATTCAATGTCTGTTGCTTTTGGCATAATCTATTTAACTTGTTATTTAACCTCTTTGTTTTTCTTTTCATGCTAAAATTTAGATTCTGAAACAATTTAGATTCTAAATTAACCCAAATTAAGTTACATAAAATAGGTGCTAATTTTAAATGTAAGTCATATAACCTACGTTCAATATTATTTAATTTTTCAAAATTTAAACTTTGTTCAACTTCATTAACTTTGTTTTCTGCTGCCCTATGGTAAATATTATTATTATCCAATTTAACAGTTCTTCTAACAAAAACAGGGGTAACTTTTCTTTTTAAACGAATATTCAAAAACCTAATATCTGCAAGATTAATGTCTTTTGTTCCTTTGTAATTTTAAATATGATTTAATTTCATGTTTAGTTCCATATAAATTTAAATTAAACAAATAACTTAGATTCTAAATTATTATTTATCATAGTTAAAACTGTAACTGTAGCCAGGAACAATGGTTTCAAACACTTTTTCTAAAAAAGATAAAATACCAAATTTTAAAAATTCTGGCATTTATCAATTTAGCTGTTTGGATTATGGTAAGGTTTATATTGGTAAAACTAAACGTCATTTAGTAGCCGGAATAAAAGAGCATTTTAGAAATATTAAATATAAACATACTGATAAGTCATTTTTGGTCATTTAATCATGAATTTAATCCAGAAGTTAAATTATTAAAAAATATAAGTGCACCTACACATTTAATGGTCTGGGAAAAAATATTTTTTTTAAAAAACAAGAACCATGTTATGAATTTTGAAACACCTATAGATTGTATTTATAGGTTTTTGTTTTCAGAGATTGGTAATTAAAATGAACATCAGTATCTATGGTTTTTGTTTTCAAAGATTAGTGTTTAAAATGAACATCTGTAGCTTTGGTACTGAATTTGTTTGTATAGCTTTGAGAATGAGTTGGAGTCAACTCGAAACTTTAGTCAGCTTTACACCAAAGAACTTGCAATATTTCTAAGATAAGTGCAGTTTTTAGTTTCTAACTTGTTCTTACTTTAGAACATATAAAGGATGTCGATAATCAAAGTGTCGTAGTGAGAACATTTTAGCTTTTGTTTTGATAAACAAATGAGCATGAACGCCTCTTAATAACTTCCCCGAACAGGTTTAGTAATACGGTCAGTATTGTGACTTTGTAGGTGTAGTTGTAAAGTAAAGAAGACAGATGTAGTCGAGATAAAGAAACACTTTTATTTCCGTAAACAGTAACTTTGTACACTCGTTGCAACAACAACAAAGTATTTTCCGATTCTCCAACAGCACGGCTCCGAATTCGTAACACAAAGAACTAACTCTTCTCCGTCGGCACAACTCCTCGACCTTCACATACGTCTGACTTGCTCTTCTCACACTTTACCGCTATTTATATCTCCCAGGCACTATTCTGGAAGCTTCAGGAACGTTCACTTATTGCGGCGAGATACAAAGCAGAGAAGATTCTCGAAGTGTCTATCCTTTTCTCTCTTTCGGCAAGCGCCCCAACAATGCGGCCATGCTCTGTCTCTTTCCTTCGGCTCCTTTGCGGTAGTGCCGACAATAATGCGATGGGTGACACTGCTGTTGTAGGCAATTAGATGCGGTGGGCACGGTGACACTGCTCCCTCCTCAGGACTGGTCGTCCCGACCAGCACTATCACTGCGGCATCTCCCTTGCGCCCCGGTGGACTAACCCATCGAACCTCTTCTCCAGGAGGCACGATCCTCGGTATCGCTGTTGGATAGTGTCCTTTGGTCCGGGTAGGACGATGTATGCCATCCTGCTTCGAAATTCTGCAACAGTACCGCCGGTCTTGACGGTCCCTCGTCCAGTTGCCCTTCTTCCTGGTGTGTTGACGGGCCATCCTGCGCACTTGGAAACGGCTCACTAGGTACCATGTCCGCCGACCTCTCTGGCGCACCTTCGCAGCCACCTTGCTTCCGATGGGTACGGCAACAAACCCCACCACATCCGCGCGAGACGCGTCCACCGCTGCACTCGTGTTCACTCGTGCTCGGCACGGCCTCTCCTGTATCCTGCCGTCCAAGATGATGTCCACCATTCTTCCGTTCACGGCACTATGTGTCAGGTGATTGGATGGCTCTGACGGTCCCCCCATGTCACACGCCAAGTCGGTTCTCGCGTGTTGCTCGTTTGTTTGTGCGCTTCCCTGCTGATCGTCTTCCACGTCATATCCTGTTTGGTTACGTACCCGACACACTCCTCCAGAGGATCCTCGATGACGTCCCTGAACTGCCCCTTTGTCTTCCCCGAGACGTACACTTTCGTTATCTGAAACGGGCGCAACTGTCGCCTCGGCCACTAGGTGCTCCCTCCCCGGGTCCGCGCTATTCCGTCTGCCCCTGGCATCCAGTACTTTGACGCTCTCGTCAACTCTTACTACCAGGGCGCCAAGACGTTCCCCGTCGTCCTCCACGACGTCCACATGCTGGCAGAGATCTTCCACCTTTTCGCCGAGTTCTTCCACGTCTTCCGTCACGCCAATCAGTTCGCCGAGTTGTTCCACGTCTTCCGTCATGCCAATCAGTTCGCCAAGTTGTTCCACGTCTTCCGTCACGCCAATCAGTTCGCCGAGTTGTTCCACGCCTTCCGTCACGCCAATCAGTTCGCCGAGTTGTTCCACGTCTTCCGTCACGCCAATCAGTTCGCCGAGTTGTTCCACGTCTTCCGTCACGCCAATTAGTTCGCCGAGTTGTTCCACGTCTTCCCTCACGCCAATCAGTTCGCCGAGTTGTTCCAGGTCTTCCCTCATATCATCCGAAACGGGCGCGACTGTCGCCTCGGCCACTAGGTGCTCCCTCTCCGGCTCCGCGCTATTCCGTCTGCCCCTGGCATCCAGTACTTTGACGCTCTCGTCAACTCTTACTACCAGGGCGCCAAGACGTTCCCCGTCGTCCTCCACGACGTCCGCATGCTGGCAGAGGTGTTCCACCTTTTCGCCGAGTTCTTCCACGTCTTCCGTCACGCCAATCAATTCGCCGTCAATTTTCACCAATAGCTCCATCTTCATCTCTTTCAGCTCGGCAGTGAGATTGTCATTTAACGTTTCCATTTTGGCAGCGAGGTTGTCGTTTGACGTCTTCATTTCGGCGAATAATTCTTTCATCATTGCCATCATCCTGGTTTCCGAATCTCCCTCCATCTTGGTTCTAACGTTGCAACTTCTAACGACGATGTAACGAAACTAGAAGCAATTCGACGGATCCCACTTCTGACACCAGTGTAACTTTTGTTGTGTGGGTGTGAAGTAAAGAAGACAGATGTAGTCGAGATAAAGAAACACTTTTATTTCCGTAAACAGTAACTTTGTACACTCGTTGCAACAACAAGAAAGTCTTTTCCGATTCTCCAGCAGCACGGCTCCGAATTCGTAACACAAAGAACTAACTCTTCTCCGTCGGCACAACTCCTCGACCTTCACATACGTCTGACTTGCTCTTCTCACACTTTACCGCTATTTATATCTCCCAGGCACTATTCTGGAAGCTTCAGGAACGTTCACTTATTGCGGCGAGATACAAAGCAGAGAAGATTCTCGAAGTGTCTATCCTTTTCTCTCTTTCGGCAAGCGCCCCAACAATGCGGCCATGCTCTGTCTCTTTCCTTCGGCTCCTTTGCGGTAGTGCCGACAATAATGCGATGGGTGACACTGCTGTTGTAGGCAATTAGATGCGGCGGGCGCGGTGACAGTATATTATTAAGTCAATAGCTGGACGGCATGTATTTTGATCTATTTAGTTTATAAAATAGTAGTTTCTGCAAATTGCCCTGGTTAAGGAAAGTAACCCGTTCTCAAAAGACATTGAAAATTTCAGTTATTTGTGCTGGAGATCTCTTGGCCAGTTGCTTGAGCACGGTATTGGGTCATATCAAGGGAGATTTCAATTGTGGAAATGTGCTTGTGGCCGTTGATATATGACTATTTTGAAAAATGTTGTATTATATTATTATTTATTTACGCCAAAAACTTATTGCTGGTGTTTTTAAACACACAAGCCACATGTTGGCAATATTTGAGAGGTAGAACTGGAATTGAACATTTCAGTGCCACAGCCGGGAGTTGAACCACAAATCAACTCTCACGTGAGAGATAAATACCCAGAAGACAATTTACAATTACAAGTACTTTGTGAAGTAAAATCGGTTCCTCTACTCTTCAACATTAACCAAACGCGACTTGTGTGTTTAAAGACACCAACAGTATGTTTGTTGCCAGAAGTATGGTAAATATTAATTACCATCTAAAGGTTATTTAATACTGGGATATAAAGTACTTATGATTCTAAGCGGGTATTTATCTCTGATGTGAGATTCTCTTTGTGGTCTACCAGGGAAAATCAAAATCGTTTCGAGAATTCATTGTCACACTGAAGGCTGTCACAGTAGTTCAGATGTTTTAGCAGCCACGCTTGATGCGACAGGTCTGTGATTCAAATCTCAGCTGTGGCATTGAATTTTTCATTTACAATTCTGTCTTTCATATTAGATGCCTGTTGTGTCATTGCCAAGGTCGTTACTGATAATGTTATTTTATATTTCAGTTTATACAAGGGTGTTTCTAGTTATACAAGTACATCAGTTTTATTGTCCACTGAAGACTCAGGAGATTACATAAATTTTAATATGAATGACGATCCTGAATGTGGTAGTGATCGAAAATATCAAGCTCAGCAAAGAGTAGTTAGTGATATATCTTCAATAGAAATTTACAAATTGATTGATGAGGGGAAGAAAACCCATGAGTGTAATATATGTAATAAGAATTTTGCTTATTTGGGAAGTTTCAAAACACACAAGTTTATTCATGAAGGCATAAAGCCACATAAGTGCAACATTTGTGGAAGTTCATTTACTCAGTAAATTTGAAATCACACAAATTGATTCACGAAGATATAAAGCCATACAAGTGTGACATTTGTAAATAGCCATTTACTCGGTTATCAAATTTTAAATCACACAAATTGACCCATGAGGGCCTAAAGCAACACAAGTGTAATCTTTGTAATAAGTCTTTTAGCCGGTCATCAGATTTCAAAACACACAAATTTATTCATGAAGGTATTAAGCCACACAAATGTAATATTTGTAACAAGGGTTTTATTCAGTTATATTTGAAAACACATGCATTGGTTCATGAGGGTATAAAACCACACAAGTGTTACATTTGTAACAAAGCCGTTACTGAGTCATCAAGTTTGAAAAAACATAAATTAATTCACGAAGGCATAAAGGCACACAAGTGCAACATTTGCAATAAGACGTTTACACAGCTATCACATTTGAAAACATACAAACTGATTCATAAGGACGTAAAGCCACACAAGTGTAACATATGTGATAAGGCTTTTACTCGTTTACCTGATCTGAAACAACACAAATTAATTCATGAGGGCATAAAGTCATACAAGTGTAACATTTGTAATAGGACATTTACTCATTCATCATGTTTTAACCACACAAACTGAGTCATGAAGGCATAAAGCCACACAAATGCAACATTTGTAACAAGGCTTTCACTCAGTTATCAAATCTGGAAACACACAAACTGATTCATGAAGGTATAAAGCCGCACAAGTGTAAAATTTGTGACAAGGCTTTTACTCTGTTATCAAACATGAAAACCCATACACTGATTCATGAAGGTGTAAATCCACACTAATGTAATATTTGTAACAAAGCTTTTAGTGAGTTATCAGATTTGAAAATGCATAAACTGATTCACGAAGGCATAGAGCCACACAAGTTTAATATTTGTAACGAGGCCTGTCATATGTGAAAGCACAAATTGATTCTTGCGGGCGTAAAGCCATACAAGTGTAACATTTCTAACAAGGCTCTTACTAACTTCTCAAATTGGAAAACAAGATTGTTTCACAATGACGCAGCAGTCTATTGTTCAGGAATAGTGTACTCCGACCTGTTCTAGCACTCTTTAAGCAGTTCTCAGTGGTAGTCTACACTTCCTTTACCTTAGAATAGTAACGGGTGGCTTTGTGTATTCATGGTTCTGTTTTAAAGAGAAACTTGTGTTAATCTGGTATATAAATTAATTCATGAATGGAGGGTAGCATACATTATGTTCTATATAATTTGTTTTGCCAGTTTTACACATTATCCGTAAGCTAAATTTGATCAGATGAGAAGGGAAATGTAAGAAATAAATTTCCAAGTGTTGGATGATTAAGTTTAAACGGTGAATAATTGTTCTATACTTTTGGCAACTTAAGTAAGCTATTGCAGAATTAATTTCTTATTTGCTATTGTAAAAATAACCTTTTTATGGACCGCAGGGCTCCAGACTTTGAACTAATGTTGTGTTCATTATCCCTAAGAAGAAGGCAGAATGCCCGTTCAGTGCTCAGCCTTATTAAAGAAGTAATTTTGAGCCACTGTTAAAGCTTTATTGAAGCTACAGGTTTGCATTGAAGAACAAGATCTTGTAGCTTCCTTTCTATTATTGCTGTGAAATAAATTGTGTTGTAGGAGAAGGAACTGTATAAGAATAAGCAACAGTAAGGAGCATTCTTGTGTGATTACACCTCAATTTAGAGCTTTTATTTCTGTATTACATAAGAGAGACATTGTTAGTAGGTACCTATAAAGTAGAAATGAGTAAACACCTAGCAATAACAAGAATCAGTAAAAGCTAAAGCCTTATTTAACTAAATTGATTAATGTTTACACTGATGGTGAAGCCAGGAAAACACTTATTGGTGTGTAGCGGGAATAATGTGTCGGAGCGAACTGATGAGAAAATTCACGCCAATGTTTCAGATGCCAAGTTACGAGGGCAGGAATGAAATAATTGCTAATAGTGTTTTATCTCCGCGCAGGGAGTTTTGTTCAAGCTATGGTGGGCGACACATGTATTTGTGGAGATATACAGTTCGGCTTGCGGCATTAGTGTAAGTGCTGCAGTAATAGAAGTAGCACGTATTAAATGTAAGTCGTCAAACCACATCGCCCTAAATGGGATATTTACTAAGTCAGAAATGGATGAATATCCAAGTTGCCGTGGAACATCACCAGGGAATGTTATTGAGGGCTGCATGAAGCATCCGGGAATGAGAATATGCCATATCGGCTGTTGTATGTTGGGTTGCAGCTTATGGTACAGGACGTTGTAGTGTGTATCAGAAACTAGATGGAATTCGACATAGGGTCGAAAATGCCACTGAATTTATTCAATCTGGAACTTCATCTTCGTCCAGCAATGCGCAGGGAACATCCCAACTTCTGACACAGGGATCCATGCATTGTTTTGCATAATAACAACCCGTAGTCACACTGCAGTGGCTCTGCGGAACCTGTTTGTACGATAGGGATGGGAGGTTCTGGAGCACCCACCCTGTTCACTGGACATGAGCCAGGACCTCCTAAATACCAGACCTGACAATGTGATTCACGATGGCGGCCTATGTGGTGGGAACTACTTATAAACAACTCGTCTACAGGCTACAATTTCAACGCAGTAAAATAAAAATATTGTGTAATAACACGCCTATTTTGTGAATATGGGCTGTGTGAAACACAAAAACACTGTCTTAAACATAACCTCAAGTAAACAAAAAAGAATGACATTTAATAAAAAACGATAACCCATGGGCAATGAAATATATAACCTTAAATAACATTCATACAATCTACAGTTTTACATGCCATTATGTAACTGCATTACACACTCAAATTACAAAGAAGATAGACAAAACTGCAAGCAGCATGTTACTTAAATAAAACAGAAATGTTGACATTGAGTTGATTCAAAATTATTAATGATTGTTTACACTGTTTTTCACACTGTACCATGTGCAGAATGTTATATACCTACACAAAACACACTATACTGGATGGCTGATACACAAATGCTGTTATTTAGAATAACCTAAAGCTACCTACTGAATTCAAAGGCTTTAGGGTAGAATTTTGCTTTTACTTTTACTGAAAGCTTATGATTACTCAGTTTGCAACAACATATTACTCAGCACTTCATGACACTTTATTTTACAGGGGGAATCCACAAAAGCAGATGAAATATTAAAAATAATAACCGTAAAACAGCACTGTAAATGAAATATATGAAATACGTAATCTTAAATCAGCATTGTAAAGCAACATTGTGTTAGGTTAGGTTAGGTTAGTGTTGTATATGAGTGGGGTGACAGGATCCTGTTATCGAAATATTTACAACTTGGGCAGTGTTTATGCAATCATTTCAACGTAAATGCATCAATCAATCATTGTAGCATATATTACACTCGTTTATACACATTTATCAACTAAATATCCGCCGCATAAGCGAAATAAAACCACTTCATCGCAGGCACGAAATTTTCTCATAAATAAAACACGAAGCTTGAGTGCACAATAAAACTTACAAGATCGTAATCAGCAATAAAAACTACATCCATTGCACTATGTTTCATTCGCTTTCTCCAGCGGCCGATTTTGTAAATATTTACCAAACTTTGCTATAGTCTACAGTTTTACATGCAGCAACATAACACATTTCTTCTAAACTACAGCTAAACATTTAAATTACAACGAAAAAAGATAATGTCTAAATACAAGCAGCATACCACTTACGTGAAACAAACTGTTGGTGTTGCAGATGCCACTAATTGAGTTCACTCGAAATTATTGTCTTTTCACTATTCACCATGTTATATACACACCGGCAACACACATAACGCTGCAATTTATGGTAATTAAATACCGAATTTAGAAGCTTTACGTTGTAATTTACCTTTTGTTTTAACTGAAAGTTTCTGATTTTTAATTTGCATCCGGGAATGCAACAGTTACGGGGCATTGTCATGTTTGAGGTAAGGTTGTAGTATGGCAACAATAACATACACTACTGGAACAGGTTTTCTTCAACAACCACTCACCACTGTAATCGTGACACAAATTGTACTTGCAAACAGATAAATTAACCACACTATACGGCTAATGTAGCCATAGCCTTAGATGAAACACAATAAACATGAACACGTGGATAGCACACGGCATAGTCAACACGATTTATTCCCGTTGCCTATACTGCCGAAATAAAAGTTTTCGAACACTCGCTTTGCTAATATGAAGACAAACTTACATAGCAATTAATATAACAAACAATAACTCGAAGACATATAAAATAATACGAAAATCAGCGTGTGGAAACACCTCAGAAATCACTCCCACCAGCCGACGCCATTTTTGTACAACTGGGATGCCAGGGTCAGGTCCGTTAATCTAGAGGGTCCTGCATGAGCCCATGTGACTTTCATCTGTAACCTACTTGGAGCTGTAGAGCGCTCTCTTGCAGACAACAAGGAGGGCAGTGCCGCTGGTATCCTGCGAGTTCCCCATATCTGGCAACGGTGGAACATGTGGCAGAGGATTAGGTTAAACACACACCGGTCACACTTAAGAGTGTTCTGTGGTTAAACACCCGTAGAAGTATAATTATTTTACCTAAAATGGTTCACGTAAGATTTACATGTTGCCACTTATTTCTATCCAGCCCTGGATGTCCTTTGAATATTTATAACTTCCTTGCTATATGAATACAGATATTTTGTAAACGTGAGAATCAAATGCGAAGCTATTCAGCGGAAGAAAACATGGCCAACATCGATCGTAAGAAAAAGTTACGATCGATGAGGAAAGAGAATCTGTTGTTGTTGACCGTGTAACTAGGAGGAGTAAATACCAAAACTTATACACTACTAACAGAAACGTCGTGCAATATAGTGGTGTGCTTAAGCGATTGCACGTAACGGGCTACACGGTGGAAATCCTTAATTGAGCATTGGTTTGCCCAGAGATATTCTGGAAAGCATTGCTCAAGAGAATTTACTACGCGCGATTGTAGTTAAAAAGTTGATCAATATTTTAAAAGAAAAGCTGAGAAAGCTTAAGGAATCGAGATGCTATATTGAGCTTGGAGTACGCACACATTACAAAGAAAAATATTCAACGAGGATAAGCCGAATAGCTTCTTAAAATTTCACGATAATATTTGTGAAGAGGAAAAGAGTTTGTTGTAATATTGTTACTTCATTCTAGTAAAGTTAATTTTGGTGGAAAGTTGAATTTTGATTGCTAATATATACAAGTCTTTGTCATCTTTTTCCGCAAACCCCTCAACGAACCAGAGATACAGGGTCTCATTACCAACTCACTTATAAAACACGGCCACGCCTGGCTACCCAATCGCGGGGTTCGAAAAAGCGGGTAAAATGTTTAAAATTAAAAGGACGAGATGCGAATCGTCACCTGTGGAGATGTTAAGGCTACTGAGGACTGGATCTTCAATACATCTCAAGGCCACCTCGACTTGATCTTATCCCTAGGGTAGCTCAATTTGAGGACCATATTTCCGGAACTGGATCTTCAACGCGTCCCGAGGAACTCGACTGAGTACTCAACCCGAGGGCTCCAAGTACTCGATGAAGGAAACGCAAGCAAAAAAGGCAGCAGAAAGTAAGGCAACATTCTTCATTTGCAATTTTTTTTCTAATCAAACTGCGGAAGGGAAAATAGCTAGTTCGTCAACTTGAATTACGAATGAACAGGAGAAATGGAAACAGGTACGGTAGGAGAAGTAGTAGAGATGTCACAAACAATAAACAAAGCAATAAGAATTGACGTGGAGTAGCAGAGATTACAGATAAGGGATACTAGAGGAGAAGACCCACAGAAACAAGCAAAAGGAGTTTAGCTGAACTTAACGGACTTAGGAAGCAAGAAATAACAGGCTTAGACTCTAAAATGGAATTAGGTTTAGAACAGATTAAAGAAGAATTGCGGCTAAAGTGACTAAAACCGAGTTAGGTTTAGAACAAAATATATAAGAATTGGAACAGAAAATCAATAAAATGGCATAAAATAAGATTATGGTCAAGAAATGATGGCTTAGAATCAAGGATGGTTGAACTGAAATAGGATTTAGAGTCGAAAATTGAGTGTGAAATTTGGCAAAGTACAGCAGAGATATAAAAACCTAACATGCTTTGAAAAAAAAAAGAGGTAGAACAGGATACAAAAGAACGTGATACTAGTGGAAAATAATTAAAAAGATGTGCGGAAGGAAGTAAATTAGATTGAAAGTACTCTAGAGAATAAAGCAGAAGCTGTAGGAGATAAAATGGGTAGTTTGAAGATCGATATGATAGAAAATAAAATCATATTAGATGAAATAAGTGTAAAGATGAAATGGTATTGTAAAAGTAACATAGAAAATGAAGAAGGAAATGTTAGAAGAGAATTAGTTAGACAAATGAGAAAGTCAAATCAGAGCAAAATAATAAAAGAGACAAACTGAGGAAATACAAAAAGCAATAAATTAAGATTTGTTGTTGTGTAGTGTTTAACGCCCGCTTTTACTACTACGGCACCGCAGGCGGTGACACTGATGATACATGGAATGAAGATGGAGCACCGGTGGAATGAGATGGCGGGGGAAACCGGAGCACCCGGAGAAAACCCGCCCTGACGCCGCTTCGTCCACCGCGAATACCACATGCGGGTCCCTGGGATCGAACCCGGGCCACCTAGGTGGTAGGCAAGCGCGCTAACCGCTCGGCCACGGCTCCGCCGTGCAATAAATTAAGAGATAGGAACTATTAAGATAGCGCTAATTTATGAGAAACTGTGGAAACAGAAATGAGCGTGCTATCAAATGTGATCCAATCACAGCAAGATTAGAAGAAATGAAACTAAGAAGCTAGAGTAAATAAGGAAGTAAAGTCCATAAGTCAAAAAGTACTGACGGAAGGAAAGCATACAAGAAAGGAGTAAAGTTGTGACTGGATCGCAGATGCATAGTAATGATACTGAGATTCTTCCAAATTATGAATGATTAGATTACAAAAATGTTAACGACAATGACGATATGTAGAGCAAACCTTTACACACACACATGCGCACGCACGCACGCACACACATAATAAACTAAACGAGATTACACATCCAACGTACGACGGGGAGAAGGGTGATCATCCCAAGCTGTTAATACGAGAAATTGAGAAATATTTTAAAGTTAAAAAGATCTCAAGCGAACTGATGACTGTTCAGAAAAGTTTAAAAGATTAAGGCCTTAGAATGATTTAGATTAACCGTGGCAGGTCATGAAACCTACATTTCTTTTAGAAACTTATTTTCATCAAGATACTGGGGCCGCGCCAAACACAATCAGACGAAGACATAATTGCTCACGGACAGATACTACCCATCAAAATGATCGTCCATGGTTGACTACTTTATGACACCTATAGTCATACGTGTCCAAGAGAGAGAGAGCTAATTAGCAGTATAATTAAACGTTTCCCGAATACTGTACACACAGGTTTGGTAGCTGCAGAACTTGTAGGTGACTTATCCGCCATTTATTAAAATTAAAGTTGGTCTTAGTGGCAGAAGAGACAGCAACATAAAATCCATAATTATACATGGTGCTGGTTGCAAGACGGATATGACAAATTCGCCACTTGTTAACATGAAAGTGCGTAATATCACCTTACATGCAATAATGACATCGGTGCTAGCACTTCCGTCTCCGATGAACATAGTTTATAGTTTTGTTAAGCCAAGTACAGAAGTTAGTGAGGCTATTGCTCTTTTCACAGGGTATTGGAGATCTATCACTCTGTCTAAGAGCTCACTGGATACATTTTCCTCATATTCATTTTGAAGGGTCACTGCTGCATTGGGAAATATAGAGATAATGACATTGAAGAAATGGTAAGCATTATGCAAACCCCCAACTCTACTTTTGACTTTGCTATAATAATGTCCAAACAGTCATTAAAAACAAAGTTTAAAATACATATTTAGATGTATTAGCCATTCGACATGACACAATTCATAAAAATTTATTTTCACATTTCGAATTCTTTTATTTTCAAATTGTGGTGAAATGTCCCATTTATTTGCCAAAGATGTCGGTGATGATATCGGTAGTTCAAAATTATTTCAATAGTACGATGAATAATCAGCTGCATCTTGAACAAGGGGACATGCTCTGAAAAGTTCTACGTTTTCCGGTTGAATAGTTTGGGATGCTGAATTAGTAAATTCTACAATTTTTTATTGTAACACTCTGAAAAACGAATACAAAATGTTTATTGGTCAGTAAACAGAACCTGGTTTCTTTGCTCCTTTTTCTTAGATATTAGTATCATTTTTGACACAGCTTTAAGCATCCACATAAGCATAATGCAGAGCTTTAACAGACCGAAATATCAAAGATGAACTTTTCGAGCAAAACCTAAAACTCATATTATCACGCTATGGTTGAAGAAAAGATACGACTCAAATGTGGAAAAAGAGACGTTCATAAAGCGGAACCAGTTCTTGAATTTAGCATGCAGCATCGTGAAGTGCTATAATTAAATTACTCGCTGCGCAATACACATATTATACAGCTCTTAGTGTCTGTTGACTACTCGTTCTAGCACCTTTATAAATATCTGTCATGTTGGCACAACCACTATACCCCTGACCAGGTCATTTAGTTAATATCAGTCCCTTTTCATCCATTGCAATTAGTATTTTTCTATTCCTAATGCACATTGATGCTTTGCTTCACGAAACTTCAAAACAGATTTATTTTCACATAATGAGGGTTTCCAATGAGTTCAAATGAAACTGTAACATACTGAAATATTCGAGTTAATTATTGATCTATTGTACGGAGAATACCCTACCTCTATTAAGGGTCGTATGCCTCTTCTAGGTCAAAGAAGACAGCAAATGTTGGTCTTTTCCTCATAAAATCATCAATGATGCACGTGGATAAACAGACTAACTGGTCAACCGTTGAACGGAAGAGACAAAATCCGCACTGAGCGTTGGACAACATTATGGGATTCCACCTATTTCAATCGCCCGTTGATCATACCCTCAATCACCTAGCAGAGGGAGCTGATGTGAGAATTGGGCGATTACCAGTAGGCAGATGGCAATCCTTGACAGGTTTTAAAATTGGGACAAGCGGATGGAAAGCAGCGGTGTGCTAAATACAATTATAAACCTATAAGAGAAACTTTACCAACCGAAGACAGATACTGCAGTATTAAAATATGAATTCTACCCGGTTAAGGTGCAAGGGCATGGAAGAGGCCAGCTTCGGCATGGTCAAAAAGGAGGTATACACTTGCCGTTAGAAGACTTCATGAGACGCAACTCAATGGTAATGTGAGGAGTTGGAAACACCAGCAGCAGCATCTCTAAGGCAAATTATGGTGCTTTGATAAGCCTAAGACCAGGACTATTAACCTTGAAACTTTGCCGGCCACAGGACGAAGCTCTCCCTTAACGACAGTGTTAAATGTCCAAAGGAATCTACACAAAGTGGAGCAAGAAGGTTCTCTTGCGGGCATATATGACTCACCAGGAGAAACTCTCAGGAATGTAAGGTGATCCACTATCAGGTCAACATCTTTGAATAGGCGGTCACTTAAAACAGCTAAGTTGTAATAAAGAGCCCAGTTCGCTCTGCATATCTGTCGGATGGGCACACGATGATGGCACGTAGTGTGATAGAAAGCTGGTAAGGCATGGAAAATCATCGCTAGAGAAGATGTCAGAGACAATATAACACTCAGAGCGATGTGCAAACAATGCTGAGCAAACAGATAGGTCCAGGTGAGAGTGAGTGCCAGTAGAATCAGAAAAGTAAGTAGGATCACCGGTGCTAAGACAAAAGAAAAAGTCTACAAGGTATGTCGCACTTACGCAAGCCCCGAGGCGACCTCCAAATTTAGGACACCGGGACGCCGGATGTACTAGTTCCGCAATGGCGAATTCTGAGCAAGGTGGCAAATAAACGGAACGGAGGGTAAAAGATAAGCCAGGTAAAGGCAGGGTAACAGCAACAGCTTGCAATGCGATGGTGAACATGAGTCTGTTAAAAACATTGTCGCGAATCATGAACATCACACGTCCATGTGCAGGAGTACCAAGTTCCTGTGGGAGGCCAAAGCACAACAGAATGAATCCACGAAATGTAAAGAAGTCTTGTTGGCGAAGATTTGCTTCCTGTAATCACAGAATATTGGGAGATATCGATTTAGTGAGTAATTACAATTCGTCGTTATGTGCGCACACGCCACATGTAATTCATTGTAGAATGGACGTTTTGGGGCAGACGGGACAAGTAGTGGGCTAAGTTCACTTCACCGGTGGCTGTCGCTTCTGCTTGCTTTTGTGGTCCATATGGGATAGGGCTTTTGGAAGTGGTTCTTGTTCCATAGGCGGCTCAGAAGCAAGAGAGTCGATTTCATCGGAAGATGAAGGTAGTGCTGCTTCGTATAAATACGAGAAGAGGGAAGCCAGCTGAACGCGACCGTGTCCTCTGGTGCCCTGGGAGCGTGACCACAGTGAAGGTGATGAGCTGCCTTAAAGACAGAACCTCTACTGGTAGAAGTCATGAGGTATTTGGGAAAGTCTGCGTTTTGGTTGAACTTTAAATTTTCGTGTTGCAGTATTAACAGGGACAGTCTTGGAGCCGATGAAGTCAGAAGGCGCTGCATGAATCCGAGGAGAAACGGAGATGTTGGCTAAAGAGAAAAGTTGTATACACATATCCCAATTAGGCACCTGGGTTAAAACTACTGAAGTAAAAGTACTAAACTTCAGGATAGAAGCTTGTCGAGCACATTTCTTTTCTAGGTTTCAGGCAAGGATAAACCCTCTTTCATCCTGACCTGATTGACCTCGTCCAGATAAGGTGGACAGTCGCGGGAAGTCGCTAGATGGACATCTCTACAGTTCACACAGCTACCAGCAAATTTGCATTCTTACCACAGTTGCAGCTCTACAGTATGTCTTAGTGTGGCCATAGCCTTGACACTGGAAACAACCTTGTCTGCTTGTATGTTCTAGGGAGGTGGATCCATTCAACTAACAGCGTGGTGGACACAATGATCCTTCACTAGCACATGGTAAACTTCTGTGACACTCTGGTCCGACTAGTAACGCTCTATCTCCTCCTCCGACACAAGGGAGTGGTAATAACGCTCTTGGAAGAGTTTAGCCTGCGGTGCCTCTCAACACGGATAGGATACCTGTTGAGTAGTTTGGTCTTCAAAAAACTGTGTAGCATTGTAACTCTCCACGAACGAATCTGATCTGAGACGCTACAGGAATAAACAGAGCTATCTTGTCTAGACGCTACTGAGTAACAAAAGGTTTGACCTTTAAAATTGATTGACGCTCTTCCAATCCATGAATCACTAGGGAAAGAGACTACAACGCGTGTGAATCTTTTTCTTAATGGACTTGCCGTTTTCTTTTAGGAATGTTGTTTGTCATGAGCCATGGCTTCGCCGTCCTGCTCACCCTGGTGTTCAGTTAAATACACACCACTGGGCGATTGATTAGGAGTGGGTTAGCCTCGATCCTCCTCTTCAGGTGAAGAAACAAAAGCGATGTATTAAGAATGAGTACCCTTCCTGAAGATGGCACCAAAGGGGCTCAAACACATATCCCTCAACTAACCAGGATACTCCTTTCTACGAGATGGGTCTCCACTCACGAGCTACATGTGAGAGGGTTATCTGACTTGCCTCCCTCGCCCGCAAACAGGGGTCAGAGAAGCTTTGGACCCCGGGTGTGTCAAAACCCGTAACTAATTTGGTCACCCCTTATATGTATCATTTTGCACTGGCCAGTCATCAGTTTTATAAAATCAGTTGATGTGAATTATCATACAATTTCTGAAGAAAAACTATGAAATCAAAAAGGAAAGCAGTTAACACAATTTCGTATTTCTATATCTGTATTAGTATGAGGGGAGGAGAGACCAACTCAGAAGCCCCCTGTTGAACACTTCAGAATTATGTAGTTTGACTAACCACCATAATTTCCAGCACAGGGACATCACTGAAAGGCAGAAGATTGCTCAAGGAGATCGTAAGATGAATATATCACTTTTCTCGGAGGGAGCAGTTAACATTGCAGTCTTTATTTGCCACACAAGGCAGCTGGATTGCAAGACATTATTCAAGCAAGTGACATTCAATGTTTGATGTATGATGTTTCTTACAGCCACATTGTATGTGCCTCCTTGTAAGTTATGTGCACTAAAAATGTCTCTCTTTACTACTATAGTATTTAGAATCCTAAATTCAGGCTAAATATACCCCAGAATGTACGCTATATGCCATTTTCTTGTCCCACAATATTAAATCCACAGAAACAGCTTTTTCTTCTTTTTTTCTTTTTACAGAAATAGACAAACACAGCACCAGTTCAAAGTCTTGAGTACTGCTGTTCAAAGAGCAATTTTATCACAATATTAGCTTAGAAGTTAAATAAGGAAATTGAAGCTATTAACAGTGAAGCAACAAGATTCTAAAGTAAGCAGTTTATTCTGAGATAACTTAGGTTACAAACGATATAGGAAAATCACTTAGCCCCTTAGTTAATAACCTGACGCATCTCACCAACAAGAATTCCATGTTACGATCAATACGTAGGTTGCCGATTAGGTGTAACATTGACAAAATAAATTATACGCAATATAACGTATGCCTTTCTCATATCATGAACATAGTTATTTGCGAATTAATAGAAATATTACACTAATAACTTTGGATTCCGAAAATAAACCAGCTGTTATACAAGATAAAAAGAGAGCGAAAGTCATCACTCTACTGTAGACTTACGCATTATGAACCACTTACATGCCTGTGAAATTTGACAAGTGAGTAAATTCTAATCCTAAACGTTACACTAGTGTGCCACGATGGATTAATTTGTGACTGTTTAAAGATAAGAACTGAGTAAAGGCCTTGTTACATTTATTACTCTTGTGCGGCTTTATCCCTTAATGAATCAATTTCTATGATTTCAAACTTGAAAATCAGTAAAAGCCTTGTTACACATTACACTTGTTTGGCTTTATGCCCTCATGAACCAATTTGTGTCTTTTCAAACTTGAGAAGTCAGTAAACGCCTTGCTACAAACGTTGCAGTTATGTGGCTTTATACCCTTATGAACCAAATGGTGTCTTTTCAAACTTGAGAGCTCGGTAAAAGCCTTGCTACAAATGTTACACTTGTGTGGCTGTATGCCTTCATGAAATAGTTTGTGTTTTTTCAATTTTGCTGACTCAGTAAAAGCTTTGTTACACATGTTACACTTGTGTGATTTTATACCCTCATGAATCAGTTTGTGTGTTTTCAAATTTGATAACTGAGTAAAAGCTTTGTTACAAATGTTACACTTGTGTGGCTTTATACCCTTATGTACCAAACAGTGCCTTTTCAAACTTGAGAACTCAGTAAATGCCTTGCTACAAATGTTACACTTGTGTGGCTGTATGCCTTCATGAATCAGTTTGTGTTTTTTAAATTTTGCTGAGTCAGTAAAAGCCTTGTTACACATGTTACACTTGTGTGGCTTTATACCCTCATGAATAAGTTTGTGTGTTTTCAAATGTGACAACTGAGTAAAATCCTTGTTACAAATGATACACTTGTGTGGCTTTATACCCTCATGAATACGTGTGTGTCTTTTTAAGTTTGATAACTGGGTAAAAGCCTTGTTACAGATGTTACATTTGTGTGGCTTTATCCCCTCATGAATCAATTTGTGTGATTTCAAATTCGATGATTGAGTAAAGGCCTTATTACAAATATTACACTTGTGTGTCGTTTTTCCATCATCAATCAAATTGTGAGTTTTTGCTGATGACAACTGATTCAAACCATTGTCCCCAACGTCACACTTATTTGCTTCTTTACTATCAATAGCCAGTCCATGTTTTTCTAAATTGGATGGATATTTAAGGCAATTCTGAGAAATGTCACATTCATAGAAATTTCTGTACTCATGACTCAAATTTGATTTGCAGTTCTCCTTATAGATATCCTGTTTATTTGTGTTGCTCAGCCGAAGCAACTTACTTTGTTTCAATGAGGATGTTATGCTGACAATTTTGCCATCACTAGGTGTTTCTGAGCAAATACTTGCTTCTACTGAAGATATATCAACAGCTACACTTTTCTGACCTTGATATTTTCTGTCACTTTCACGTTCATGACAATCTTTGTTCATATTGAAACTCATATTTTTTCCTGAGTCTTCACTGAAGACTAAATGTGATGTATAATTGGAAAGATCCTTTTTGTATAGACTGAAATGTAAAAGAAACATTAACATTACTATAATATAGAGGAACTAACAGATCAATCATTTCTTGGACTACTCTGAGCAAATATATGTGAAGTTATTTTTAAAATACCTAACGCCACCACACATACAGCTATCACAACTCCACCTATCAATTGTGTTTGAGTGTATCTGTATACTATAAATCTAAATTGGTTGAGAACAAACTACTGTAAGAAAAACTCAAATAATTTTCGAGGTGGTACCTTATTGTTAACGCACACTAAAAATAGTCAAATATATTTCTTATTTTAACAGCCATATTTTGTTTTATATTATCTTAACCCATTAACGCCCAGTGGTCTATTTATAGACTGCTAGAGATATTTTTTATTTAGTTTATATGAATTCTCAAGTTATTTTGACCATGCATGACATCACTGATGTTATCTTATGTGATCACACTATTGCCTCTGAAAACCTAGAATATTGTGTAGTTTATTAATTTACAACTATACGCTGTACATTTCTGCAGCGCCTGTGAAAGCATATTATTGTTTTTTTTTCCTTGTTACGTTTCCATTCCAACTTTCTGTAATACAATCAACTATCAATAAAGTTTTCTATTACTGCATCACACAAAGAACGTGCAGTATAAGCAATTTCAATGCTAAAAATATTATTCTAAAGTCAAGCGATCTATTTATAGACCATTGGACACAAGTGTTATCTCACATCAGCACCAGGAAACTCTTCCTTGATACAACGCTAGCTTGATTGTTACTTCTGTAATAGCATGCGAGCTTCTGCCATGTGTGTTATTTGTCTTCTACAGTTTTTCTATTTGAAACAGAGTGAACGAGTGTTTAACAAAATTCCATATTGTGTACTTTGAAGATCTGGGATTCCTAAAGCACATAAGTCTAATCGCTACAATTTTTGGGGATAAGTTTGCAATTCTGCACTAACATAGAATGCAAGCCATAATATGTCCACAGTTCATAGATTACATTCAGAGGTGTGGTGTATAACAATGACACCATACTCAAAGCAATTGTGCTGTCACTATAAGTGATAACTTTTCTAAAGAAATTAAGGATGCATGTGATACAATTGATGTGATTATTCCTCCAGATCCAGAGAGCCTGACTGATGAGGATGAAGTACTACAGGTTTAGTAAATGTGAATATTCCTGGCTCAGGTGAAGCACGTTACACGGCGTCTGAAAAGGGTGGTGAATAACTAGGTTTGAAAAGTCAGCCAAAAGGAGAAAACTTTGAGACTGACCGGCATAATACGAAAAATGTGCTTCAAAGTACACAAAATTTGTAGAAAATTACCATGCTTCAAATGAAAAATGGGAAGAAATGAAAACAAGTTTGAAGGATTGTACACCACTTCAGATTCTGCAAAAAATGCGATGTAACAGTCAGCCACAGATGTTATGACCCTTACCACAGTTGTTTAATAAGTTTAGATCACACCATATGTATCCTTTAATAAGTAGTTTGACTTTAAATAATCGGTAATTGCTTTAAAAATGTTTGGTCATAAAATACATGCATTTGACGGAAATGTATTCGTCACAGAATGTTTTGATACCATTAATGCCCGGTGATCTACTTATAGACCGGGTTAATTTTGCGACAATGGGTAAATAAAATGGTCAACCAAATATGTTGTTGACATACTGTATGCTAAACAAATGCAATAATGTTTTTCTTAATTTTTGAAAAAATAAACAAGTTGGGTATTAATTACTGGCAGTTGGTTCTGGACCCCAGGGACCAGAAGGCCGCATTCTCGGCAGACCAAGAGCTTTGGCAATTCACTGTTATGCCCTTTGGCCTTTATAACATGCCAGGCACCTTCCAGCACCTCATAGAGGCGGTGATAAGGGGCCTGACTTAAGACGCCTGCCTGCTATACCTGGATGGCATCCTTGTGACTGGCAGCAGCCTTGAAGATCATTTGGAAAACCTGAGCAAGGTGTAGCAGAGATTACAGACTGCCAATCTGAAGCTGAACGCAAAGAACTGCCAGCTGTTTAGCAAAAAGGTGACATTGTTTCTCCCACAGGGGTAGTCACGGAGCTAGAGAAGGCTCAGGCTCAGGCTGACAGACTGGCCACACCTGAAAGATGCATGACAGTTGCACAGTTCTCGGAGTCTAGGCAGCCACTACTGTCAGCTCATGGGTTCTATAATCACAAAGCCTCTCACTCGTCTGACTAAAGAACACCGGCTTTATATGGGGACGGAAGAGGCTCAAAAGTCAGTGTTCTGCAGTGACCCTGTTTTAGCATTGCCACAACCAGACAGCGATTTCGTCATTAACAGTGATGCTAGCAACAACGGAATTGGAAGCATGCTATTACAAATACAAGATGGACAGGAATGACTGCTTACATCACAGACGATCTCCAAGGTCAGCAAGAACTACTGCATTACTCATTGTGACCTCCTGGCAGTAGAAAAGGTGCTGCAGCATTTCCATAAGTACCTGGATGGTCGAGCATTCCATTTGAGGACTGACCATTCTGCCCTCATCTGGCTGTTAAACTTAAGAGTTGCCAGACAGCCAATTAAGTCCAGAGGCCCCAGGAGTACAACTTTACCTGAGAACACCAAAAAGGAAAGAGCCACTCCAATGCGGATTTATTTTTCTAGAAGACCTTGCCTATAGGAGTGCAGCCATTGTAATATTGTAGAGGACAGGGAGCACACTGCAGCTGTGTGCGATTTCAGCCGTGCCTGTAGATGGATGGGATAGTGTAGGGCAGAGGAGAGAACAGCCGGCAGACACCCATTTAGGAATGCTTTTCCAAGTGGAAGCAGGTACTAGGCCAAGCTGGGAGGACATTGCAGCCAGAAATAGTATTAGTCTTACTGGGCAAAATGTGACTCGCTGAAGGTGAAGGAAGGTGTGTTGAATTTGATGGAAAGACCCAAAGAAAGCAGCTGGTACTTCCCAGAAGTAAGGTTCTGGAGGTCCTGGAGGAGTTACATTCGGGTTCCTCAGGAGGGCATTTGGATTCAACCGCACTATTGATAAACTGCAATAGTGGTGCTATGGGCAGATGCAGAGAGATGGTGTCACCAATATCAAGCGTGTGCAGCAAGTCACAGCCCGCAGGCCAGCAACTGAGGCTGCATGCAGCAGTGTAATGTGGGAGCCACCTTTGGGCACATCACTATGCATGTAGCTGGATATGCCTCCGAAACAGGCAATAAATATCTGCTACTGGCAATAGACTACTTTACAAATACGCCAGAGGTGTACGTGATCTCTAACCAGGAACCCAAAACAATTGTGGACTGCCTTGTGGAAGAGCTGTTCTGCTGATTTGGAGTGCCAATGAACTGCAAAACGATCAGGGCAGAAACTTTGAGTGTAATATGAATGAAACAAATACTAAGTCACTCAGAGTGCACAAGACATGCACTATGACTCTACACACACAATCAGATGGCATGGTCAAGAGGTACGTTAAGACACTTTAAGAACATGAGGAAAGTGGTGACTAACTACTAGAGGACTGGGATATCAGGGTGCTGCTGTTCTTGCAGACCTATCCTTGACACCAATGGCATAATGCCAGCTACTTTGGTCTTTGGTAGAGAATTGTGCCTTCCATGCAACATAATGTTTGGCACTGGAACACGACAGTCAGCAATTGACTATGTGGAGAACCTCGTGGACCATCTTCAGGGCATACATGAGCTGACCTGTCAGCACATCCAGACAGTGAGTGACTGCATAAACACTTGGTACGACTGGCAAGCCAATAGACTAGAGGTTCAAGGTGATTTGGTGTGGCTGTATCGTCCAACCTGGACCAAGGGAGGCTGTCCCAAGCTACAACCATGGCAAGGACCATAACTTGTGGTAAAAAGAATAAACAATGTAGTCTACCACACCCAGAGGCCATCCTACGGGAAGATGTTGATTGTGCATTCAGATTGTCTGGTCCACTATGATGGTGCTGCTGGTTGCATGCAGCAGTGAAGCGAGGGGGGGGGGGGGCGGGGAGGTGCAGTATGAAGTTGGTTAAGATGTCTATGAAGAAAGCTTGCCCTGTGCTACATGCTCTTTAGTTGATGATTGCTAGGGAGCAGATTAAGTAACAGATTGTGTTAGTTATGCCAATTTTTGAAACTTTATGTCAGAAAAAGAGCTGTAAGTGTAATTGTACTAATTTATGTTGGCTGAGGCCATCACTGATTGTAAACGTTCTGTGAAATTGAACATCTGAGAAGTATATAAAGTTAAAATACATACATTTCACAATAATCAATTCAGCCATTTAGGGCTTCAGTCACATACACACAACAGAAGAAATATGTATAAAACATTTTCTATCAGATGAAATTGCGAGTCTAAACCATTCTCAAATACGTTTATTCATATACACACAACATTTCATAACATTCATTCCACGCAGTTCAATCACATACCTACACACAGACACAAGAAATATATACCTATAAATATAAAACATTTTCTATCTGATCAAACTGAGAATCTAACCCACTCTCAAATCACTTTAGTTATGCATACACAAACCAAAGACTCCATAACAACCAATCCAGCCATTTAGGAGCAGTTCAGTCACATGCCGACACACAGAAGAAATATTTAAAGATAGAACATTTCCTACTCTAACAAATTGTGAGTCTAAACCGTTCTTGAAACTGTTTCATTATACATGCAACCTTTCATAGCAATCACTCCAGCCATTTAGGAGAATTTCGGTCACATACCTCCATAATGACAGAAGAAACATATGTAAAGATAAAACATTTTCTCTCTGATCAAATGGTGAATCTAAACCATCCTCTAACCAGTTGATCCACACATATACACAACATTCCATCACCATCAGTCCACCCATTTAGGAGTTCAGTTGCATACACACGGACAGAAGAAATATATACATATAAAGATATGATACCTATAAGTGCTAAGTAAAAACATACTAGTATGTTAAAAAAATTAACTCAGAAAGAAGAGAAGTTAACAGAATTCCTAGCAGGTTTCAGAAAGAGGAAAAACTATGTACTACTTGGCAAAGCCATGAGGCATATTGGAAAGAATGTGAAACTGACAAGTTTACTTCAGCTGATTGCACAAACACAACACAGTGTACACACTGTTCAAATGAAACCATATCTTCAGGACAGTAACGTCTCATATATTGGCAGCACAAGAGATTTACTTGTTTTATCACTGACTATACAGGAAGCTACTATTATTTCACTGCTGCAATAAACTAGATAAGAAGCAATTGCAGCGCTAGACAGCCAAGGTCAACATGCCTCGTCACTTTTCCAAGAGCTACATAACATATTCGTCAAAAGACACTTGATAAATATTTGGGTGAAAAAGGGATCGGTGTATGTGTTCTCTACACACTGCAAGGGCATTCAACATAATATACAAAAATGTTAGCCTGGAAATTAAGGAAACAAGAAGTAAGAAGTGCTTCATAGAGAAAGGATTGAACGTTTATCAAGATATAAATCTCAGTACACGGTATCAACAAAACAGAAGTAGAAAGCATAGCATTTGCAAACAATTCTGCCAATTGCAAGGAAACAACGAACAGATAAGAAAATCGTTTAGGGAACATTAAAGCAATTGAATCAGCAAAGTCAGGAAGTTACACTAACTGGGAATTTGACAATGTGTTTAGTGAGTTGCTTATACAACTTGATCCAATAACTGTGTTATACTATGTTCAGTGAACAGTTCCATATCTAACACTAACAGGGAATATGACAATGTGCATGATGATACTTATACAACTTGATCAAATAACTGCTATACTCATTATGTTCAGTGAATAGTTGCATATCTAACACTAACAGAGAATGAGTCAATGTGTCTGGTAATAGTTATTCAACTTAATCAACCAATTCCACAGTGATCATCAGGAATCAAAAGTAGTTCTAAACTTAACAGTAAAAGGGAATGTGAGGAAAATAAGACATAGGGAGTCTCTTGTACAAATTTACCCAATGACTTACCTTGGTGACTTTGTGGCATAAAAGTCTTCATTTGTTTCATCCTGTAATGTAATAATTCACTTTATTTTACTTTTTGTATAATCTACAGAGAAGAAATTGGTTCACATCAAAACCATCCATTTAAGGCAAATAAAATTTTTCCATTGAAGCGCTTACACCATTGTATACTGTGGATTTCCAAAGATTTTATTCATGAAGTTATAAGTAAAGATTGCCTTCGTTGTTTTTATTATTTGGTAGGTATTTAAATCTCTAAATTAGATGCAATTATTATGAGCACCTACATCTGGCAAGAAAATTCAGTGCTTTTAATTTAGAAATTCAGTTCAGTAGTTTTTAGAATTAAATTTTGTAACTTTTCTGCAGCAATTAACTTCCACATTTGCTGTGTATGTTCGAATTTCACAAGTCTGGAATAATGGTCTGTGAGATTACTTCGGATTTGCAGTAACTTGGACTATACAGAGTGCTAAAGGACAAATCATTAAAGATAGATCATTAACCTAAGGTAAATTTATTTATAGTTAGTGTTTCAAGTATCTAGAAAGACTTTGCTGAATGTGTTTAAGACAATAAGGCTGTCTTCTATCCACTTTCCTGATATATGTTTCTCCACAGACATGGAGCATTCTCAGCAATGACTTTCGTAAATGTAGTATTTTCTTATCCTTGTACATGTAACAAAAAGAAAATTAAAGGCTTATTTGGGAAAAAACTACAGCACCTGCACATAGCATCATAAACCGTCTGGTATAACGGTTCAGTTATTTATAAGTGAATTTGAATGATCTCATTGAGTTTCATAAATTGAGCTATTACACTAATAGGCATTTTTAACATATCTGCATATGAATAACTGCAGAATGTTACATTTGAACTGAATTGCTTTATGTAGAGGAAGACAAGAAGCTAAGCATGAAAAGTTTTAGTCTGCACACAAGCCAGTCCCGCAACACATGGTTTTGTTTACAACTCTTTTGAACTTAAAGTGAAATCCCTTCAAGTTGTGTGAGCATACCTTTGTCCATCTAAAGGTCCACACATGCTTTAAACAGAGGTAAAAAGACCCAAAGGTATTTAATAAATGAGTCAGGCGTACACTAACTGCATATGGTATAGAATAGCAGTTAAACATTGACTTAGTATTCATATGGCTTGGATTTACGACAGTCTACTATACTTCAAGAGTAAAATGAACAAAGGATGGGCTAAAGTTTAAAATTAGTCACAGTAAAAACAGAATTTGGTAGGTAAAATTTTCTCATTTTAATGTTAAGCAACTCCAACAGGGAATTTTATAAGGATTTATAAATAGATTAGAGAGAAACATCTCATACATTTACATTCAAATGCTAAAATAATAGTTTATGGACATTTTAACGTAAACACACTTTGGTTGTACAATAAACACCAACCTCACTTCCCTGCTACACACATTTAACTTAGAATATATGATTCTCTTTCCTACCACAATGGACACGACCACTGCAACAGCTATAGGTAATATTTTTCTAGGCTTACATACAGTTCCACATTATAAATTAACTCCTATTTAAAATGACATGTCAGATCATGATGATCCGTAATCCTTATAAGAAACAGGTTGATAATAGGAATAGTAAATTACAAGAATAATTAGTAATCAGTATGCCTACAAATTTAAATTGGTGTGTAGACTTATGTTTATGTTAACACTCAAGTAAATTATATATTTAATGATAAAGGAAGCAAGGAAAATAAATATGATGCAGTTTTAATTAATATTAATTAATCATATACCAAGAAAGGAGTTTATATATTTCCTGTTTTTGAGACAAAATATACTAATATTTATATGTTTGTGCTGCACATTTAAAAAAATAAGAAGGGAAAGAAAACTAAATTAGCTGCACTTTTTCTGCGGAACTTACCTTAATACCATCATTAATATATGCATCTTCTTTCTTCAGCCACCAATCCTCTTCTTTAATATCTATCTTGGTTTCAATTTCACTTTCTTTGATAGCTTCATTAAATCTCAATACATGGTGTTCTTCACTCTCTGAACATGTTGAATCTTCAACTTCTGGTTTGATGTTAATGCTACTTGTAACAGTTTCAATCCTAACTTTCTGTACCAGGTCTTTGGTATCTCTCTCATTCCGTGAACTAAAGCCCAGGAAACAATATTCTTCCTTGACATCCATTTTACTGTAGTTACTGTGTTTGAACAGTTCTGTTCTTAAACTTCAGTAGGAATCCTGGGGAAAAAGAAACACATTATTAGTAACATCCATGAGTGTGCTTCCAGATAATTGAAACTACGTTAGGTTTCAACAGACAACATTAAATAGCACAAAGTAATGGAGGTAATTTGCTGTAATATGTTAAGTATAACATCTTAACATACAAAGCTCCATGCCTACCTTACTTATGGTTGTGCAAATCTGAATCTAATGTGTATTATTGTACTAAAACACACATACTTTGAATCATACAAGCTGTTTTAAAATTAGAATAGGGGATCTAAGGCTTTGTAGTACCAATTACATTCAGGTTGTAATTATAAAGCATACATAAAATGAAAGAGCAACTCCAACAGTTTTTCATGCAAGCGTTCAATGTGAGCACCATTTGTCACACAGTACATATCCAGTCAGTAGGCGAGTTCTTCCCAAACCTTGATCAGAGTGTCTGGAGTAATTGGTGTAACACCTGCTTGAATCTTGTTTCTTAAGTTGGGTATGTCAGCTGGTAGCAGAGGCACATACACATGATCCTTCAGGGACCCTCAAAGATAAAAGTCGCATGGCATCACGTTGGATGAATGTAGAGGCCATGCAAAATATGCTCTTGTCATCAGGCCCCATGCATCAGGTTGTGTGCAACGTCATTTAACCAACTGCATGAGTGTTGCCAGTGAGACGGCACAAATATTTCTATCAAATCAATTTCTGTGATTCAGCTTCTTCCTATTGAGGAAACAGCCATAGTTGCAGTGCGTCAAGGTAAGAAACAACAGTTACAATTATTATTTATTTATGCCAACAAGCTTACTGTAGGTGTTTTTAAACACAAAAGCTGTGTGTGGGCAATTTTTAAGTGGTTGGATCAGAAAATGAAAAATTCAATGTCCTAGCTGGGATTTGAACCACGGATCCTCCACTTATCAAGCGGTTGCTCTAACCACTAAGCTACCATGGCCAACTTGCCAGTACGACATTAAATTCCCCAGCTGACTCATACTTTTTCCCGGTTAACCACGAGGGAATCTTACATCAGAGATAAATACCCCAATACCCCCAGAGATAAATACCATCTAAAGGTTACTTAAACCCGGGACATAAGGCACTTATAATTGTAAGTCACTCTTGAGGTATTTATCTCTGATGTGAGATTCCCTGATGTAGTAAACATAATTGGCGCCACAATACACTTTGTTACTAAGTACAGGACAAAATAATAAGTGGCTCATAATAACTGAATCACATCACTGTAAACTCAAAACTGCAGAGCAAATCCCAGTCAGCAGCGTGACTGTGTTTGAAGTAGCAGTGTATTATCATGTTTCCACATGCCCAGTACAAAAACACCACAAGGTCTGCTGGAAGGTTTTTTGCTCTCCCATTAAGTAGGTATGTTAGATATGTACAGAACATATGGCATTATTACTATATGCTTACTACAAGTAAATTGGTTTAATTAGACAGACACAATAGAATGCATTGAAACACCCAAGGCAGCATCTACCAAATGGTTTATTGGTAATTCTTTGCTATAAATATTATGATTTATTTGACTGGTTCTAACCATCCAATTATTTGCTTAATCTGTTATTGTTTATGAGTATCACAACAGCTACCACAGTACCAACAAGACTGTGAGGCTTACCATTTTCATATAAAATGAACTAAATAGTTGATATTGAGCCTTGAGGAAAATTGGGGACTAATGTGCCATAGCCTTTTGGCGGGATGGTGATCTCTGTAACTCAGTACAGTATAGTGGTGAAAAAGACTTACGTTAGGGACTCCATGCTAAGTGCAGTCTTCAATTAATAAGCAGTGTTGGCGATCAATGGGTTTTAGATACGCTGACATTTTGTTTTAGGTATGAACTTTTCCATCACTTCACAGTTGCAGCCTTCACTGTCACAAACCCCTGCTCATAAAAAACATCCCTTGGTTACGCTTTGTGGCTTAGGGCCTTCAGTATGTCTATAGTTGCAATTAATTGCATGTAAACCTTGTGCATCTAAGGAAGGATGAATATGTGCATTACATTGCAATTCCAGGACCATACACTACATGGTACTGTACACTTTAGTGTAACAATCGACGCCCTCACACCTATACTGAATAAAGTGTAGGTTACTTCCTAACTAAATTCAGTCCTCATGTTAATTTAAATCTTTGATGTGGGGGATTCTATTAAATGGTTTACAATTGTATATCTGCTGTAAATTCTGTATTGAAGGCGATATGGTCATTCTGTACTATAGTGGCCTAACCTACTTCTATTATTCTACATAACAGTGGCCTGGAAAAAAAACAGGGCATTACTTTGATGCAAGGATTGTTAACACTTCAAAGAATAATAAAACAATATGGAATATAATAAAAAGCAAAACACACAGCTCTAGATCTGTAGCTACAAATAATATATCCCTAACAGTAAATAATGTAGTTGTAAAAAGTCCAACTTATGTCGCTAACAGCCTCAATCACTTGTACACTGTTGTGGATAGGATAATATTGACACAAACTGGCACTAATAACAATATCCACCATCGTACATAGATCAGAGGTGAAATTAGCATCTTGCTTAAACCAGAGATGTGCAAAGAAAAATTAAAATCATAAAATCTATAATATACTGCTTCTGGGCCAATCCTGATTATGTGCCGGATTATATGGGATAACAGAATGAGCTGAGGTCAGGCCGCTATTATACAGGGTAACTGGTAATACTTACGTTGGCAAATCCTGAGTAGGTGCAAAGTTATCCTGAGTTAGTAAGTAGTGGTTCAAGAATATATGTTAAAGTCATTGGGGCCACCCAAGGCTTATGAGCAACTTGACTTATTCAAGTATATGCCTATAACTATAACCACATACGTATGTCAGTATAACTGCCATATTCTGAGTGTGAATTATTGTCAATTATGTGTATTAATATAACTTGTGGAATAGAATGTTTCCATATGCACGAATAGCAATGTCAAGTGTTTTAGCAGATACGCAATGTTAACCAATAAAACAAATAGTAGATTATAAAGCCCTTTCACATCCAGCCTCACTAAATGAAGTTTCATAAAACTAAAATTAATGAAATTAGGTTAAGAATGCGTACCTAGTGTTCACCCGCACACTCGTATGTGGGCGAGCAGTTAATTTCCAAGAATATATTAGTTTGTTGATATTATCTACTAAGTAAATACTTTACGTAACTGATCTCTGCCACAGTTCAGCTTTATCTTAAGTTGAAGCGACCTCTCAAATAGATAAAATGTACTGTTCAACACAAGTCAAGATGTTATTAAAAGGTATACAAATTCAGAAGCCAGCTTAGAAAGTAGCCGTGTAATCCATGCGGCCGTGGTGCGTTGTGCATTTGTCTTCATACGTGAAGAAAGGCTGCTTAAGAGAAATATTTCCAATACTATGTGATGCTAAGGTTAAAACGGCATTTATGTAAGGTGCGTACTGACAATTTATCATGACATTACTCAAATGGTAATTAAAATCATCTGTGTTGTTCCATTTTTAACTAAAATTTTTAGTTTACGTGCTACACAATTCTGAACTCCTGATTTACTTGGCATCCACTTATACGATCATTAAAACGGTTGTATTTTGGTATCGGTGGAAAACGTTCACTCGTGGTAATGTGCATATATAACATTGCTTTATTGCACAACTACAAGATATACACATAATTAACCGTGGGATAATACCAATGTTCTGACCTTAACATTAGTCGATACAGTCACCATACTGTATTTTCTTCATGCGTGCAATGAATCTAAATACTGATATACAATAGTTTCACTTCTGTAGCATTTATGAACACAGATCATATATAACACAACGGTCGTAGTACTAAAATGCTAGATTCACAACTTAATGCTAAACCGAGCTCTACCAATTTCTTATTCATATTGTTTTAAAAGTGCACAATGTTCGTATCGGTACATTTTCCTTATGAATTTTCGGGAGCCCGTACAATCTCGGCGGTGAAGCTTCGGTTCTACAGGTTTCCTTCTTCACAATGTCCGGTAGAGATGAAGATTTTATGATGTTGTTGGCCAAAGACAAACGCCATCCACACACATCTGCAGGTGTAGGTATATAAAGTTCCCTAGACTAGACTAGACTAGACTACCAGATGGCAGGCTGAGAACAGCCCGAGGTGTGTCATGCGTGTACCTGCCCTTTTAAGGGCTTAACCACTTTATGACGGGATGTGGGGTTCTGCAGGGTGGCGGGTGAAAATTGAGGTAGTGGGTTGTAAGGAGGCAGCAAGATTTTGCTCCTCAGCGGCTGCTTATTCAGTGTGCAACTTCCGTTGGACACTGCTGGTGTAAAGGTCCAAATATGGAGGTTCATAAAATTTTGAATTTTGAATCCAAGCTTATCTTGGAGGACTGTCATGGTGTTCATTTTTCGCTGTTGTAGGGGTGTCTCCGTTACCGGGGATGCCCGCAAGCCATGCGGGAAACCCGGTGCACCACACGCGTGCGTTCAGTGGGGTCATAGTCCCCAAGAGACCTAACCAGAGCACTCCTATGTTGTGGAATCTGGTCGTACAGTTTGTTTGCCCGGCGCCTGATTTCGTCCTCCACGTACGGAAGAGACGAGGCTTCGTGCAGTAGTCTCGAAGGGAATCTGCGGCATACAGAATAGATTATCCTAAGACCTCTATTCTGTATACGCTGCAGACGCAGAAGATGGGAATCTGCGGCCATGCCCCAGATTTCGCAGGCGTATAGGAGGAGTGGGATTATGAGATCCCGAAAAAGGCGTAGCTTCAGGGGAATTGGCATCCCCGACCGCAGCATTGGGTACAGTGAGGCAGTTGCCCCGCCGGCCCGCGCTGACAGGTCGTTGATGTGTTCCCGAAAAGTAAGGCCCTTATCGAGCTTCACTCTCAGGTAGGAGATGGAGTTTACCCATTCAATCCTTCTTCGCAGATAGGTGAATGTGGGGAGATTGGCGGGGAATGGGCGCTTAGTAAAAAGTATGGCGCGGCTTTTCTCCGGGTTAATGGACAATCGCCAACGCCTGCACCATTCTTGGATGAGGCGGAGGTGACGCTGTATTGGGAGGAAGGTTCTGTTAGGGTGTCTGTTTGTTGTGTAGAGCAGCACGTCGTCAGCATACTGGGCTCTGTTGACGTGCTGCTCTGTAGGTAGGTCGGCCACGTAGACGCTGAAGAGCGTGGAGGATAGAACAGAACCTTCGGGGACTCCGCCTCGGATTGGCCTGCGTGTGGATTTATTCCCCGCCACTGAGACCACAAAGGATCTGTGTTTAAGGAATGAATGTAGTAGGTGTATGAGACGTGTGGGTAGCTCCAGTTAGATGAGTTTCCGGAGGAGACCGGCATGCCAGGTCGTAGAGAAGGGTTTCTCAACGTCCAGAGAGACCGCTGCGGTGTAGGCCTTGTCCTGGTATCCCAGGGCGGCAGCCTCTACCACGCGCAGTAACTGCTGGGGTGTTGAGTGGCCAGGCCGGAACCCAAACTGATGGGGTGGGATGGCTTGAATGTCCCCTAAAGTTGGGGACAAGCGGGCGAGTATTAGCCTCTCGAATACTTTCGAGAGTACGGGTAGGAGGCTAATGGATCGGTAGTTGGCAGGATGGACCGGGTCTTTCCCTGGCTTCAGTATGCAAATCATCCGGACCTCTTTCCACTCTCGTGGGAAGTGGCTGAGGGCGAGACACATATTGAAAACCTTAGTCAGGTAGAGCACGGCCTTGAAAGGAAGGTGGCGGAGCATGACAGGTGTTATCCCGTCAGGTCCCGCGGCCTTTTTGTGGTTGAGGCGTCGGAGTACGCCCTGGACTTCACTGGGTTTCACAATGAGAAGCCGATCGGCCTCCTCGGGAGGACGTCGGAGATATCGACGTACCTCCCGACGGACACGATCGGAGAAGTCTAGGTCCTGCGGGTTATCTCTCGGCCGCATGGTCCTCTCCAGGTATTCAGCAAACGCGTTTGCTTTGACTTGGGGTTCGTAGGCCAGGCCTTGGGTGCCATGGATTAGGGAGGTTTGAGACCCACCTCGGTTTCTGAGTCGTCTGGCAATCCGCCACACGTCGCCGTCACCCAGGTTCAGACGAGACATCGTGTCCTCCCACGCGCGCACTCTGTGCTCGCGCAGTCGAAGACGCGCCTCGTGGGTAAACGCCTGAGAAGCGCTAGGTTGTGCGGTGTGCGGTGCCTCTGACTGAGTCTGCGAGCCGCCCAGAGCGGCGGATGAGCAGTAGTAGCTCTAGGGGCAAGACGTCAGGGTGAAGAGGAGCTGGGGTGTGGACAGTGAGGTTGTGGACCGTTCGCTTCACCACAGAGGTGAAGGAAGTGATCGCCGCCTCAAGGGTTGGGATGTTGGTAATGTTGGGGTTGGCTGGGATGGAGCCATTCAGGCATCTCTTGACACAGTCCCAGTCGACGTTCCGGTGTTGAACCGGGACTTCTTGGCCGGCGACCCGGGTGTTGGTGGTAGCCAACACTGGGTTGTGGTCAAAATGAAGTGCGTTTATGGAGGTGAATGATACGTGGTATGGGAAATGCTTGATGTCAAGACAAATGAAATTATGTTGTTTAACGACGCTGTCAATTGCCAGGATCACATCAGCGTCGCCGGTGTGCCGGAATTTCGTCCCGCAGGAGTTCTTTTACATGCCAGTAAATCTACTGACATGAAGCTGTCGTTTTTAAGCACACTTAAAAACCATCGGCCTAGGCCGGGTTTGAACCCGCGCCCTTGGGATCAGTAAGCCAGCGTCTAACCAACTGAGGCACCAAGACCGACACGAAGTCTATGACGGATGGCCAACCTAGACCTCGCGGGTAGTGGGTGGGTTGCCAAGGGTCCTCGACTCTAAGCTGAGGGTCTGCGTCAACCATGTGGACTATGTCGTTGCCTCTTCTGTCCGCGCGGGGGCCGCAATGCCAACGCGGATGCTTGGCATTTAGGTCCCCGGCCAGAATGACATGTGGGTGTAGGAGGAGGATGGAGAGGTAGTCGTTGACGACGAACTGCCTCGGGTGGGTGATATGCAGACACCATCAGGACCTCAATACCGCCGAGGTGGATACAAGTAGCCGTGGCCTCAAGGGTTTGAAGTGGAAGGAGCTGGACGGTTTTGTGGACGACACTGCTCTTCATGAAGATCGCTGTGCCGCCCCCACGGCGGCCGACGCGGTCCGATCGGAGACAGTGGTAGCCCTGGAGTCGGGATGTGAGGTTCTGGTGGAGATGTGTTTCTGATAGCAGGATGAGGTCAAGTGCACGCTCGCCAGCAAAGTGGTGGAGCTCGTTCTCCCGTCCGGCCAACCCACACGCGTTCCAGAACGCGAACCTGAACGAGGTGTTTACCCTAGTTCGAGCCGCCATTCTGGGTGGTGCAGGTAATGGTGGTGAGGAGTGCTAGTCCCTCCATGGCTACAGCCATTTTGCTGGCTTGGTTGGTGGCGGTGAGGAATTTCACCAGCAGCTCGCAGAGCTTGTGGGCATGGTTCTACAGCAGCTGGTGCAGTCACGCCATCACCTCTGGAAACTGTGGTGTGGGAGGGGTGGGGGTTTGTTGTGGAGGTGGAGTGACGGATGGGTTGGTCGGTGCCGGTGTCTCTTCGACCGCGACCTCCCTCGGCTGGCGGGCGGACGTAGGGTTCCCAAGCTTGTGTTTGTGCTCTAGGGGGTAGTGTGTTTGCACGTGACTTTGGGGTATTACCCCGTCTTGTGCTGGCCACTGCAGCGTACGCTTGACCCGCTGCTGGTCCTGCCGGGGCAGGTCCAGACTGGGGATGGCTGTCCGCCACTGGAGGTAGAACCACCTGGGGTGGTCTCCTAGCGGCTGTGATGGCTTTCCGTGTTGGGCAGCCACTATAGCAGGCTACATGTGCGCCGGTGCAGTTGGCGCACTTGGGGTCGTCCTCCCTGGTTCTCGGGCAGACCTCTTTAAGGTGTTCTTCACCGCATCTGAGGCAGCGCAGTCTGCGGTGACAGAAGTGGCTAGAGTGGTTAAACCCTAGGCACCTATGACACTGGGGGGGAGGGGGTCCGCCAGAGCCTTTGGATGGCTCGATGTGTACCCGGAGGTAACAGATGGCTGTTACGCCATCTATCTTGGCCTTCGGGTCGTTGGCACGCTCCACCACTACTAGAAATAGGGGGAGGGGGATTCTGGGTGCTTGCCCATCTAGAGCGGCCTTGGTCAGCTGCTTGACCAGTCTTGGGGTGATACCCTGGCGGTTGAGGTCTGCCATGATATCGTTCACGGGTGTGTCCACGGGAAGTCCGCGGATAACCCTGTGAATGTTACGGGTCCTATCTAACCCGAAGCTGAAATGGGGTATGTCCCTCTCCTTAAGGTGACGGAGGATGAGGGAGTGGTCATTGGCCGATTTGGCCTGGAAAATGAAGCGGCTTTTGTTCCGCCTCACCGTGCACTCCTCCGCGAGGGTCGGCATTATCAGCTTTAAAAAGCCGATCGACCCTTTGAAGTCGTCCATGATGATCGGTGGAACATGGCACTTCTTGGATTTGAATGGTTGGGGTGGGTTGCGTAGCCGTTCTTGAGCCATTGTGGTCAAGGCGGCTAGACGCTTGGTGCGGCGTGAGAGTACCTCACGGAATCCGTCGTCCTCTGGGCCGGGGTTTTCTTCCTCGGCAGAAGAGAGACCAGAGGAGCTGGTTGTCTCTTCTATGGCGAGGGAGGATCTGCAGGAGAACACTGAGGTTCTCCCGCTGCGGTATAAATTTTCTGTGCGGACACTGGCACAGTCGTCGGAGTCGGACTCCGAAACTTGGCCTACTCGGGGAGTCACCGCGAGGGAGGCCCTGGTTGGCTGAGGCACGCTTGGTAGCGTCTAGTTTTCTGCACTTGCCTTTTCCGCTTGCGCGTTGGTTGGCAGAGGGCTTTCTTGCCTCGGTGGACGAGGTCTTTGGTATGGCACCAGTGGAGGTGCTGGCAACGGATGTTGCAGACTGACGAACAGGCCCCTTTCGGGTCTTGCCGGGAGAGGTAGGATGGGATTGCATGTTCGGTTATAAAAAGGCAGGTACAGTACTGCACCCTAAGGACACCTTGTTCCCAAGGTGCGCCTTACCTACCCTAAGGTAGATGGCTAGAACCTTGCTCTACCCCGCTACCTGTGGTAGTGAAGTATTTGCTCAAATGTGCAGGCTCAGCAGTAGGGGTTGTTCTCTCCCAGGAGAGGCGCCCTACGGTGCTGTATTTACAGCCCGACTGCACAGGCAGGTATGCGCTCTCGGTTTTTTCTTTAACAGTGGAGGGGAAAAACCCGTTTCAGGCGGAGGCCGACATGCTGAGGCCAACAGTGTGAGGGTCCCTGAGCCCTGAAGGGGGAGGGTTACTCACTAAAAAACCCCTCCACATGTTAGTTCGTACAATGCTAATGGTTTCGTGCATCATCGTGCGTTACTTTTTGGTAATGCCCATGCAACCTGGACATGACCAAGAGAGATAAATGCGTTGTTAAGTTTGTGTTAATATGAGACGCAATTACTCTTACTTATGATTAAGTTGCACAGGCATAGGCCTGTTAGTCGTTATGGTACGTGCTAATGTTAGTGTTAGCGTAACATGGTGTAATTTGTGCAATGCTTAAGTCTAGGGTTGCACAGGTATTTACCTGCAAGTCGTTATGATATCTGCTAATGTTAGTGTTAGCATACCTGAGGTTATTCGTGCAATATTTGAGCTTATATCTAGTGTTACACAGGTATTTACCTGCCAGTCGTTATAATATCTGCTAATGTTAGAGTTAGTGTAACTGAAGTTATTCGTGCAATATTTGAGCTTATGGCTAGCGATGCACAGGTGAAACCTGCAAGTCGTGAAATAAGCTGATGTTAGTGTTAGAGTACCAAAGATGTTTTCGTGCAATATTTAGGCTTATGTCTAGTGTTGCACAGGTATGAACCTGCAAGTCGTTAGAATCAGCTAATGGTCTGTGATTTTTGCAAATGCTTAATATGAATGTTATCGTGCTTGATTTCTACTTTGTCTGCCCTAGGCAGGCAGGTCTTGTATAAGCGTTTGTCCTGGTCTCGCCGTGTCGTCGGAGTGTCCTACTCCATCATACGGTGGCCCGCTTTCACCGCGCACGTAGGACACTGGTGGGAGGCTCTAGTTCTCCCGATCCGCCTCGGCATCGCCGAGGGCTTGTAGGGCTCTGTGGCAGGCTGCGGTCTGAAACAGGGAATAAGGAAGGTTTAGTTGTGTGGTGAGAGGGAACAGTCCTCTGTCAATGTTTCATTTAGTCGTGTAGCAGGTTGTTCAAGAATTCCTCTACTTCCGTGTTATTTGAAGTTAGATTTCTGTCGAAAAGCGCTAGCGGTCTAGCGTGTTTATAAATTTCCATAGTATAGTTACCTAGGTTCGTTACTAAAGGGTTGTGATGTTTATGCAAGTGTTTATATGTATCGTGTGATAGCTTTTTAATGAATTGCTCTATCGTGTGCATTTTTATTTCGTCGTGTAATAAGTCCGCTGGTGCAGTGTAGGGCACTTTTGCTACCAGTCGTAGTATTTTATTTTGTAGCCTTTGTAGGCGCATAATATGTGTTTTTGCGGCATAACCCCAAACCGGAGCAGCGTAAGTGAGTATAGGGCGGATAAGCGTCTTATATAATGTTAGTCCCATTTTGAGTTTTAGTTGCGAGTTCATGTTTATAAGGGGATATAGTTTGCCTAATTGGGCGTTGACTTTTCCCGTTATTTGGAATATATGCTGCTTCCATGTGAGTCCCTGGTTAATTTTAAGCCCTAACCAGGTGACTGTGTTTTTCCACTCAATGTTCTCTCCAAATATGGTGAGTGGTGGAAGCTGGTGTTTTCCTAGTCTATGGTTGACTCTTTTGGTGAATATGATAGCCTGCGTTTTCTTGGCATTCACCTTAATTCTCCATTTGGTGAACCAGTCCTGTAGCTCGTTAAAGGCGTTTTGTAGCCTCCTGTGTATGAACTCGACTTTCCCCGATTGCGCTACAATTGCCATGTCATCTGCATAGATGAATAAGTTCGTGTTGTGTGTTTTCGAAATATCGTTCATTGTTATATGAAAGATAATCGTCCCCAATATAGTTCCTTGTGGGACTCCCGCTTTTATAGAGCGGGGGGAAGAGAGGTGGTTGTTAACTCTGGACTGGAATGTCCGATTGTGTAGATAATTTGCGATTAGTTTAATTAGAGAGTCGTGTATATTTAGTGTTTTGAGCTTCTTGAGCAGGCCCGCGTGCCAAACTCTGTCGAACGCGCGTTCTACATCAAGTAGGAGTGCGCCTGTCGGAAGTTAAACCCATGCGTGATGTGTTCTGTGGCTCTCGTAGTTGCAGGGTTGTGGAATGGCGAGCGCGGAATCCGAATTGTTCGTTTATAGTTATGTTTTGTTTGATTAGTTGTGCATTTAGGCGTTTTAGTATTACTTTTTCGAGTAGTTTTCCCAGAATGCTTAGTAGACTAATTGGTCTGTAGCTCTGTGGGTTCGAGAGATCTTTGCCCTTCTTGGAAAAGTGTACGACTATAGCTGACTTCCATCTGTCGGGGTAGTACCCTTTCTCTAGCACATAATTGAAGATTTTGGATAGTAGTTTGATAGCATCTTCGGGTAGGTTAGCTAAGGCTACCGCCGGGATGCTGTCTGGCCCAGGGGCCTTTCGTTTCGGTAAATGTTTAATGAGCCATTTGATTTTGCTGGGACATGTTTTTCTTATTTTATTGTGCGTTATTTGGTCTTTATATTCGCGCGTTTCTTCCTCGGTTTCGGCGGTGAATTGTGGGCAAGAGGGAGTGATGTTTGGAGTTAATGTTTCTTGCAGCGCGTCCGCGAGTGCATTTGCTTTTTCTTTATCGGTGGTGGCTATGTTTTGATTAGTATGGCGTGGAGGGATTTGCACTTTATCGCGTGTTAGGCAGCGAGCTACTTTCCACACTGAGTCTCGTTCATAATCGAGATTCTCCAGTGTGTTCTGCCATTGCCTCGAGACGTGATTTGCGATCCTTTCGCTTACTAGGTTATGTAAGTATTTAACGTACTCGAGGTCTGTTAAGTGCCGCGTTTTTTGCCATTGCGTCTGGCTCTGTTTCTTTCGGCTGTTAGAGAGGTTATGTCTTGTGGGAGTTTAGTTTGATGTTGCCTAGGCTGGCTCATAGGCACAGAGGCAGCTGTGGCTATTTTTATGGCCTTTTCCAATTGGATGACCGCTTCGTTGGTTCTTTCGTTAGTGTTTAATGGGACAGTGGGCAAGTTTTTGCTTACAGTGTCTGCAAATTTATCCCAGTTCGCTCTGTTATAGTTTGGGCGTTTAATTGGCGGGATTAGAGGTGCATTGCCCTCTAGTGTGATTATGACGGGCAGATAGTCGGATGACAGCTCATTCATAACTTTGGGATGTGTTCTGCGTGTTATGTTTTTGGACAGGGCTTGATCTAGCACGTCAGATCTGTGTGTCCTGCAATATGGAACGTAAGTATGTTCCTCTGGAGTGTGGATTAAGAGGTCCGAGTTATTTTCGGGGTGTAATAATGCTCGTCCCTCTTTATTTGTCTCGTTGCATCCCCAAATTTGGTGTTTCGCATTGAGATCACCGGCAATTAGGGCCCTATTGTGCTGCTGTGTTAAGTCCGTTATGTCGTATGTGATTAAAGTACCTGGACGGGCATAGACCGCCGTTATGAGCACTTTGTTGTTGAGTGTAATTAGTTCACTGGTGGTTTCCAAATTTTGGAGTTGCGCAGGGGAGGTCAGGTCGTGTTGTATATCGTGTTTAATAATGACCGCGGTGCCACCCCCGCGCCCGTCTCTATCTGTTCGGTGAGTCATGTATCCCGGAATGTTGAATCTGCGGTTATCTTTAAGGAGAGTTTCTGTGATAAGGGCTATATGAATATTATTACGGGAGAGGAATACTGAACTCTGTCTTTTTGCGTCTAAGTCCCCTAGCGTTCCATGTCATGATGTTGAGATATTTTGTATAGTCCATCTTCATACTTAGATGAAACCAGGTGTCACTAGCAGTTGGAAGAAGTCCCTATAGGACGCCAGTATGGAGCGGACCTCCGACAATTCCGCTTCCATCAGCAACCCAAGGATGTGCCCCGCTGACTCCCTCAGGTCGCCGTCTTCCATGCCGGTGCTAGCGACGCGCCGGTACATCTGCCTCTGGTGGTGTAGTCGTGGGTCTCGGGTCTCTCGGGGTCGTCTCTGTAGATCTGGCCGGTCCTTCCGTGCCATGCGCGGCACTCCACGGGGCTGGCGGGGCGTCCTGGAACTTGTCGGTTCCTCAGGGACCGTAGCTTGTGCCACAACCTCAGCCACACTTGGCACTGGTGGAGCCCGCTCGGGCATTACCCCCACGCCTGGCTTCCAGATCCCACAACCGTGTGTCTACCTGACCCCTGGAGGTTACGTGCCGCCACCACATGGCGCTGGTATTCGGGACAAGCCCGGTACCTGGCCCCGTGGCCCTGGCGCAGGCATAGCGCGCACGTTCTCAGGGGGGGCGGAACATCACAGCCACGAGAATCGTGGTCACCGGTGCACTTGGAGTACACCCTAACCGCGGCCGAGCACCTCGCCTCTGTGTGCCTGAGTTGTTGGCACTTACTACACTGGACCGGTATGACCGGTCGCCTCTATAACTCCACCTTCACTCGAAAGTGGAGCATACATTCAACCTGCCTTAGTCGGTCCAGGTCGTCCGCCGTCGCCAGGTCTACCAGATAGAACGGAAGAGGTGTTCTGGCCTGGTCGTAACGCCGAAGTTGCGTTACACGCAGCACTGAAAAGTGCGCGGCACGCAACTCAGCCTTAATGGCCTCCTCCGCCCCATCATAGTAAACGTGCTTTATCACGGCACGGAACGATTGCTGCTCGTCTTGCTGCCTCGTCAGTCCCTTCTGCCGCAGAAAGTCACACATGTGTGCCTAGTCCACGGGGGACAACATGCGCACCAGGAAGTACCGCGACAGCGGGGCCCTGGTCACTGTGTAGCCCTCATTGGCATAGAGGGAGTCAAACTCTTGCAGGGTCTGAAACAGCGTGACGTGGTGGTTAGAGACGTAGATTGGCGCTTGCATCCTGGGTGCTTGGGGGGGGGCAGTAGGGGCAGGAACCGTAACGGGGTCTGGTCTGGAGGAGGGGCCGGCTACGGGGCTTACGGAAAGGGCCAAGGGAGCAGGTTGTTGGTTTGACTGAGGTGGTGGTGTGGAGTGGTTAGAGCCAGGAGGGGAGACGAGAGGAGGCGGGATAGGGGGCAGAGACGGGACTGACGCGGCGGAAGAGGAGCGGGTTCTAGGGAGGGGGTATTCAGGGCAGACGGATTCGGTGTGGGAGTCCGGCCGAGCTCAGGCGTCGCGGCAGGGCCATTTACCGCCTGGGCTGCGACTGGGGGGCTCATGGACGGTGTCACTGTGTGGAAAGTAAGGATGGGGTTAGGTGGGGGATTCAGGGGCTGAGGGGCCACCAACATCCAATTGTCGCTTAGTGACCCTTCCACGTGTCGTGCGCATCTCGCCAGGAGATCGCTTCACTGAGGACCTTTTGGACTTGGTCATACTAGGAAGGAGAGATGGAAGTTATACAGTGAAAAACAGTAAATAAATATACTGTATGTCCTAACAATCCCTAGCTTGACCTCGGAAGAGTTTCGGAAAAGAAGAAGAAATAAAAGCCTAGAGGGGACCTAACGGGGAGCTTAAAAACTATATAGAAAAGAGGAAAATAGTTGAGTAGAAGAGAAAGAGCAGTTAGTGAGCGCTAAAAAGCCCGAAGTACAGAGGTCCTGCCCTAAGGCGCCTAGATTCCAGTCAGGTGACTGTTGGCAACAGACTGGTACTTCTACCCAGCTAAGCTGTTAGTATGCCTGCACAGGCGGGTTCAAGCTGGCGGGAACTGCTGCAATCGCCGGGCGTCTGGGAGCGTGAGTGGCGGCCTGCGCACTACGCTCGCTGGACTGGAAGATCACTCGGAATCCCTTCTTCACGCTTTTAAACAAACTTGGAGGGCTCTTCAAAGCAGCTGCAGACGATCTCGAAGTTCCCGTCCGTCGTGGTCGTCCGCCGTCGTGTCGTCGCGCTCAAACTTTCGCCGAGGGAACTGGACGGACCTGATCTTCAGCTCAAACTGAACGTCAACATGGGGAAAAAGAAAACAGCGAAGACCAGCACAAAACCCGCGCAAAAGACTTCGGTCTTGGCGCGAGCAGACACGCCGCAGAGAACTTTGCCGGATTCACCGCCAGAGCGTCAAGTCAGAGCGACAGCCGCTCTCAGCCAGCCGCCCAGTCTCACCAGTCGTGGCTGAATCTCCGCCACGAGCAGTCGCGGCAGAGCCAGCGCACACGCCGCCGCCAACCCAGCAACGCCAGCCGACGCCGACGCCACCGCCACCCACAGCTTCCTCCTGGCGGCATAGTGCAGTAGTGTGTGGAGTTGCACGGGACTTTCCGTGCCGCTACCTGCTGTCAGCCGCCAGGCAACTGTGGCAGTCCAGTGTCAGGGCCATGAGAATTCATACGGATCGCGGCCCTACCATGATGGTACGGCTAGAGCTTGCGGACCAGGCCGACCGGCAAGCTGCCTTGACGGCGAGGCTGCCCTTGTTAGGGCAACGCCTGCGCATTGAGGCCAGTCCCATGTCGCCGCTGCTGCCAGTTCGGCCACCAGGCCGAGACCTGCTCTGCTAGCCCGCGGTGCCACTATTGCGGTGCCCGGGCATTGACAGCGCCGCCGGTACTGTGCCACCTGTAATGGCTTCGGCCATTATACAGGCCAGGCACAGTGCCCTCTCCATCCACGCCGAACTTCACAACACATCAGCACACCAACACAACAACGACCAGCACCACAAATCACCAGCACCAGTCAACAAGCTCCAGTAACTACACCACCGCCGGCAGCACCACCAGTCCCCGCAGTCAGCCAGAAGCTACGGGATGCGATCCAGGACCTCCACGCGGAATTACTGAATGTCAACGCCCGCCTGGCTACTATTGAAGAAATGCTCACCACAATCTCCGCCGCAGCAAGTGGCACCATCTCGAGGAACGTCACCGAGCCTCTCGAGCCAATTAAGCAGACGCTTGGACGGCTCGAGATCCCGACTGCCAACCCGACCACCACCAGGGAGGTCTCAACACAGACTCGCCGCACTAAGGAGACACCAACAGCTCGACAGCAACCACCACCGCAGTTCCTACCTTCACGAGCCAAGGCACGAGCCTTCACGAGACGATCTTAACCGAAGCCCAGCTTGCCCCCTAGCGGAGTCATGGATGGTTTGGTAGGAGTCATTTGTGATTGCTGTCAGGAACCAGGGTGCTATATTGTTTGGCGTATATACGCCGCGTCTGATCGTGCGCCTCAGAAGTCTGGGAGCGTGTCGATACCCTGCATGCTGGATCCCTGAAACAATCTAAATATACATGTACATACACTAAGAACAAAGGAAGTGCGTACAATTAGTCTCTTAGGTTAGTGGTAATTTGTGCGCTTGTGGCGTCGTCAATCTAGAGTAAATTATAATTGTTATGTTCCGCCGTATGGCGTCGTCTGCAATTCATAATTAAGGTTGTTGATATACCATCCGGCATCGTCAATTGGGTGAGTGCATGTCCGTTGAATCGCCTGTTCGTCTGGAGTGCACACTTGGTGGGCAGTCTGCCTGAAATGCAGGTGCGAGCCAGTGCCACTCCCGAGGGGGCCCTCATCCCCCTGTGTCCGCCTTATAAATAAGGACTTGAGGGTTATCTGAAGAGAGAGTGTAGGTATGAATGTGTGTGTGTGTGTGTGTGAGAGAGAGAGAGAGTGAGAGTGAGAGTGATGCACAGTTCACATGTGAATAACATCGGGATAATTAACTAGGTTGTCCAGATATTGTTGCATGTCAACATCTGGCTCCCCGAGTCCAATAGTTCTCTGGAATAGAGATAGTGACCTTGCATGTTTGTCGTGCGTTATATCATAATTTCCTAGGTTTTGAATTAGTTCGTTGTGGTTTTTGTTTTCCTTATCAAGTAAGTTACAGGTGAACCTTTTTATGAACTGTTCAATGGAATGCATTTTTAGCTCCTCGTGTAGTTGGAGCGTTGGAGCTACTTCGGGTAGTCTCGCGATTATTCGGAGTACTCTATTCTGCATCGTTTGCAGTCTCTTTATGTGTGTTTTCGCTGCATGTCCCCATACGGGTGCAGCGTATGTTAGGATGGGCCGGATTAGCGTTTTATAAAGTGTAGTGCCCATCTCTAACTTTAGAGTACTGTTTGTATTTATTATTGGGAATAGCTTATTGAGTTGTGTATTTGCTTTGGCTCTTACGGTGTCTACGTGCTGTTTCCACGTAAGGCCCTGGTCCATTGTTACACCTAAGTAGGTGATGGTTTTGCTGTTCCATTGGATTGGCTCTTGTCCAAGCGTTAGTGGCTGAAGGCCGTGTTTACCATGACGGTGCTTAATTCGCTTGGTGAATACAGTTGCCTGGCTTTTTCTGGTATTTACCTTAATGCGCCATTTCGTGAGCCATGGCTCTAAATCATTTAGAGCATTTTGTAGCCTGGTGCGTATAATCCTCGGCATGGTTGATTGTGTGACAAGCGCTGTGTCATCCGCATATAGATATCGGTCTACTGTTATCGTCTCTGGTAAATCATTTATGTCACGAAGGAGCCACCACCAGCTCGACAACAACCACCGCAGTTCCTACGTCAAGAGCCAAGTCAGCGGGCTTCCATATTCATGATGGCCGCCCCTGCACGGAGCTGTGTCGTTCCATGAAGTGTACGGCATATCCAGATTAATCCACTTCACTCCAGGATTCTTTCATCTTCATTCATTCACCAATCATGACCATCTCATTTCACCACAAGAATCGAGCACACCACTCACCATTATCCCAATTACTGCTACCAGGGGGCTATCAGGGCTTAGGTCGTGAGTGTCTCCTGGCCTTCAGCATCACCACGCTGTTACTGCCTCTGGCAAGCAGCTTCCATCATTACCACTGAATGCGCAGGTGCATTATTGCGGTACTGCAACACCGAGGTTTCGACCTCTGGACTCTTCCGGTGGGGTTTTTTTAGTGAGTAGGCTGCCCGGGTTCGAAGCCTGGGTAGGAGTCTTACACTCGCATGCGTGCATGCGGTTAGGGCGTAAGTAACCTTTTTCCCCACCACAAAAAAAAAGCATTAACAGGCGCGCTGGCTGGCTGGCGAGTAAAGTTCCCTGCAGTTGCGGCAAAGTATATATAGGTACTACCATGCGCAGTGTGGCCGCCCATTCTCCAAGGGGGATGACTACTTCACCGTGATGGGAAAGAAGAAACATCCCAGAAAATCGCCGACTTCGCCGAGTTCTGGAGCCATATCGGCCCCTGAACTCAAAAACATCGCCATCGCCGAGACTACCAGCGCAGCCACCACCGCCGAGACTACCAGCGCAGCCACCACCGCTGACACAGCCAGCGCAGCCGCCACCGCCGAGACAGTCAGCGCAGCCGCCGTAGTTGCAGCCGGCACCACTAGCGATGCTAGTACCTCACCGCCGGCCAGTCGAGCGACCACTGTCGCCAAGGCAGGAGGTCAGCTCCCTGGGAGAGGTAGTGGCAGTGCCACTCTCGGAGTTGCCGGCTCCGTCACCGCCGACTACCGGCCATCTCTCGGACAATGTACCACCGCCGCCTGCACACACTGGTCCCTTCTCGGGGGCCAGTGTCATCATCCGAGGAGTTCCACGGGACATCCCTGAGAGGCATGTTGTACATGCAGCGCGACAAGAATGGCCCTCAGTAATGAGAGCCTCTCGCATCATCACCTCTGAGGGACCTTCAAACCTCCTTCGCATTGTCTTCACCAGCACCACCGACCGCGAAGCCGCCTTAAGGACGGGCTTGTCCCTCCTCGGGCGGCACCTTCACGCCGAGCCCGGTCGATCTATTCGACAAGTGCCCTGCCGCCGATGTTACCGCTTCGGGCATGACGTCAGCTCCTGCAACGCCGTGCCCAGGTGTCATTACTGTGGGTCTTATTGCCTCACCCAGGACTGCACCAGCCACGATCTCCGCCGACAACAACGGTACTGTGCCACCTGTAACGGCTTCGGCCACTTTACAGGCCAGGCGCAGTGCCCCTTCTACCCACGAGCCCGGACCACTCAACCACCACCAGCCACCGCAGCCTCACAGCCTCTCCGCTGACCAGCTCCAGCCAGCTCAGCATCACCACCACTACAGCAGCCCGCCCTATATTACGCCGCATCCATCACCGGAGCACTACCACCCAGGACCGAGGGTGTGGACATACGTCAGGAGGTCCGAACCCTCCATCAACACCTGGGAAAGATCGAGGAAGCTCTGCTACAACTTACTTCAGCTGTGACCACCATCGCCAACGCCAACGCCACCACCACAACACAGAACAGCTGCAGGACGCCATTACAACAGGGCGGGAACTACACAACACGACTGGAAATGAACTGGCATCACTACAAGCAGACGTGAAAACCATCACTCCCAAGTTAAACACTCTCCGCCGGTCGCACGGCAAACGACTGGCACCTATTCAGCGCCAACTGCAGCACCACACTACAGGGTTCAACGCCGCAGCCAAACTTTTGGAACAACTGCGCGCCGCGACCATTGAGCTCAACAACACAGACATCCTAGAATCCATCCAGCGTAAATTCTTCCGTATAGAAAACAGAACAACAACCACGACTCACGAAGCCAGCACTCAGACCTCTGCGTCAACTCCACCAGCCGAACTCAACAGAGGGCAACATTCAGCCTCAAAACCACACCACCGCCAGAAACAACAACCGACACCACAGCAGCAGCCACACACTACTAAGCCACAGTCAGTACCACTCCACCACCTGCTACTCCGGCATGGCTTCTACCATTATGGTAATCGGCCATGCGACGAGAAGTGCCGAACGATGCCGTGCAACGCCGCCGCTGCCTCAGACCAGCTATAGCCAACCTCACCGCCGTCATCGCAGTTTCCTCGGAAACATCTCCGCCGCCCTCACCTAAGCACGAAAGTGCACATTAATACTAACAATAAAGAACTTAACTTCGCCTAGAGGCCTACTTTTACCCTCTCCTTCCACTCCCATGTGTCATTGCCAGGGCCTTTTGTCATGGCAATGACCTGGAAAACATCCTTCACCCGCTCCCGCCCTTCTGGCGGCAGCACTTTACTACCGATAATAACGGAGGTGCATCAGCGGGACTCCATACCTTTCTCCTATATCCTTTCCCCTAAGCCTCGAGAGTGCCTACCACCCTTCCCTTAATCCTCCCCCGGCGAAATAAGCCAAATCTTTCCTCCCTCCAACTCTCTACTCTGTCTCCCCTTTCAAAAAAAAAAAGTGTGGCCACCAGATTAAAAGAACATGAGCGTCACACCAGATCGGGACATACGGATAAATCGTCTGTGGAAGAGCACGCCTTATTTTATTATTCGGCCATGATATCCACCTTACAGAAACCCGAGTCCTGTCTTCTACAGGTAACTACTATGCTCGGCTACAAAGGGAAGCCATAGCAATCTACAAACACAAAGACAACTTCAATCGCAAAGAAGAAATACTACGTGTACATAAAGCATGGATACCGGTTTTAGATAAACTTTCAGACGCACACAACAGTTATAATAAAACCTAACTACAATTGGCCAATCACTACCGTAGCCAGCACAATGCCCCGCCCACCCCCACCCATATAAATAACCGTAACGGACGTTAACGGTCAAAACTTCCACTACCTCTCTGCGTTCACATTCAAACTCTGACCACTGCAGACGGAGGATCATGTTACCCTGATGACGCCAAGCGCAGTACTTGGCGAAACGTTGGTATCTACCATGCCTTCTAGACCACGGCCTAATAGCTCGGAAGAACTAAACATTTCGAATACTTATTTCAGTGATTGTAGAGGATCACAACACTGAAGTAAAGGGTAGCAATTATTAGCCATAGTAGTTGTATAAGTGATGACCTTTGTTTTCTCAGAATGAAAGTGCTGTGCTCATTATCGTCTAGTGAATTTTATGGTTTAGCTGTATGCATAAACATGTATATGCATTTTTTCATATAGAAGGTCTTCATTCCATCCACTTTATCAAGCAGGATGTTACATTCACATGGTTTCTCTCCTTGCTTTTGTTTACTCAACACATACACATGTCCTGTACCTGCCCTTCAAGACACAATTCACACAATTTTCTATGTTGAAATATAAATGCAACATATTGACAAGGTTTTCTCTTCTCACCTTCACAAAACACAATCACACCTCTTTCTCTGCTTGTCCATAAACATATAGATTGTACAATTTTCTCTATGATTGAAATATAAATCCAATGTTTTATTTTCACACAATTTTCTTTTATGAACACATTCACATGTTCTTCTCTACTCACTCTTCAACATACAACTCATACAACCTACTGGTTGACTGATCACAATGAAAGCTAGCATATCTAAGTGTTTTTCATGGAGATTTTTATGCCATGAATTTTACTATGCAACATATTTCATTCCCGGGGTCTTCTCTAGTCACTTCTGTTTTATGTAACACATGTACATATTGTTATCTACTCGTCCTGCCCAGGGTTGCCAATGTTTAAAAGTAAAATTATCGTACTGGCCACTCAAAGTTATAGATTTGGATTCAAAATTATCGTACATCATAAACCAAATGCTACAACAATAATGTGTCAGCATAACACTTATGAAAATGTAATAGTATTGATGTTTATGCTATCCACTTACTAAACTGATGATCCCTACCAGCTTTAGCACTTATGTTTCTCGCTCTATTCATGTGAAAGTTCATCATCTTGCCCAACTGTTGCAGTACTATACAAATTTGTAGTTGAGATAAACTTTAATATTACTGTGACTTGCAGATTTCCAGACCCACCACATTCTCTCATAATCTGAGACGCCAATCTGTTTCTAATTTTGGTTTTCATTAAACCTAGTTTAGAAAAAACTCTTTCACAAGAAGTGTTTCTGTGGGACAGTGAAATCACTGATAATGCAACCTCCGCCAGTTCTTTTGAAATCAGTATTTCCACCAAGGTGACACATATGTTTAACAGCACTCCAGAAACTGCCAGGTTCAGATATGTTCTTTATTTCACACGGAATATCACGTATTCCGAGTTTTCTGCATTGATCATCCATTCTCTGAGCAGTGCCTTCTTCATTGAGCACACTGGCAATAAGAGAATAAAGGGTAGGAGGATTAGTAGGATATGAAATGGTTACCTTGGAGTGGTGGAGACAGGCCATGAGGGCAAAAGTGGTGTCGCTATTTGTAATTTATTTTATTTCACTGGTGTGACAAACCAGTGAAAATTATATTTCACCGGTATCGAAATTATCGTACACCCCCATAATTATCATACCGGTTGACAACCATGAGTACAAACATTCAAATTATCGTATGCCCCCATAATTGTCGCATGGGCTGGCAACCCTGGTCCTGCCACAAATTCATATAATCTTGTATGATACAAATGAAACAATGAATTATGATCACACAGTTTTCTGTTCTCACATGTCTTTTATGAACACAATCAGACTGGTTTCCCTACTGCTGCTTCTGCAGAGAATTCATAAACTATTTATATGATTGAAATTTAAATGCAATGTCTCATATTTGCACTGGTTTTTCTATTTCTTTTTCTTCCTGTGCTATTTATAAATTTTATACTTGTAATCCTGGTCAGCCCTTTTGTTTCCAAAATCATAAAATTTGCTTTAGAATTATATAATTTAAAGTAGTGTTTACTTCATAATATGCATTCGATTCAGATTAAAATAACCATAAGGAAGCTCTGGGTCTTTGAACATTAAAATGTTGTTCTAAACATATACCCAACTACCATCATTACTTTGTACTACTTTATGTTGCCGAATGAAAAGTAATATAGTTTCAATTGTCTGGAAGCAACCTAATGGATGTTACCAATACTGTGGTTCTTTTTCCACAGACATGCTTTCGAAGTTTAAGAACAGAGCTGTTCAAATACACTAACTAGAGTAAAATGGATATTAAAGAAGAAGTCAAAGATGAATCCTCTTTCCCGAATTCTTGTTCAGAGAATGAGAAAGAGCTTTTTATGAAGAAGGTTAAGATAGAAACTGTTACAAGTAGCAGCAATATCAAACCGGAACTTGAAGATTCCACATGGTCACAGAATGAAGAACCCAATTTATTGAGATTTAATGAGACCATCAGAGAAAGTGAAATTGAGACCAAGATAGTTATTAAGGAAGACAGTTGGTGGTTAGATAGAGAAGATTCATGTATTGATCATGATATTAAAGTAAGTTGCAGAAAAAAGTGTAACACATTTGCTTCTTTTTCTTATATATATAGTGTACGACATTAACTATTAAAAGTATTCTTTTTATAAAATAAATCAACTTAAAATTCATATTTTGTATTGATACTTGCTAGTACAATATATGTTATGTGAATATTTTAAAAAGTTGGGTAAGCCTTATTGTTTGAGAGCAACATGAGTCAATAAGGGGTTCTTCATTGCTTTAATTTTATTATTATATTCATTAATGGTAAGTGAGTAATACTTTTTTTTGCTTCATTCATAGCTGTTTTAAGTATTTTACACTGTAGTGTACTGTAATGCTTGACTATAAATTGTATGATATACTAGGAATGAATTTCTTTTATTTAAACAGGACTTCCTCATATTGAAGTAATCTAAGGTTTGATCATTATTATCTGTGATGAATTTATTGTTTTCTTAGGGAAAATAGCTTTAAATAATAATAGCATAAGTTTGTGAAACCATCAAATTTGTCATATACTTGAACGTTGGCTTAGACATAAGTCTACTTTTCATTCTTCAACAGCAGTTTAAATTTATGGTTATGCTGATCATTAATTATTCTTGTTATAATTTGGTATTCCTACTATCAAAGTTTCTTACTAACAATACATGACCATCATAATCTGACATACCATTTGCAATAGGAGTTAAATTATAATGTGGAATTTTTCCTGAGTCTGGAAAAAATATTATCTATAGCTGTTGCAGTGTTCATACGAATTCTGGTCGGAAAGTAAATTCCAAGTTAAATGTGTGTAGCAGGGAGAAGAGGTCAGTCTTCATTTTACCATTGTGGCAGTTTATGAGGATGCCTGAGCTATCAGATCTTGGCTTCATGATGTATATAGTGGCAGCAGATAAAGTTGTACAAACTGACCTTTAAAACATGGTCCAGACTTCATCAAAGGGGTTTTACTTTAATGTCAAAGGAGATATAAACAAAACTGTATGTCAAGGGATACCAGGTGTGCATACTTAAGGTTTTCCCACTTAGCTAATTGTCTCTTTCATTGCATAACATAATTCAGTTCAAATGTAACAGTCTTTAGTTATCCTTATGCAGACAAATTAGAAACATATATTGTATCAGTTCAATTTATGAAACACAGATTGTTTTTACTCACTTATAACTGTCTGAACGTTATACCAGAGGATTTATGATACTATGCACAGGTGCTATAGTTTGCTTCTCTATAAGTATTTACAGTACTTTTGGCCCCCTGTGCAACTATTACGGAAATATACCCTTTAAGCAAGTCATTGCTGAGAATCTTCCACTATGGGGAAACATCTATAGATATTTATGATGTTAGACAATAGAAAACAGCTTTATTGCTTCAAAGGCATATAACAAATTTTTTGTACATTTTAAAACCAGATAAAAAGTTCTCTTGAGTTAATGATTTCAGTTCATTTTTTATGATTTGCCCTGCTCTCAATGTAGTCCGTGTTATCCCGAATCCAAAGTAACCTCACCCTCATTATCCCGGATTAGTGAAATTCTAATGTACACAGTAATCATGGAAGTTAACTGCTACAGAAGATTGACAATTACTGAAATGAATTTATAGTTTAAAACCATCGAATATTCTTGCCAGGTATAAGGGTTTAAAATAATTGTATGTAATTTAAAGATTTAATTCCCGAGAAATAACAAAAACAATGAATGCAATATTTATTATTACTATTTATCCATAGAATCTTTGGGAAGCCACAGATGTGTATTTCTTTCCTTCATAAAAAGATGTTTTATATCATTTAATGGAAGATTTTTATGGGAAGTGCAACACATGTATAAAAAGTATCCCTTTTATTTCTGCTCCCCTTTCTGAAGTTAAAGAGTCACAGGGTTAAAGCAGATCATGTAATTTACAAATGAATTATTATGTTACAGGATGAAACTTATGAAGACCTTTATTCCTCAAAACCACCAAGGTAAGTCAGCTGATTGATTATTTGTACAAGAGACCACCTATTTCTGTTCAGTTTTCTTTTTATACCCCCTTTAATTTCAGATATAGCAATGGTTATCATACTTAAAGATCACAGTGGGTTTTCTGTGAATAAGTTGTGTCAATGACTATTCCCAAACTTATTATGCTCCCTGTTAGTGTTAGATATGGAACTGTTCACACAACATAATGAGTATAACACAGTTACTTGATTAAGTTGTAACTACCACCAGTCACATTGCCAAGCTCTTCGTTAGTGTTAGATCACTTTTTATTATATGCACTCGTTACCCAACCTCTCACTTACTCTGTGTTTCTTTAATTTCCAGGCTAACATTTTGTGTATTATGTTGAATGGTTTTTTGGTCTGTAGAGAATGCATCTACCCATCCCTTTTTTTACACCACTATTTATCAAATGTGTTTATATGAACATGTAATCTACATAGTGTTTACCCCTTCTGAACACTGCTGGGAATTCTGATAATTTCCGTCTTCTTCAGTTCAATTTTGAACTTATTGACCAGTATTACTGTAATGATTTTACTCAATATAGATAGCAATCTTATCCCCCTATAGGTGCCTTGATTATTTATTCTTCCCTTCTCATTGTAAATTCACACTACCAAGACTTTGGGGTGTTGCCATTTTTTTCTATTCATTTACCACTCCAGTCATTAAATTTAAACCTTTTGTCATTACTATAATTTTTACACCTTTCTTCTGGTAACTGACTATACATTTTTTCCCAGAGCACTCCCATGAGCTGTGAGTTCCAATTGTGTTTTCATCCCTGTGTGCTAATAATATTACTGATAGTTCATTAATACATTTCAGAATCTCCAAAGAAGGTGTTTGCAGTTATACATCAGATTTACTGTCCGGTGAAGACACAGGAAATGAAATAAATTTCATCATAACCAAAGATAGTGTAGAATGTGAAAGTGACAGAAAAGGTCATAAGCAGGATAGTCTGGGTCTTGATATATCTTCAGTAGAAACAAGTGTTTGCTCAGAAACATCCCATGAATGGAAAATTGTGAGCATGCCTTCCTCTTCAAAACAAAGTAAGTTGCTTCAGCAGAGCAACTCAAATAAACCGAACTGCAAGGCAATCTTGAATCTTGGGTACAGAAATTCCTACGAATGTGACGTTTCTGAGAAGTATCTTAAATATCTGCCCCATTTAGAAAACGACAGATTGCTGCTTAATAGCAAAGAAACAAAGAAGTGTGATGTTCAGGACAAGGGTTTGAATCAGCCATCATCTCTGAAAACTCAGAAATTGATTGATGTAAAACGAACACACTTGTGTAACACGTGTAACAAGGCTTTTACTCACCTATCACATTTGAAAAGACACAAATTGATTCACGAAGGCCTAAAGCCTCACAAATGTAACATTTGTAACAAGGCTTTTACGGAATCATCAAGTTTGAAAAGACACAAATTGATTCATAATATGAAGTCACACAAGTGTTACATTTGTAACAAAGCCTTTACTGAGTTACTGAATTTGAAGTCACACAAGTTGATTCATGAGGGCATAAAGGCACACAAGTGTGAGATTTGTGACAAGGGTTTTACTGAGTTATCAAATTTGAAAAGACACAAATTGATTCATGAGGGTATGAAGCCACACAAATGTTACATCTGTAAGAAGGCTTTTACTAAGTTATCAAATTTCAAGTCACACAAGTTGATTCATGAGGGCATAAAGCCACACAAGTGTGATACTTGTGACAAGGCTTTTACTCATTCATCAAATTTAAAAACCCACAAATTGATTCATGAAGGTATAAAGCCACACAAGTGTAACATTTGTAGCAAGGCTTTTACTGATTTATCAGCTTTGAAAAGACACAAATTGATTCATGAAGGCATAAAGCCACATGAGTGTAACATTTGTAACAAGGCTTTTACACACTTATCAAGTTTTAAAAGACACGAAGTGATTCACAAGGACACACTAGTATAATGTTTGTGAGTAGAGTTTCCACAACATTAAATGATTAGGTCTAGAGGAGAGTGCTAAAGAATTTCACTCCTCGTTCATCTAGTATAATTGTTTTCTGAATCCAAAGGTATTTATTAGTATGAAACTCATTTTGCATGTGATTGGTCTGCTTTATTCGATTGAATGGGAACGGGAGTGGAACAAATGGACTTTTTATGATGAGCTGTGTTAGATGTTTAAGTTATAGGAGTCAGTTATTTTCTATTTCCGATGTAACTTGTCTTTCCTCAGGCTGAACTTATAATTTAATACTGCAGTAAAATTGGTTTATGAACAGCAGGACTCCAGACTGAACTGGTGTTCTCTTTTCCTACTTTTGTGAAAAAATCAGGATGCACACCCAAGGTTGAGGCCAAGAAAATGTTTACTTTGAACTTTGCTTAAGGTTGTGCTTCACTTTTCAGTTAGCATGGGAAAATAGTTCGTATAGCTATTGTTATGAATATAGTATTGTTGCAGGAAAGGAAAATTGAATATAAAGTACATTCTGGCGTAATTAACCCTCAGTTTAGGATTTTAAATACTGTATTATATAAGGGGAACATTTTTAGTGTGTATAACATACATAGAAGCACATAAAGTGTATCAACGTCAGACATCCATAGCATAGCTAAGGTTTTGGCGGGCTTAAAAATGGAGAGACTAAAATATTACATATTTACTCACATAGAGACAGTATTAAAACAACACTCCATACTTACTTATACTAATGGTTATTTTTGCTAAATAAGCAATATGCTCTCGCTAAACGCATAATGCACATAGGTGGAACAAAATAATTACGTGTCAATATTCTGGAATATTAGGAACTAACTCAAGCAAACTTCTATTTGTGGTACCTTCAGATATCGTTCAGGAGCAATAACACCGAACGACTGGTTAGAACAATACATATTGATTAGTGTTCATACCTGACCAAATTTTAAAATAATACAATTTATTGGCTAATTAAGTATGCTTCCAGACAGTTACCTGTCGTACATACTATGTAGTTTATTCGGCTTTTGTAACAATCGTATGAAATAAAATACCATACTTTAATGAATTTCTCTATATGATTCTGAGTGCTTTTGAGAGCATACGTACTTGGAGGTAAACTTGTTTCACCTTTTTAAGTTAGAAAGTGCAGTAAATGCTTACATGGTATGTACACTTCTTTTGTCAGTATGTCATCAGTGAACTGCATGTGTTCCAGCGCTTCTTGCCAGCCATTTTCCAAGGTTGAATTGAATACAAAGTGTCCTTTTTGAGAAAACTATCTATTAAAGGCATGTCTGGAGGCCCCTAATGATCCGGGCCCCCACCTCATAGGGTCTGCGGGGCCGTTATTTATGCCACCAGACAAACATTCAATGGCGCTTCTTTGTGTGGCAAATGAAGGCCCCACTGTTAACAGCTCTCTCCCAGAAAGGTGACGTATACGTCTTACTATTTCCATGAGCATTCTTTCATGTTTCAGTGGTGGCCCTCTGCAGGGACTTGTAGTGGTGAGTCACTTATCAGCAGATCTTGAAGTTCTTTGGATACTCCTAAGATAGTCATATCACATAATTCCAAAGGAATCAACAGAAGACTGAAAGCTGGAAAGCCACAGCCGGTATATGAACAAAAGACATTCCACTTTATGTGCGGCTGACCTAACCACTTAGTTACTGTGACAATCTGACAGTACGACACTGATTTGAAGACCTCTCCTTACCTCATACGCATATTAGATATGACAATGTGAAATTGCATTAACTCTGCCTTTTTGTTTTATATCGAGATTTCACCACTACTACATGTTTTGCGGCACCCTGATTAGAAAAGCAAAAGTTTCAGAAAAACGTCTTTGCGCATGTTTGTGAACAACATACCTCAAAAACAAAAAGTCGGTTTGTAAGCATAGTAGATACTTAGGATTATTATCTTTAAATGATGCGGCACAAAGATTTTGAAGATGATTCTGTGCAACCCTAAAGTACCCTCTACATGGAAAGATTTTCAAAATGATTACCTCAAAATGGGCCTTAATGATTTAGATGAAAACGCCTTATGTTTTAAGATAATTTTATAGAAAATTAGACGTATGTTTTGAATTTTGTTGCTATAGCCTATCTATGTAACCAGGTTTACTCTTGATGACTTTTGCATAACTGGTAAACTGTAAGAGATAGACCAAATCTTATGGTGCAAAAGAAGTCAGATCTTGTTGAAACAATTTATGTTTAAATGGAGTTTTTGTATAGTGAACCATTTTGGAGACATTGTTATTTGTTAGTTTTGCATTACTTATACTTTTGTCAAATAAAGGTTGCTATTGACTTTTTGCCATAGCCAGGCAAAGAAAATAGAATTTCAAAGGCTTTATAAAGCAGGCAGCTATGAAAAATTTGACTTTTGCTCAAAGCCTACAGCATAAATATATTCACCTAAAACGCACTAAAAAATTTCCAGTGTGATAATTCCACAAATGCTTTTCACAGTTAACATAAACAAGTGAGAGAAATAAGGGTTTAAAAGAATAGTACAGGGGTATCCATGTCAGAGTTTGAAACTTTTTCGTTATTTTCATAAGTTTATCGTATGGGTCACTGCTTCACTTATTTGTGTTTAAGCATCTATCGCATAGAAGAAATTATGTTCTCAATATTTTGTGACCACTAAAGAACATGCTACAAATCCAACGTTGTGAGAGACAAGCATTGCTTACACACTCTTACAGCTGTGTGCTAACCTCAACTCAACATAGATCACCTGGATCAGATCATTTCTGTGCAGACTGCAATTTCATTTGACTTGGTTTTGAACAGATCCCTATATTTAAATTTGTAAGGTAAATGGCGATAAAATAAATGCCTGAACATTAAAATGATATTCACATTTCTTATGGCACATAATTATGTTATATAACTTAGCATTTAATGAATTGAATTTTTTGTGTAATAAATGGTAGCATTTCTTAAGTTTCATGGGCAACTTTTGCCATTTTAGGACAGTCTTCTTAATTCTTTCCATCTATCATTTATTGATAACAAGTTATACTTCATTAAGGGAAGAGTAAAGTTAATATGTGTTACATATATGGATATATGCGCTGTCCTGTCAAGCTGTTTGTAAGTGGTACATTAATAAATTATTGCACCCACTTATCATTACTGATAGTGCCTATTATAACTATATTTTGAACTTGTAGCTTGCATTTTAAGTTTATAGTGTGTAGCATGTTGTGCTGTAATGACGATAATTCTGGACTATATGGCCCATAACCAAAAAATTGGAGATATTTATTTCATTTGCCATAAAAATGTTTTAAACATGTGGTATTTGAATAAAAATCATTACGATTTTCAGGAAAATCAACATTTTGGAAAAATTTTCCATGTAAAGGTTAGTATAGGGTGGAGGACTTTTATTGAAAATCTTCGTGTCTCACCCTTGAAAGACATTAAAGTTAAATACCAACTTTGGTTCTTACCCGACTTTTTGTCTTTGAGTTACGCTGTACACAGGCCAACAGATACATGCACAGAACCTATTCTAAAAATGTTTTCTGGGATTCAGGGGCCTCAAATCATGTATTTCCACTGGAATGTCAGCATGAACTTTTGGGTGGAATACAATATTTCTACTTTACTATATGTAGTAGAGAAAGTAAAAATATTGTTTTCTTTGTGGATTTTGAACTGAGCATTTACAGAACGCCAGTTGTATTTACATAACTTTCTCTACCAATGACAAACCATACACCTGGTTTTTGTATCCACATTAATTTATTCACAATGTATCTTTGCTTAGGCATTAACAAAACTAAGATGTTCTTCATTACAACAAATGTGAGATCAGTATTAAATATTAGTTTCTGGTTAGAAGATATTGCAATAGTAAATAAAAACCATGGAGAGAAAAAGCAAGAATTTCAAATTGTAATAAATATTGATTAGAAGATACTTTCCATGGTATATTTCAATATGAAAGTGGAAGTGCAACTAAAAACAGAGAGAGAAGTTCTCATAAAGCTGTAGTAAGAACACGTGGACAATGAAAAAGAAACAGAAGTGTGCTAATAAAAACAGAAAAGGCATGAGAGGTAGAACTGGAACTTAAAAATTCAATGCCACAACTGGGATTTCAACCACAGACCTTCCGCTTACCGGGCGGCTGCTCTACCACTGAGCTATTGTGACTAACTGCCAGAATGGCATTAAATTCTCAAACCAGTTCAAATTGAATTTTTAAGTTCCAGTTCTACCTCTCAAACTTTGACCACACATGGCTTGTGTGTTTAAAAACACCAACAGCAAGTTTGTTGGCATAAATAAATAATAATTACCAACAGAAAAGGCAGTTTTACAATCTCTTGCTAATATTGCCACTGATGAATTTTAAGGCAGTCAATACAGGAATCAGATGCTAGGATAAGAAATATGTAGAATGGATGTGTATATAAGCTAATTTAATGCACGTTATATTACATACAACTTGTGTAATGCAACATGAGTCAATAAATCTGTTAAAAAATGTGCTAGCTATCAATTCACAAATATTCAAAAGAGTCGGTGATTTCAAACAAACATGTCCGCTTTTGGAAGTGTAAAAGAACCACTCCACTATTCTGAACTGGCACTTCGGTGTTTTGGGACTATAATGCTTCTTGTTTGAAGTTCACATAGGAAAGATATAGCTTTATAATCAGTCCTTCCTATTTAGGTTTTGTTTTATAGTAAAATTACGCTTGAGGACAACAGAATATAAAATGTTGACATTGAGCAAACTAGTATCATTGATGTTTAGGTCATTTAAGACCACTTTTATCTTTTAATACCCTTGGAAAAATTGCTATTTTTGATGATAAATCCTCTTAAACAAACAAGAGTGAGAAATATGTATGACATTTAACCATATGGTATCAAGGAATGCAATGGGTGAAATTATGCTTAGATGAGCCCAGGGTGCACACAGCTTACAGTTGCCCAATATTCTCTCTTTAGGAAAAGGAAAACCCACAGTGAAACCTTATTCCTGTAATGTACCACAACCATCATTCAAAAACAGGACTTATTGAATCAGAGGCAGGCATGCTACTCCCACACCATAGACGGATATTTTAACAAAAACGTATAAGCAGCACCTTGTCAGGGTGGAACTGGAAATGCTTCGACAGATCTTCTCAGACTGCAGAGATAAAACAGTTCTGATAAAGTAATGTGCTTCATCCAACAGTACTTCTTACTCTCATGAACTGAATGATGTCTATTTAAAAGTGACAACACTCTAAACCTCTTATTACAAGTCTTACGCTTGTGTGGTTTACTACCTTCATGCACCAAATAATGCTTTTTCAAATTTGACAGCTGATTAAAGCTCTTATCGCAAGTTTTACATTGGTGTGGCTTCTTACCTTCATGGATCAAAGAATGTGTTTTCAAGTGTGACTACTGAGCAAACCTTTTATCACAAGTTTTACATTGGTGCAGCCTTTCATCTTCATGAATCAAATAATGTGTTTTCAAATATGACAACTGTGTAAAGCTCCTGTTGTAAAATTTACATTTGGATGGCTTCTCACCTTCATGAATGAAAGAATGTATTTTCAAACTTAACAAGTGAGTAAAGCTCTTATCACAAGTTTTACATTGGTGTGGCTTCTTATCTTCATAAATTAAAGAATGTGTTTATCATTCAGGAGGCCGTGACAGCAAAGAATTCAACTTTTAACCGTTCTCCGATATTCATCAATAATCTGAATTCAAAAGATGCTCACCATACATAACATATAAGTAGAACGTGTCTACTAAATATGCCTTCTCGTATGCTATCAATTAAACGAGTATAACAAGCGGGTTAGTTAGACATTATCAAAAATCCTTCGCTACCCTCAAACACGCCATTTCACACAGCAAACTAGTATTAAATAGTACACCATCTGAAGCAATGGCAGCTGCTGAGTACAGCAGTCTACCATCTCACAACCTCCATGGACAACAGCATTACAAGAAACTTCAGCTATGCTACAATTGCTCAGACTTATCCCAAGAAACAAGAAGCTATCATCATTGACTCCCATGACGGACTTACCATCAGAGACTATGCTCTCGCTGTAAGTAAATTAACATAAAATTTACCTCATGGATCTGCAACTCCAGAATATGCATGTACCTAACGTCATCTAAAGTAGCAGAATCACTGGTTACCAAACACCCTAAAATAAACATAAACAATGTTACTCTTCAGGTCCGTCCTCTAATTACTCCAAACAAAAGAACTGTTCTTTCAAATGTATGTCCAATTATACCAAACTCATTCCTAGAGACTCAGTTTAATGCACATGGAATTAAACTAATGTCAAACATTACCCGCATAAGAGCTGGCATCTCTGAGCCAGGACTTTCCCATATCCTTAGTTTCAGACGTCAGTTTTATACTCCACCGAATGATGTGGAGAAATTACCTCCAAGCATACAGATACTGTATGAAGGCACTAAATATTGGATATACCTAACAGCGGATACCTATACCTGCTTTATCTGCAAGCAGGAAGGCCACTTTGCAAAACATTGCCGTGAAGCTGGCGGTATACAAGAAACTACTCCTAAGGTCTTAAACAAAGGCATGTCACTACTTCTACCCCTGAGCCCCTCGTGGCATTTCAAGGTGAACGCAACAATTCCCCAGAACCTATGCTAATGGAAACACAAACAAAACCTAAACGACCAATATCAAACAGCACAACTGATACAGAGGATAATGCTTATGGAAAAGAAGTGTGGCACCCCCTCTCTACATACCAGGATAAGAAGGTTAAGAAAGCAAACATTATTTCATTAATAGCTGAATCTCTCAGACCATTAAACATATTATCGAGGCCGACACCTACAACTATGCACTAAACTTCAGTCAGTTCCAAAGATTTATCAAAAACAGTATTGGAGTAACAAACATTATTCCCATAGTTTTGGAATACACTTCAGATCTAGAATCTCTAGTGAACACAATGCAAAAGGTCTATCCCTACTATACAGAGCATAGTATAAAGTCCAGAAGTAGCAAAATTCAAAAAAGCTGCTGGAATACATTAATCAACTCAAAAATGCTTCCGAGCTAACAAAACTGAAGTGTCCTGAAAACTAATCGCCATAGATATTGCATCAAATTCCATAACCAAAATTAATATATGAATAACATACTGCAATAGAATATTAATGGTTTCCATGGCAATTTCGAGTTTCTTAAACTCTTAATTAATAAACATAACCCTACAATTATGTGATTTCAAGAAACTTACTTCAAAGGAAAGTGTGTTACATCCTTACGAGGTTATACCCAATATAACAAAACCCGCAAGGACTGCCTCCATGCTAGTAGCGGCATAGTAATCTACGTTAATGACAGCAATAAACATTAGGCAATATCACTTACAATTGAACTTGAAGCAATTGCTTCCTACACCTTCCTACACCTATTTCCATTTGCAACATATATCTACAAATAAAAGTCCACTTGATTTACATGCACTGCAGGAGTTTAACACAACTTCCTAAACCATTTATTATACTGGGCGATTTTAATAGCCACAGTACCACATGGGGTTGTAAGCATACTAACCCAAGAGGTAAAATAGTGGAACAGCTCTTGCACAACGAAAATCTCAATATGCTTAACGATACCTCACAAACACACTTCAGTACAGCCAACGGTACTTCCAGTGCAGTCGACTTAACATTAATCACTCCTGATATCCAAGATAAATTGGAATGGACAGTCGCCAAGCAATTACACGGCAGTGACCATTTCCCAATTTTATTAACTGATGCAAATAACAATCTTTTAAGTTTTAACTCTCAGCCACGATGAAATTTAAAATGCACAAACTGGAACAAGTTCAGAGCACACATATCTGACAATTTATCCTAACATCCCCATGAATTTCAGTCAGTCAGTCAGATACTAATTAGTAAACTCGTTTGCAGAAGTGATTTTTAATTCCGCCGAAGTCATTATTCCTAGGATATACCCTGTTTCTAGGAAGACTGTAAGTTGGTGGAATGAAGAATGTAAAACAGCGATAGAATTAAAAAATAAAGCCTATTATAAATACAAAAGGCAACCTACCCCCACACACAAAATCGAGTTTTAAAAAGCCAGAGCTAAAGCACATCAAGTAGTAAACCACAGCAAGAAAGAGTCCTGGCTAACATTCGTGTCCACTGCAAACAGAAAAGCCCTGTCACAAGTGGTATGGCAAAAAATTTGCAAAACACGGGGATCTTACAATGGAACACATAATATAGCTTTCTACAATTATACAACAAACACTACAAGTACTCACCCCTAAACCGTAGCAAACATACTGGCATGTACTTTTGCAGAGGCCTCAAGAGAAGAAGCTTGCAAAAGCAAGGCGACCCACTGCTACCAACTTAATGAAAATTATCAAGAAAACTACAATTAAATTACATTCACAGAATTTAAGGAAGCACTTGAACAGAGTAAATGCTCCAGCCCAGGGCCGGATAATATGCCTTACGTGATGTTAAAATCCTTACCGCAAGATGGACTGGTTTACTTTCATGAAATCCTTAATTATATATGGAACTCAAGAACTTTTCCTAAGCAGTGGCACACAGCAACTATAGTACCCATCCCCAAACCAAACAAAGATCTTACTTCACCTGAAAGTTTCAGACCTGTAGCCCTCACTTGCTCTGTGTGTAAAATACTTGAAAAAATTATAAATAACCGACTGCGTTGGAAACTAGAGAAAATGCAGTTCTTCACCGAACTTCAAAATGATTTCCGCCAGTTTCGATCCACTACTGACCATCTTTTAATACTTGATTCAGAAATAAAAGCTGCATTTACACAGAAACATCTAATGGCAATAAGCCTAGATATAGAAAAAGTGTATGGTAAAATTTCACGAGCTTACATACTCAAAACAATACAAAACATCGCTATCCACGGTAATTTGTATCACTTTATTAACAACTTCCTTCAGGAATGGAAAATTAAAGTTCCCTACAAAGGAACTATGTCAAAATAAGAATCCATTAATAGAGGTGTTCCACAAGGATCAGTAATCTGTGTCATACTATTTCTCATAGCTATCAACAGTATAGTAAGCAGTATTACACCACCTGCAAAAGGTATACTATTTGCAGATGACCTATCTTTTGTAAGGGGAAAAAACCCTTTACTGCAACACTTTTTTAAGAAATACTGGAAAATCTGCACACTTGGACTAATCATGCTGGTCTTAACTTGTCATATCATAAATCCAAATGCATATGCTTCTTCAAATCACCATGTAAAGTTTCAAACCCCACAATCTGCGAGGATAGCAAGCTAATCGACTTAGTGAAGACTATCAAAATTTTAGGATTAACGTTTGATGTAACTCTAAGCTCGAAACATCACATTGATGATATGAGAAATGAATGCCTCAGAAGATTAAATGTATTAAAAACTCTAAGCTGCAAAAACTGGGGTTTTGATCTCAGTACCCTCATATGAACGTATCAAGCTCTCATTAGAAGTAAACTCGACTATGGAGCCCAGATCTACAATACAGCTAAATCTTCAGTTTTAAAGAAACTAGATACAATTCAAACAGCAGCACTAAGAATATGCTTGGGAGCTTACAGAACCAGCCCTGTTTCTGCTCTAACAATAGAAACTGACGAGCCACCATTAAATGTCCGCAGAACAGATCTGAGCCTAAAATTCGCTCTTAAAACTTTAGCAAGACCTGAATCAATGCTATAACAGTAGGTCCTCCCAGAAACATCCAACTAATGTTTACAGGTTAACTCACAAAAAGAAATGTCATTTAAATCTAAAATAAGCAAATGCATTGAAGAACATAACATAGAAGTTCCTGCCATAATGCCCAGAAAGTTTCATTGTCTACCACCTTGGAGAATACCGACTACTCAACTAAATTTGAATATTACAGCTTACCATAAATATCTTACAGATACATCTTCCTATAAACAACTGTTCTAAGAAATAACAAATGCCTACCCCAACCATACATTTATCTACACTGATGGTTCCAAAGCGGACAGCGAAAATGGATGTGCCATAATTACCCCAGATAAGAAACTTCAGTTGAAACTCCCTAAATATTATTCCACATTCTCCTGCAAACTTTCTGCACTTAAGCTTTAACATACATCATCCAATCTAGTGAGAGTAAATTTCTTATCATTTCTGATTCATTAAGCTCTCTCCAAAGTCTCAGATATCGATCAACTGACTTCCAGCTACTTCAAGATATCCACAATCTTTATTCCATTGCTCTAAATAAAAAGAAAATAGTTACTTTCATTTGAGGGCAATGAAGAAGCGGACAAAGCTGCTAAAGAAGCAAGTCGGCTAACAGACAGATGAACAGCAAGAAGTACCTTATCATGACATTACAAAATACTTCTCCAGACTAATAAAAACAAGATGGAAACAGGTCTGGAATCAATCGCCTCCAGAAAAACTACACATGGTGAGAAAAGGAGACACTAATTGTTCCCCTGTCTACTCTCTTAGCAGGAATGAGCAGGTGATTATCTCACGTTTCCACATTGGCCATACAAGGTTAACCCACTCGTACCTCAGCAAACGCCAGCCACCACAATGTGAAGTCTGCAACACCCGCCTCACAGCAAAACACCTCTTCACAGAATGCAAGCAATATGCTACACAACAGCTTGATCACATCACTGGAGACTTATCCACCACTCTGAACACACCATCCAACTACAGAAGGGTATTATCATTCCTCAAAAGTACAGACTTACATACGAAAATCTAATATTAAGGATGCTTTTGTTGTACTGATTTGTTGATTAGTATATTCATGATTTTGGTTAAATAATTGTAATAAGTTTATTGTATGCCGCTGTATTATCTAGAATGATCGCGATATGACTAAATTGTTAAAGCGACTCTAAATAAATTTAAAAAAGAATATGTTTTCAAGTATAACAACTGAGGAAACCTCTTATCACAAGTTTTACATTGGTGCGGCTTCTTAACTTCATGGAACAAATAATTGTTTCAAATATGACAACTGAGTAAAGCTCCTATCGCAAGATTTAAATTTGTATGGCTTCTCACCTTCATGAATCAAAGAATGTCTTTTCAAATATGACAAGCATTTAAAGCTCTTAAAACAAGTTTTACATTGGTGTGGCTTCCTATCTTCATAAATTAAAGAGTGTGCTTTCAAGTGTGACAACTGAGTAAACTTCTTATCACAAGATTTACATTGTTATGGCTTCTTACCTTCATGAATCAAAGAATGTATTTTCAATTCTGACAAGCTTCTAAACCTCTTATCACAAGGTTTACATTGGCACAGCTTCTTACCTTCATGAATCAAAGAATGCATTTTCAATTCTTATAAGCGTCTAAACCTCTTATCACAAGTTTTACATTGGTGCGGCTTATCTTTATGCACCAAATAATGTTTTGTTTTTTTCAAATTTGAAAGCTGAGGAAAGCTCTTATCCCAAATTTTACATTGATGTGGCTTCTGAGCTTCATGAATAAAAGAATGTGTTTTCAAACTTGGCAACTGGGTAAAGCTCCTATCGCAAGATTTAAATTTGTATGGCTTCTCACCTTCATGAATCAAAGAATGTCTTTTCAAACCTGACAAGCATTTAAAGCTCTTAAAACAAGTTTTACATTGGTGTGGCTTCCTATCTTCATAAATTAAAGAATGTGTTTTCAAGTGTGACAACTGAGTAAACTTCTTATCACAAGATTTGCATTGGTGTGGCTTCTTACCTTCATGAATCAAAGAATGTATTTTCAATTCTGACAAGCTTCTAAACCTCTAATCACAAGTTTTACATTGGTGTGGCGTCTTACCTTCATGAATCAAAGAATGCCTTTTCAAATCTGACAAGTGTCTAAAGCTCTTAAAATAAGTTCTACACTGGTGTGGCTTCTTACCTTCATGGATCAAAGAATGCCTGTTCAAATTTGACAGCTCAGTAGAGCTCTTATCGCAAGTTTTACATTGGTGTGGCTTGTTACCCTCTTGATTATGTGTTTTCAAATATGACAACTGAGTAAAGCTCTTATCACTTGTTTCATATTTGTGTAGACTTTCGCACTTATGACTCAAAGATTAAAGGCCTTATGTACATGTCCTTTTTCTCACTGCATTTACCACATTGCTCAGAGAGAACATGTTCTTCTGCACTTGGAATTTCTGTGTCATCACTTTTCCGACATTCACATTCAGGACATTCACATTCAGGATCACATTAAAAAATTTTCTCATTCATACCTATAAGAAATAGAAACAAATGCCAAGATAAAAAATGGATTACACTACTTTCCAACCCAGATATAATCCCCAGAGACCAAGGAAAACAGCGGTTGCAGCCTTCCAACTATTGACAAATCACGACTGCTTAGCAAGTCATCTCTACAGAATAGGCATCTCAGCCTCACCAATATGTGTCCTGTGTAACGATCCAGCAGAAATGAACGAAGACCACTTGAAGACCTGTGAAGCATTAAGATCAGAAGGAACTACAGTTCAAAAGTATTGGAAAGCACGAATGCTAATGGCTTCATTGCCAGGTGCAAGGCACTAGAAAACAACAACATTCAGGATCATCCTTCCCAAGATAGAAGCTTGTTACTCTTCCTGAGAATTTAGGAGCAATCAGAGGTGATTTAACACTGACATTACTGGAAACTCCTTGTGCACATAATCTGAAATGCAGGAGTTGCTGTTATTACTCCAGTACAATAATTAGAGCACTAAATCTGAAAATACAATCTGTTTCCTAACAATGGGTACATGACCAGAAATAGGTGACAACTATGGCTGTAAATTCTTATGCAATGCAACTATGTTGTTCATTACAACTGAATTAACTTTAGTAATCCACATACCATTATATAAATAGAAATGAAAAATATTAATGGTACTGACAGACTGATGCATGTGGCCACACAAGTAGTGTTTGTTACATGCACTGAGATTAACAACTAGTCAAGGTAGTCTTGAAAGCAATACCTACGTTGATTACATTTGACAGGAACATCTATTTATAACAGAGTGTCTTAACAAGTCATCACGGAATTCTTTAGACTGAAGGTTTCTCATGTCACATTTTGTTTCTATGCCATCACAAAAACCAACAGCAATGGTAAGTTTTATACAGCAGATTAATTTTGAATCAACAGAAAATCTCAGAAATAATTAATATGACCAAAATGTATTTAAGAAGTTGTTAATTTTATGATTTACTTTGTTTATCCAAATTGAAGCATGTTCATAGATTTCTCAGACAAAATGCAAGTATGTTATTGTTGCTAATGCTGTTCAAACTGGATTTTCATTTTTCTACAACCTTTCCAATAACATTTACGTGGTTGAACTCGAACACTGTCATTAATTTTTGGGATTGCGATACATTGGTGTAGGTGGTCCCTATTCATTACTGTCTGCAGGTCGTTGCATAGTATGAAGCTTGGAGAATTGAAGATATTGATCTGGAACAGGTGGGTAGCCAGACAGTCATGCAAATATAAACTACATTATTAGCCATGAAAGCATTCTTAACATAAACTATTGAAATCAAACCTGTCAAAAGTAATTAAGATAGTGAAAGTAGGTAAACGCTGTTCATACAGGTAAGAGGTGCATGATTTTTTAAAAAATATTTGTGTCAATTCTTCAAAGATCCTGAAGTTAAACACAAAGTTTGGAATATATCTGAATTTCATTTTTGAATAATGCTTCTGAGATATTTCTGTTAGAGTAAATCTTTATGAGTAATTTTTTTATAATGCGAAATGTTTAGGAGCCTGTTGACAACTACTAGGTCATTAGGGCCACAACTGTAGCAAATAATAATGACTGGCAATATGTGAAAATCTCAAGTCTTAAGGAAATCTAGTCTCAAAACACTGGGAATAAAGAGAATAATGACTTATTATTCAACTGCGAGGATAAGATGTACAAAATAAGTTGAATCCACTTGACTTTTCAGTTTTGAATTCAATACCACTTCACCCTAGGGGCTCAGAAATTCCCCCGCAATATTCATGACCACTCACAAAGTCACATTTGTATTTGTAGATATAGTATCAATATGTGACGTTTTACAGAATGACTGATGTATTGTAATTATAATAACGTACAGGGACAAGATAAAAAGAGCTACAAATGAGGGTCAACCTAGAACTATGCATTGTTTTGTTTACATAGCAAGCATCCAGCCCAGCACTGCAACCTTTGTCCTGTTCTGCCTGGCGATGAAGAAATAAAACGCATTATTGTATCCGTTAATACCCACAAGATACAGTAAGGTGGTTGACTGTACACATACAAGGGTTTCGTTATTCTATCAGAGCAATGATATTTCAGATGTCATATACTATATACTTCACATGCACTATAGCATATACTTCACTATATACTTACAGGCCAGTTAGCCAGGCAGTAAGAAAGGTATTTAGGAAAATAATTCTCAAAAGAGTAGTCTCATATGGTAAACCACATACTAATTTCAGAACAGTTCAGATTTAAATTGCAACCCTCCATGACACTTCAAGTACTGAAATCAACTAAACAAATTACAAAAGGCTATAACACAAATAAACTGACTGGCACCATCTTTCTAGATAGTGAGCAAACTTTTGATAAATTATGGCACTTACAATTTTACTGACTCACAGCCTCCTCTGGCATACAGAGGTGAGTGAACAGAATGGAAAGACCAGGTGTCACTGTGGACCAAGGTGTTACCTGCAAAAAGCATGTAAGCACCATTACAGCAAAGGCAAATGGCCAACTAAATAAACTCTACCCAATGGTGAACCTTATCAGTTAGTTACAGCTAAATAATGGCCTTACTTTATATAAAACCTTGATAAGACCAATTCTAACATATGCGATCACTGTCTGGAGATATGCTGCAAAAAGCCATTTGAATAAATTACAAATACTCCAAAATAGGATAATTAGAGTAACAGCAAACATCAAGCCATAGCTCCAGCCTTTCTAATACATGAGCTAAACTTATACTTGATTGAACAATGCATTAAACTGCAAAGTGCAAATTCATACGCCAGAAAAGGTAAAAACCATGATCACCTAATTCATCAGTTAAGTGTCTATAACCATGAATGAGACACGCACAAAAGACCTCTATTACTCTTTGATAGAACAGTTGGCCTGGGGAACCAGAGATTAATATCCAAGAATACCTAGACACAATTATACACAGATAAACTTCTTACTTTCAGAACTAAACTATGCAACCATGACATGGTCATTTCATTTCTTTCTTTTAACCAGATGGTGACCCTTTAAGTCCTTGCTCATTGCACTCTTCTTCCTCTCGGGGTGTCGTCTGAGCACAGCCACGCCCTAATTGGGCAGGCAGTTTAGGCAGACACCCGATACTGACCAATAGCGACAACTATGGACATGAACCCATAAAGCACTAGGTGTAAGATGACACAGCAACTCCTGCCAAGCAATGTACTCTGTAAATAGTATTAACATACATTTTAAACACAAAATAAATAATAAGTAAAAAAAATAAAAAAGAGAATACATGAAGTGGCCAACATCCGAGCTCAAACAACATTCACACATTAATTTATTGATTTCTATTAAGTGACTGTGGAAGTCACTAGGTCTGAGAGAACCACACAAATTTGTACATTATCAAACCAATAAGCACAGACCTTGTTCCTTATTCTAGGATTACATAAATGCAACAACTGCATCATGATGACATCAGAGCTCACAAGGCCTGAATAAACCAAATTTGACACATTCATTCTATAAATACAACTACAAGTTTGTCCATTTGTTCCAGGACTGCACTAACACACCAAATGGCACAATGACATCGTCTCTGTACGGAGACACAACTTAACCTACATATCCTCATTTCAATTACCAAGGATGCAATCAGGGCCTTGGTCATGCTTGCATCCTGGCAGCCAACTTTCACCTGGCTTAGGCCCCTGTGGCCGGCCAACATATCTGCACCCACAATCCACAGGTAAAATAGCAGTACTGCTGGAGTTCCTCTCATGAATTCTCTCCGGTGGAAGAGTTCTTAGTGGGAGTAACTTTGGGTGAATCCTAGTGTGTGTGTGTAGTGTTTAACGCCCGCTTTTACTACTACGGCACCGCAGGCGGTGACACTGATGATACATGGAATGAAGATGGAGCACCGGTGGAATGAGATGGCGGGGGAAACCGGAGAACCCGGAGAAAACCCGCCCAGACGCCGCTTCGTCCACCACGAATGCCACATGCGGGTCCCTGGGATCGAACCCGGGCCGCCTAGGTGGTAGGCGAGCGCGCTAACCGCTCGGCCACGGCGCCGCCGGGTGAATCCTACAGTCCCCACTGTGCCTCCCAGCACATTGAGTCTTCATAAATGGATTTTTCCTCCACTAGAAAAAAAAACAGTGTACTCATTTAGCACAACAAATATGTACATGTTCTTCCATGGGGCTTACGAAGGTTAGGTTAAGTTAAGTCTACATAAGTGGGTTTAAAAAAAATTATGATTTGTTTACTACTGTAATCCTAAAAAATGAGTTATATCTGAGGTTAGGTGTATATAAACAGTTTTAAGAAAACGGGCGTGTTTTTACTGATGTCGTGCAGGTCAGGGTGAGACCCAGCCAGCATACCATAGAATGCGCAATAACTAACACATGCTTGGAGTGAATTATTATTATGTGTATTATTGCAACACTATATGCGCACAATAGCAATGTGAAGTGTTTTAACACATACACAATCTTAACCACCCCATTGTCTTTCGAGGTTGGAAATGCTAGCAGTGCCTTTGTGAATCAGATAGCGAGTAACATGAACAAAGCAACAACAGCCCATTATTAAATCGTCACCATGTCTTCTATAAATATACAGCCTTGTTAGTTTTAAGTTTCAATTAAGATAACGTAAAGTGACACACAATTTATGCATCAAGTATCCTAAACACCAGAATGCCATAAAGCTACGTAGGCTTTCACGACCGGTGTCTAAATTGTAGAATGAAGTATCTTCCGGGCTGAAAGTATCTTCCAATCTTCCATTGGTCTGGTTCCGATATGTCGACGACACTTTCGTCATATGGCCCCACGGAGAGAACGCCCTTCAGGACTTCCTTCAACATCTGAACAGCATCAATCAACGCATTCAGTTCACGATGGAAAAAGAAAAGGATGGACAACTAGCGTTCCTGGACGTCTTGGTTAGCAAGAAGGCCGACGGGACACTTGGACATACGGTCTACCGCAAGCCTACCCATACTGACCGCTACTTAAACAAACATTCCAATCATCATCCCAGACAGAAGCGTGCAATGATCAAGACGCTTACAACCCATGCTTCCCGCATCTGTGAACCGCACTTCTTAAAACAAGAACTTGGCCACTTAGAACAAGCATTACTTTCCAATGGCTATTCAATCCAAGAAGTAAGAAGAGCTTGCCGGCCTCCTAAGACTCAACCTGTCATCCGGAATCCAGACCAGCCCAAAAGTAAGGGCATTGTGTTCCTACCATACTTGAAAATTGTCACCGACCGAATTGATCGCATATTACAGCGACATAACGTCAAGACGATCTTTAAACCCACCAGACAGTTAAGCAGTTTACTACGATCACCCAAGGATCCCCGAGAAGCTTTGTCATCGGCTGGAGTATACAGTATTCCTTGTGGTTGTGGCTCAGTGCAGTGTTAATGCCAGACTCACGGAACACAAAAGAAGCTGCCGCCTGGGCCAAACTGATAAGTCTGCGGTCGCTGAACATGCAATTAATGCAGTCGGTGAACATAGTATTAAGTTCCAGGATACGTGCATCCTTGCATCTACCATACATTACCATGCCCGACTACAGCGAGAGGCTATTGAAATTTACAAGCACCCTAACAACTTTAATAAGAAGGAGGACGCCTTAAGATTAAACAGCAACTGGCATCCGGTCATAGAACATCATAAGAAGCAGGAAAGCAAGGTAAGCCAATCAGAAGAGACCAGCAGCATATGAGAGACAGAACCCCCTCCACCAGCCACCACGCCTCTGCACGCCCCAGGCCAATCAGCGCACGTTGCGCATGGTATAAATGGAGCGCCACAGACAGTCGACGCATCATCTCGGAGTCACGCTGGACCGGCGACTGACGTATAGACATCACGTCAGGGGCAAAGTACTGCAAGGCCACGCTGCTCTCCGGCAGCTATACCCAATTTTCAGTTCCCAAACCATGCCCTTACGCCTGAAGCTCCAGCTGTATCGAGCGAGCATCCCGCCTCTGGTCCTGTACGGATGCGAGATCTGGGGAGTGGTGGCAAAGTCCACCTTCATCAGACTCCAGACACTGCAGAACCGGGCATTAAGGATGATCTATGATACCGGCTGGAGATTTCCTGCCCATATCCTCCACGAACATTCCGGTATCCCGTACATTGCCGACGTGATTAAAACTCGCGCTCGAACAATGTACAACAAACTCCAGAACCACCCTAACCCTCTGGTGAATACTCTAGGACAATACGACCAGAGAGAGCCACGCCGACTACCATCAAAAAGACTACCAAAGGACATTCTAAGTCCGGCGGTTTAACTTTGAAGATGGGAATGGCGAAAGGAAAATCTATATTCAAAACAGAGAAACACACCCGTTTCAGTTCACCTCTCAGTGAGTGACTGACGGCCAGAACCTTGGTGGGGATTAGCACGTCTTCTGAATGGCTGGAAACGACCAATCAGCAGCCGCGCACAGCCCGCTCGCGGACCAATCCCTGCCAACCACCCCTCCCACCCCTATAAATACCCCTGTTCCAAAAATTGTTTCCCAGTGTAACACATATCCCTGTAGAGACCCTATCGAAACCATCGCGCAGGTTGAGCCGTATAACGGCTAGGTACTGCGGACAAGACACTCGGACGGGGCAACCATCGTCCCCGTTCGACACGAACTGCCTTTGGTGCCTCTCTCGACGCATCATTCAGGACCCGACTGCGAGAGAAGAAGGAGCTACCTGCGCGGACCCGACTGCGAGAGAAGAAGGAGCTACCTGCGCCGACTGAAACCGGATTCTGCGAGCGGCAGGGCGACTTCTACAGTGACCGGCAGGACTCCGAGGCACTCCCGTCTCTTCGGCACTGTGTGTGCCGGTCTACCTGAGAACTGGGCAGAGTAGTAAGGCCGCAGCCAACAGCTCATAGCTGGTATCTAGGCGCCCGACTGGGTTGGCCCTCTACTACTCACGCTTCTTAGCACCCTATATCAGCTCTTTCATACTCTTTCTACTTTCCGCTTTCCTATATCTAGACTAAGCTCCCCACTCTTCTTAGGTATAATCACTTCAATCCCCAGATACTAACCCACCCAACTTTCCTGGAAACAGCCATGACACGGACCCGACGCGGCACCATGACCGACGAGACTGACATCCGACTTCAAACCCCCGACGCTTCCCCCCTATGCAAGACCAGCCGCCTCAGCCACCTTCAACTATTAGGCTGACGAGCCACAGAAGACATGTCCCAGAGATGACGGACACCCCAACCACGTTACTAGTCTCCAATCACCCGACCCACCCCTCACCCCCCACCCCTGAGCCTGAGCTCCCCCCTGCCTCGCCTTTACCCAGCACCTCCTCAGGCAATCAGCCCCTGCTAGCTGAGACTGACGGCACTGGCGATGGCACGTCCACTCACCCCCCAACTAGACCCCCCTCTGCTTCCTCCCAGACCTTTGCTGAAGTTGCAGCCAGGAAATATCAGTCCCCCATCTGTGTTCAAGGACGAGTCCCCCCGAATGCCTGCAGTGATCGCGGAGTTTGATAGAGCCTACAACCCGGGGCTTTATTCGTGTAACCGAGCTCCAGTCTCCCATAACACGATGGTGCGATTTACCCCGGAGGAGGACTATAGGAACTTCTGCGAGTTCCTGCGGGAAAAGGGGACGTTACCAACGTCCTCAGGGAAGACCTTTCCCACAGAGCAGTGGTAAAGCCACTGTTTCTGGACGGGGCGGCTTCAGAAATCAAGGAAGAATTACAGATCAAAGGGGTACGCACAATAAAGTGCAACAACTAAGACGCCTTGCCAGACACAGGACACTCCTTCCTATCTATTTGATCGAGGTCCCCTCTACTGAAGACCTGCAGAAACTCAGACAAATCACTTCCCTACTGCATTTCAAGATCACAATCGAAGATTTCCGCCCCCCAGCCACTATCATACAATGTCTCAAATGCCAGAGGCTAGGGCACTCGTACCAGCGATGCCCCGCCCCCGAACCCGTGTGCTGCAAGTGTGCACGGGGGCACGAATCTCGCTCGTGCAACGTCCCCCTTGAGAGGCGAACCTGCGCCCTATGTAGATTACTTGGGCATGGGGCCCGATTCCGGGGTTGCCGTGAATACCAGCGCCAGCTGGCGAGACTGAGGGGACAAGTGCCCCCACGCCCTACTGCCCCCAGGGATCACGCACAAGCCCCCACACAGGATAACATCGCCCCCCCCCCAGCAACGCCTCCTATGGCCCAAAGCCGCGACAGCTTAAACCTGAGACCAGCGGCCAGTACATCGAGACCCCCACCCCCACCCATGACCGCCAACAAGGCACACAAGCCCACTTTCAACCCCCAAAGCCGGCGATCCCACTTACCCTAACCCCTGCCACACTGCAAAGCAACCTTACCTTCCCGCGAATGACCTGGGTCCAAGCGCGGCACGAGTGTATCCACATACTTACGCTCCTGCTAACCCAGCCACACCTCACTCACGAGGTGCTCACCACGTACTCGGGCTTCTTTGGACTCTTCTCTGACCTAGATGCCTTCGCACTTGATTAAACTCCCCCTCCCCTGAACAGCTCTTGCTTAATATCGATGACGACCACTGCAATGACACGGATAATGAATTGGAATGCACGTGGCATTTACCACCGAAAAAGCGAACTTACGGACTTCCTACAAACCCACAACATAGACATTGCACTAATCACAGAGACTCACTTAAACCACAAATCCAGACTAAACATTGCCGGATACCTAACCTATAGAACTGACCGGGACAGACGTGGCGGAGGCACAGCTGTAATTATCAAACGTACCATAGAACACGAACAAGCATTGCTACCGCCCCCCCCCCCTAAGACGTATGGAGGCGACAGGCGCGTATGTCAAAATTAATAACATTCACACACTCATTGTTGCTGCGTATAATCCCCCGGGCGAATTAATCACACATGACCTGGACGACCTGCTCCAATTAAGTAACCCCATTCTAATCGCCGGAGACCTGAACGCCAAGCACCCACTCTGGAATTGCCGCACAGGTAACCCAGCTGGCTCTCAACTCCTGAGACACGAGAACAACTCCAATTATGTCATATATGCACCAAGCGAGCACACATACATACCCACACAGCGTAACCACCAGCCTGACATCCTCGATATCACCTTAGTACGACAACTACACCACCGGGTCACGCTTAAAGTAATCAATGCCCTGTCCTCAGATCACCTACCTGATCTAATCAACCTAGAAGGCTCTCCGGCACCTTCCATGCAACCCCTCAGACGCAACTACAACAAAGCAAACTGGGAAACCTTTAACCAGATTGTATCGGCTGAAATTCACAACACACCAATCACGTCATGCAACGAGCTAGAACAAACAGTAGCAAACCTTGAAAACACAATACAATATGCCATTACCGCCTCTGTCCCCATTCACGCACGTAACTGCGGCCCTCAAACCATGCCTACCGACCTCAAAGACCTAGCAAGAATCCGCAATAAAGCCCGCCGCAAATGGCAACACACGAGACGCCCTCAAGCCCTACAGCAGCTGCGTGAACTTAACTTACACATCCGAAAACGCACAGCCGACTTCCTTACCTCCCAATGGGAAAGGACAGTCGCTGATCTAGACACGGACCGCACATCACTCTGGCGCATTGCGAAATGTCTAACACGCGAACCCACCTCCATTCCGCCCCTACACATCAATCAACGTATAGCTACATCCGACACCGAAAAAGCTGAAGCACTCGCAGATGAGCTGGAACGCACACTAACACCGAACCTTACACCAAGTTCACCACAATTTGCTCCTGAGACTGAAACTCTAACTAATAACATATACTCATCCACAACTCACAACCAAGTCAGAAAAACCTCACCATCTAAGGTTATGTGGATCATTAAGCATCTCCCGAAAAAGAAATCGCCCGGACCAGACACCATACCCAACATAGCACTTAAAAACTTACCTCCCGACGCCATTAACCGACTAACAGAAATATTCAACTATGCCCTCAGAAGCGGCACCTTTCCACAGCGTTGGAAGAAGGCCAAAGTCCTCCACTTCCCCAAGCAAGGCAAAGACCACGCCAACCCAGCCATCTACAGAAGCATCAGCCTACTGAACTCACTCAGTAAGGTGCTAGAGAAAATAATACTTAAATGACTAAACGAACATGTAATCAAACACGGCATCATCATTCAAGAACAGTTCGACTTTCGAGCCAAAGACTCGACCACGCTCCAACTACTCCGTATCACCGAGCACATAACCCGCGGGTTTAACATAAATAAAACCACGGGGGTCCTGTTCCTGGATATTGAACGTGCCTTCGACCGGGTATGGCACCCAGGACTCCTACGTAAAGTAACTTCCCTAAACGTACAAGACACTATGGTAAAGCTCATCGCAAACTACCTACGCGACTGCCAGTTCAGCTCCTCAGTAAACAATGCACTCTCCTCTCCACGTATTATGCAAGCAGGGGTCCCCCAAGGCAGTTTATTGGGGCCCACACTCTTCAACATTTATATCAACGACATACCCAAAACCGCAAACACATCACTTTACTTGTATGCAGACGACACGGCTATCGCAGCTCAGTCTGGCAACCCTAGATTTGTACGCGACAGGTTACAAACGTCGCTCACCAACTTGGAACACTGGCTCTCCAAATGGCGAATCAGAGTCCACCAAGCCAAATGCCATGCAGTAATATTCACTAAGCGCCACACACATAGAAGCACTGCAGGTAGACTCCCTCCCTTAACACTGTTTGGCGAAAACATTAACTGGACTAACCAGACCACCTATCTCGGGCTCACAATGGACCAAGGCCTCACTTGACACACACACACATCCAAAATTGCTGGCGCAAGGCGCAAGGCGCAAGTACAAGTAAGGAGACTCAACCCCCTCCTTCGCACAGGATCATATATCTCCCCGAAACTAGGACTTACCCTATATAAAACACTAATCTGACCGATACTGACGTACGCAGCCCCGGTCTGGGGATATGCCGCCTCCACCCACATTAAGCGCCTAAACTCCTTTCAGAACCGGATCCTAAGGATAATCACCGGCGTACCCAGGCGGGCGCCGGCCTACAAACTGCACGAAGAACTGCATATGCACACAATCGAAGAATTCATCAAAAAGCTTGCCTCCGACCTCTATGCCAAAAATTCCCGTCACCATAACCCACTCATTGCCAACCTCGGCACATATCATCTCGAACTAACTAAACACAAAACACCACTCCATCTTTTTTAACGTTCTCTGAACAACACAGATACCATAGATGCCAGAGCCCACCTATTCAATATTCTGAATCTACTTACAACCTTCTGCCAACAGATGAGGACCGTAAACGCCCGGACCACATCCACTTTCTCTCAAGATCAGGTATACAGGATACTCCCGAACCCACAACAGGTACGTAACGACTCCTAAACTTGCCCCCACCACTGCATTCCTTTAAATGTAAATAGCCATTTCATAGCTTGTAAGCACGCACATTACTAACCCCCTTAAATTAGCACGGCTGTAACACTATGTAGCACGTAACACCAACCACTCCTTACTAAGAAGCTTTCCCTCCCTGGGTGCTGCACAGACCTCGGTATGTGTTGACTCCCAGGATACACATCACGCGCTCGCATGCACCGCATGCCAGCTAGGTACTAACCAGGGTGCTATCGCGGAACCCGACCTAACTGCATGTATCGCTACACTAACAAGCACCCTGTCTTTCTCTGCCTTGCATGTTTTAGTTTACTAGCCGCATGTGCATGGGGAGACGATGTAACTTCTGAGGATGATCGTCACCAGGGCTGGCGGGTGTGGGGCCAGCCTTTCAAAAAAATTAAAAAAAAAAGAAGTCGACGCATTAGTCGCAGTGATACCTTCCACGAGGAGACTTCGACAACGCCACTGAGGATGTTTACCCAGTTGTTAACGAAACGTCTGGAAGACAGATCTCCAGCAGACCACGGCATAACAGCCTTGAAGATACTTCATTCTACAACCAGAGTGTTGTAAAGTTCATACAAATTTTGTTTAACCTTAGTTTTCACATATAATACCCAATTAAATTATACTGAAAACTTGTGATTAACTAAGATGAGAGTATAACACTTACTTTACTTATAGTAATGATGAATACCCTGTTAAATCTTTGGGTTCATTTGAAGCTTCTGTTATGGGGGAACATATATGAACAGCTTACGATTGCATATCTGCTAAAAACTCTATTATGTCAAAAAGACCTACAGTGGCGAATCTTGAGTAGGTGCAAAGTTATCTTGAGTTTGCAAGTACTGGTTAAAGAATATAATGTTGCCTTCTTAATGTGGTTGGGGCAGTCCATCGTCCCTTTAAAGTGACTTCACTTTCTCATGCATATATCTAAATATACAACTGTAACTACCATACGCTCACTATAAACTATTGTCAATTATGAATTTTTTTACAACTTGTAATATAATGCTGCATGTGCGCCAAAAACAATCTGAGTGTTTTAACCAACAGGTACGCAATTTTAATCAATAAACAAAAGTGTTGATTACATAAAAACGTTTAATACCCAGCCCCACCAAATGAAGTTTCCTCAAATTAATATTCGTGAGATTCGGTTGGGAATTGCGTAGCAGTCTCTCGCACACCCCGTGCTGTATAGATTACATGTATATCGGTCAAGTACAAGGACCCTATTGTTACCCACGAAACCTATTAAACACATTTATAACTCACGCATGTGACTCTCCAAAGATTTAAAAATAGTAAACCAAGTTTCATCAAATTAAAAGTACTGATATATCTTACCTCTGAACATACTAGACTTGCGTATAGTCCTATAATGAGCTCTAACGTGTTCGAGAAACTGTCTCCAACGCCAAATCACCAGCCGTTTACTTTGCACAAGAATGCAATACCTCACCAGGGCCATATGGATTACACGCCATGTTCAACAGGCCTAACTTACCACTCTTGAAAGAATTTTCAGCATTCCATTTGTTTAGCTTAAGTTGTGAAACTAACATTTGAGTATTCGACCGTTACGATGTGCGTTCATAAATGCTACAGAAGTTAAGCTATTGTATGTCAGTATTTAAATTCCCTGCACACATGAGGGAGGTACAACATGGTGACTATATCGATCAATATTACGGTTAGAATGACATTTAAGGTAGGTAATGAAAACTCATCAAATGGTAATAGGAACGAGCGGTGTTCGAATCAGACTTTCTGACGGGGGGGGGGGGGGGGGGACTTAAATTTGTGTTATATTTATAGCAATAATGGTAGTAATACCAGTGGTAGTAGCATTGGTGTGTTCTGTACATAAAACCTAGAAGCAGCAGCAATATGCGTTTTACTATCTTAAAGAGCACCGTGATTTTGTACTTCTGAGCAGTACAGGAATATAGGTAACTCTACCAGAACTGTTTGATAAAAGTCAGGGCCTTTTGTTTTCCATTTTTAAAATCTAGTTTTGTCTACACATCCCCGATTACTGTAATGCACTTTCACTATTTTAGCCAATACATGTCACTTCCAATGCTGCAGTTTTTACCTGAGAAGCTGTAATATTATTACCTACTTGAAGTTGAAGTCCAAGATTTGAACTGCAATACATCACTGCCATTACTTTCTGTAACGTGTCAGTTTCTTGTCACAAATTTATCCATGCTGATGAGCAATAGAACAGTGAGTTGCAAGAAACTGAACTGAATGCTGCAAACTGCAATCATCATTGCTGGAATTGTGATCCTGAATGCCAACCAAACTAATGAACCTGAGAATTATTTGTTTAGCTCACAGCTCACACTCAAACCATGTACAGTCTGCATCGAAAGTGTTCTGTCTTCTATTTTCAAAGAGCAATAATAGTAAATACCTACAGTAGATACCTTCCTTGGTGAGGAAGGAATTCTTCTTTGATGATTTGGGCAAATTATTTAATGAGACGGCATAATCCCCTCTGCCTCATTAATTCAAACCCTGAGAATGAGCGTAATACTGAACATTCTGCATCCACACGATTACCTTACTTTTCACCTCCCCTCTGATCAAGTTGGTTACTCGAACACTGCTTGTCATATCATGTGACTGCTTTAAACTCAGCACCCAAAACTATTGCCTCACCACTTTTTTTTTTTTTTTTTTTTTTTTTTTTTTTTTTTTTTTTTTTTTTTTTTTTTTTTTGTTTCCTTGGCCAAGAGCTCTATCGGAATGTTCTTTAAATATTATTTGTAATTGATCTATTTAAAAGAAAAAACTAGAGTTCACACGTTAAAGGAATGCATGTTTATTTTAAAGGAACTAAAGTCAGTTACTGCAGTTCTAATTACTACTGTTATACAACATAACTGACCTACCAATATTTGGCATAACTGCAGCTCTGTTTAACATGTTTTGAAAGGGTAGGAACAGAGAAAGGATAATTTGCATGTTATATGAGTGCGTATTTACTTATGATTATTTTAAGTGAACTATTTCACAACATTGTACACAATAAAGTGATATATTTGTCATTATTTAACTGTTGTCACAAATATTATCCATAAATGTATTAGTTATTTATTTTAAAGGATTGGGACAAGAGAGATGATCATTCGCACATGAAACAAATAAACAGCCTATTTTTTTTAATGTTCCATTTATATGTTGTCTTTAAGTTGTAAGGTCTTGTTGGCAGATTTTTACCTTTGGAACAATTGAGGAGCGTTCTTTTCAAAACTCGATAGATGCACAACATGTGTTTCTGAGAAAAACGTTTTTTTCTATTTATTGGCAATACTAATTGGTTAGCACAGCAAATATGTTAATCATTCAATTCTCCTTCCTGATACTGTCTCGTTGAATGTGAAAAGAAACAAATAGCATAGTTTAACAGGTGCAAATTTGGGGTTTGAAAATGTGGAGTTTTTTCAAAAGTCGATAGATGCTGATAAACTTTTCTGCGTGAGCGAGAAATTAAGACATGAAACTTCCTTATTTTTGTCATTTATTGTTTTTGTTGCTTTTTATTTATGCATTTATTATTTTTTTAAATTTATTTTCACCTCTTTATAATACATAATGTACTATACAACCAACATATTAATGTTTGTAAGGATTACTTTATTAGGTATAAACTTGGAAACTAAGTACTGCTACATTCACAATAACAATATATTATGTTTTATTTATATAATAAACATAATCAATACACACAGAGAAATTTCATACAATATGAATAAGTAAGCTTTCACCTTTATTAGTGCTTGTGCAGTCTGTACATGGTTCTTAGTTCATTTCTCTTTTCTACGTCTGTCTCTGTCTTAATCTTCATCAGTTCCATTATGCAGGTTGAGCATATGTCAGTGTGTGGTGTACAGAATGAAAGATTGAAGAAGTTGTAAAATATGTTTTTATATTTTGACAATGAGCAGACTGGAAGATTTCTTAATCTTCTTTCTTTGCAGAAGTTGGTCCACATTTTTCTGATATTAAGTTCTGGAGATAAATATATTCTAATTGATTTTGCTCTTCCATAGTGGCTTTCTCTACATATGTACTTCTTAATGTCTTGCTTTATAGCAGCAGTAATGCCCTTCTGTAATATTCCTGTTCTGTCACCTCCTCTGGTTTCTTTGGTGCATTCCCAGATAAGTGAAATTTTCTAGCCAGGAGAGATAATCTTAACTTTTGACACCCTTGTGATTCCTTGGAAGCTTTAGTTTTAGGATTTCATGGAGTGCACTCGAGACTATCTGAACATGTAATTGCTGGAGTATGGGTTTTCCTTGACTTGCATTTTGATTGTGTTTCCTTGTTTTTTGTTATTTCTATCTCCAGTGCACTCTACGACTGGTACAGTTTCATAATCTGAACTCCTGTCCATTTTGCATAGTACAGTGCAGTGTCTCAACTAAGAATAAAAATGCCATGTAAGTTTAACAAAGCTTGTAGAAGCATCTGCCTGGTTGCATGGGGTCCCGGGTTCGATTCCCGCCAGGGGGATAGGAATTTTTCTCCAGCCAAGATTATTCCTCATCCTTCCCTGAGTCTGGAAGTATGAATGAAAGTGTGCATGTGTGTGTAAATTCAACATATAAAAACCCCCAAAGACAGAAAAACCCACTGTTAAACAAGTAACACCATTGCCAATAGTCAAGGCCGCCGACATGACCTCTGCAGTTAAAGGTGGGATATAAATGGAACAAAAAGCTTGCAAAAATGAATGTTAAATCCAAGCGCATCGTTGTTCACTTTTTTATATGTTAAGTGTGCAAAGAGAACGGTATCTCAAAGCTTTAAAAGATTTGACTATCGCACAAAGCCTGTATTCTAATATTCCCTAATATTCCCCTTGCACCTACAAGGAAATAAGCAATAAAATCATTTGTACAAATGTTTATCTTAACACGAAGAAGATATAGGAATAAGAGTTTGTAAGAATGGTTAGTACAAGAGTAGAGAAAGTCATGTGAGTGCAACACATCAAATTTTAGGTTACATGTTTCGGTGCTGGTCATCGAGTTCCATGTGTTGTTGCTTAATTCACTATTACCATGTGATTTGCTTGGGAGTTAACATGTATAACCTATGCATCATTGCAGTGTTTGCTATTTTGAATAATGATGCTTTACTAAAGAAATCCTTGGGGGCGGCGCCGTGGCCGAGTGGTTAGCATGCTTGCCTACCACCTAGGCAGCCCGGGTTCGATCCCAGGGACCTGCATGTGGTATTCGTGGTGGACGAAGCGGCGTCAGGGCGGGTTTTCTCCGGGTGCTCCGGTTTCCCTCGCCTCTCATTCCACCGGTGCTCCATCTTCATTCCATATATCATCAGTGTCACCGCCTGCGGTGCCGTAGTAGTAAAAGTGGGCATTAAACACTACAAAAAATGTCCTTGGGCATAATTACCATCACCACCACTGTTGCTGCCACCTCTCTTTAGTGCTTTGCAGTTATTATTTGGTGTACTCGTTATACTCGCTCTTATTGTTTATTGTATTACATTTCATTATTGTTTTCCACCTTCATTTACTGAAACGTTAAACATTCCCCAACTACCAACTTCTTCAGATTTGCTATTCACCCAGCATTATTTCTGCTGTGCAGTTGGCACCTAATTGTGCATATTTACACCGTCGGCTAAAATGGGTGCAAGTCTGCTTCAAGATTTCCCACAAATTGTTATTTAAGAAAAGTGTGTGTGTGTGTCTAATGCTCAAGATTTAGCGACAAAGTCATTCTCCTTCTTGCCTCCCGATACTTTGAGGGCAAGTATGGATACAGTTGAAGTTGTTCACAAATTGATAGATGTTCCATATTCACTTATGCTTCCTTGTTGCATAACAGATAATTTGGAGACAATAGCAAACCAATTTTAAGCATGTGTCTCTTGAGACAGTCCTGTCCAACGGTAAGTTGGAACATGGTGACAGCTGTTTTCTAAGGTAGTTCAGGCGCTAGTTTCAAGGCTTTTAAGAATTTTTCCCCTTTAGAATTTAGTGTATTTGTAGTAAAAATAGTTTGATCATTATTCATTTTCTTTTTAATGACACATTTAGCTGATTACAGTGGTACTTTTGGTTGTACCTTAATTTGAAGTTTGGTTCCCCTTTATCCTAGGATGTCTGCCTTCTCATTGTTACTCAATCCATAGTGTGCAGGAATCCACTGGAGGACTAAGCTCTTACTTAAATTTTGTATCTGTTTAACCCAACAGTGAATTTCCCTTATGTTTTCTGTTTTTGGATCCTGAGTTAATGCTATTGCTTGGATTGCTGCACTGGAATGTGATAAAATAACAAGGTTTTCACATTTTTATAGCCAAACAGATATTTTAGATCACTATAGATTGTATCCCATTTCGAGAAGGCCGTATAACTGGCCAGGAGGGTTCAGGGTGCTGACCACGTCCAATCCTCCAGTACTGCACTCCACCAATGACGCCTGTAGTGGGCAGAGGTGGGGGACGTAGCAGCTGGGTGGTAAGCCTTGGTCCTTCATGGGCTGTTATGCTACGGGGGCAGGTTGCATCAAGTTCTGTATCAAAATTCATTTTTTCTCCCCACATTTTTGTAAAAAGAGAAAAACTGACATGCACCGCCTGCTCCAGCTCCATTATTGTCACTTACAAATGAGCTGTGTGTGTGTGTGTGTGTGTGTGTGTGTGTATATATATATACATGTCCATTCTTTTTCAGTATATTTGATTTGCAGTATTTCTAATGCTGTCAAGTTTGGAATATTTGGACTTGCTTGTTGCTTGAAGATTTCACAGAGGACTAAATGATATACTGTTTCCAAGCTTTCTATTGGATTAATGGGATGTAATAGATTTTCTTTTGTAATAGGTATATGTAGCTTTTCTTCTGGCTTTTTTTACTTCTTACACATATGCTTTTGGGGTTTTAGTGTATATTTAAAATCCTGATGTTTGTCTATTTCATTAAAATTTTGAGTTATAAGTTTTTCATGAGTTATTAGAGCTTGTTCTTCAAGTTCGAAGTTTATTGGATTTTTAGATGGAAGTATTATTATTGGAGTGGTTTTAACTGCACCTGTTACTAAGCATAATGAATGGTTTTGAACTTTCTGTAATGTTTTTTTACAAGACTCGGATGCCGTTATTAATACATCACCACAGTATTTTAAGATTGGTTTGCTAGGTGTGTTGTATATCATGTTTAGTGTTTTTCTAAAGCTGCCCCATTTTGTTTTTACTGGTCTTTTTAGTATTTTGAGCTTATTATTTGCTTTCCTAGAAACAGATTCTATTTGATGAAGCTATGCAACTCTTTTATCAAAATTTACTCATAAATACTTTCAAAATTCTATTTCTTTTGGAGTTCATTGCCATTGTAATAGAAGTTAAAATGCTTTGTCTTTTCTCCAAAAGAAAAATGCTGCAAATAACTGTTTCTCTTAATTTACTGTCATAAATTTTTGAGCACCATTTCCCAAGTTTTTCATATAATGTCTGTTTGGTGTTCTCAATATTTTTAAATTTATTTGATTATTCCAATCTCCAAATAACTAGCTCATAAGTGTATGGGCCTATTTTGCAGCCTTCTTGTTCTAATAGAGTTTGTAGGTCATTTGTATATGTTAAATAAGATTGTGCTTAACACAAGTCCATGAGGTTACCCAAGATGAGTTTGTATCTGGAGGTCACTGTACCATATTCAATTGCATTATATCTTAGGGTTATGAATTCAGGAATCCATCGTAACATATTGTCTTTAATACCTAGTTGTTGCAATTTCTGTGTTAGTTTGCATTTCCAAGTGCTATAATATGTCGACTTGAAATCTACAGATCCTGCTTATGATTTGGATAATAGATTGTGTGTTTCCAAAAACCAGTTTAATCTTTCTGCAGTCATGCTCTCCATAATTTTGAATGAGTGACTGGGCAGTAATATTGGTCTGTAATTGTATATATTTTCTGCACCTTTTCCAGGTTTTGATACAGGTATTATGATGGTCTTTTTGAGCTTCCATGGACTGAGGTGTTCCATATATGGTTGTAAAAGTTGAGCAACGTATTTCTGGCTTTCATGCCTATTTGCTTCATAAACTCAGGATGTATATTACCTGGGCCAGGAGTTTCAAATTATTTAATTTTGTCAAAAATGCATTTAGTTCTGCCATACAGAAGTTCCAACAAAAGATGTTAACAGATGTTAAGTTGCCATTTTTAATCTGTTCATCTTTTGGTATCTAGTTTTGCATTATTTTTTGTTAGTTTTTATTTTGTTTTGGATCTTTGCATGCAGTGAAGTTGGTGTTAAAAATTGATGCTGTTTTTAAATCATTAGTAATATTGTTATTTCTGTACATAATAGGTTGTTTGGATATATTTTCCTTTTGTGTTGTAGATATACAAGGTGGTTCACCTGTTCTGTATTATTTTGGCGACAGGCAATACTTGATACTCTGAAAGCAACAAGGTCAGAATTACCATGCGTGTCGACCATTTGGTAGCCATACAAGTCTAGCCTGCTCTTCATGAGAAAATAGACCTTAAATCTTAGCAGCAATCCATTTCAAAAGCATGCACTTCTATGGTCAAGTGTAGCTGAGGGAGTGAAAGCATCAACTTGTGAAGCTTGGCCCAGAGATTCAGGGCTCACATACATAAATTGCAGTAGCAAAATAAAAGCAAACATTTACGATAATATCAGTCTCATAGGCTAGGCATGGTCAAAAATAATGTTGCCCAGAATAAGTGGATGGCTCAAGACATTGCACCATCCTCGTGGATAAATATCAACTAGTCAGCAATTAAAAGGACATGGCCATTAAATAGATAACTGCTGCCAACACATACTAACGTGATCAACATACCTGTGTGTGAGAGAGATATCACTATTTAGGAGTTAAACAAAATACTGCAAGGTGGTCATGTGTTTAAGAAACTTGATGCACAACTCATGTGTCACGTTATGTTCTTTTATCTGGCACTTCAAACTACTAGGGTACATTATTATTTATTTATGCCAACAAACTTACCATTCTGAAGGTTATTTAATCCTGGGATATAAAGTACTTACAATAGTAAGTCACCATTGGGGTAATTTGTCTCTGATGTGAGACTGCCTTTGTGGTTTCCCAGGAGAAATAGGAACTGGTTTGAGAATTTAATGCCATTCTGGCAGTTTGTCACAATAGCTCAGTGGTAGAGCAGCCGCCTGGTAAGCAGAAGGTCTGTGGTTCAAATCCCAGTTGTGGCATTGAATTTTTAAGTTCCAGTTCTACTTCTCCTACTAGGGTACATGTTTATAGAAAATATGCAGATGCAATAGTGGGCCATTGATACTTAAGTGTATGCTGAATCTGGTATCTTACTTGTTTATCTTACACGATATCTGACTCATAACAGCACAGCTGACAGCTAGAGACTAACAAACTTAGCAATTTAACACAGAAAGCTAGAAAGCGTTGCTCTAAGATTGAGGTCCCTAAGCCATCAAGTGAGGCCAAAGGATTGAGGGTCCTGAGTTCCAACTGTAGTCAAGAGATTGAGGGTCCTAAGCGGCCAAGTGTAGCTGAGGGAGTGAAAGCATCAACTTGTGAAGCTTGGCCCAGAGATTCAGGGCTCTCAGCTGCAAGGCGTAGCCAAGAGACTGAGAATCCTAAGCCACAGAGTCTGTAGCCAAACCCCAGATTAGCAGATTTCACTCTCTCCTGTTAGTATTCTAACATCATTAGGTAACATCATTGTATTAATCAATTTGTTACACTCAAATTTTATTGGCTATATATTACATCTTCACCTTTACTAATGAGGTTAAATTACCAACAAAAACCAATTAAGGTATACAATTTCATTAAAGTATTCTTTGTCTCAGCTGTAGCACAAGAAAATGTATATCAGGGCTGCTGGTGCACCAAAAGTTTACCCCCAGGTGCCCTTTTACATGCTACTAAATCTATTGACATAGGTTTGTCACTTTTAAGTCCACTTAAAAATCATTGGTCTGGATGTGATTTGAACCTGTGACCTTGGTGTCAGTAGTCAAGCCCCTAACCAATTCAGGTTGATTCCAGTGTATCCTGTTTATCCAATGTTATTTACTGTTACTAACGAAAATGGTTCAAATTGCCAACAACTATCCTCTGTTTATAAAAAGAGCATTCTCAGGTCTCATATCAAACAGGTATTTGCCTGGCAAAGCAGCTGAGGACAAAACCACCCCATCAGATCAGTGTTCTTGCTTCAGCTGGTGGACTTGTGCTACATTCAATGTTTTTAACACTTTGAAACTGGATACATCCTATCAGCAAAGTAAAGAAATGACAGTCAAAAACATAAATTCCTTTTGAAATAGTAATGCATTCAAGGAAGTAGCGTAGGTATTAAATAAACCTGTTGGTACAGTTCGGAGTGTAAAATACAGGCATAAACAGGAAAAAGGATACAAAAATAAAGCAACAGGTTCACCTTCAATCCTGATGCACGTAGGAAATGTAAAATAGAAAGTTAAAACAAGTAGTTATATGAACACTTACTTGAGTGATTGTACAGGAGCATAACACAGAACCGAAGAGTAACAATTATTAGCCATAGTAGCTTTATAAGTGATATCTCTTTCTTTTGTGGGAATGAAACTGTACTGTGCTGTTGATCATCTGGTGAATTTTAAGGATTTTATATACGAGGTGCATCCAGAAAGTAAGTCCCGATGACCGATATATATAAATGGATGTGTGTATGTGTATATAACCACTAATCTTTAAAACCACTTGACTGATCATCGCGAAATTCAGCGCATATCCATTGCTTCATTACAATGCAATATTTTGCATTCACACAGTTTTCTCTGTTTGCTTTTCGTTTACTTAACACATAGACATGTCCTTTTCTACGTGCCCTTCGACATCAAATTCATACAGTTTTTAGGATTGAAATAGAAATGACACATATTACATGTACATGGTTTTCTCTACTCACTTTCCTTTTACGCAACACCTTCACATGTTCTTGTCTACTCACTCTTTAACATACATTTCATACAATCTACTGGTTGATTGATCACAATGAAAATTGACACATCTAAGTGTTTTACCATGACGGTTTTTGTGCCATTCATTTTACTATGCAATGTATTGTGATCACAAAGTTTTCACAACTCCTCTTGTATATAACTATTTACATGTCCTCTACTCGCCATTCATAACATTTTGATGATTAAACAGAAATGCAATGTATTACACTCACATGGTTTTCTCTAGTCGTGCTTGTTTTGCACTACACATTTGCATGTCATTCTCTACTCGCCCGCATATAAATTCATATAATTATGTATGACTGAAATTAAATGTAACAGATTAGGTTCACATGGTTACTCTATTTACTCTTATTTTATGAAACACAATCACACCTGTTACTCCAGCTTCTACATAGAACTCGTACAACTTTCTATATGATTGAAATAGAAATGCAATATCCGATATTTACACAGTTTTCCCTACTTGCTTTTCTTCCTGTAGTATTTGCAGTTGATAAGCTTTTATGCCTAAGAATAGCATAAAATAACTAAAATATGTATTTTAACTGTGTAATCCTCATTGTCAGCTCTTCTGTGTACAAGATTATAAAAGTTCTTTTAGAATAATATTTAACACATGTTTTATTGTAATACACATTAGATTCAGATTAAAATACATGAGGAAGCTATGGATCCTTGAATATTAAAGATGCTATTCTAAGCATACAACAGCAGATTACCATCATTACTTTGTACTACTTTATGTTCTCTGTTGAAACGTAATGTAGTTTCAATTATCTGGAAGCAAACTCATGAATGTTACTAATAATCTGTTTTGTTCCCTTTTTCTGCAGACTTGCTACTGAAGTTTAAGAACAGAACTGTCCAAATACAGTAGCTGTAGTAAAATGGATCTTAAAGAGGAAGTCAAAGAGGAGTCTTCTTTGTTGGACTTTTGTTCAGAGAATGAGAGAGAAGTTTTGATGGAAGACATTGCAAAGAAGGTTAAGATAGAAACTGTTACAAGTAGCAGTGATGTCAAACCAGAACTTGAAGATTCTATATGTTCACAGAATGAAGAACACAATCTATTGAGGTTTAATGAAACCATTACAGAAAGTGAAATTGAAACCAAAATACATATTAAGGAGGAACATTTGTGGTTGAAAAGAGAAGATTCGTGTATTAATGACAATATTGTGGTAAGTTGTACCAAAAGAGTTCATCACTATTCCTTCTTTTTCTTATGATTACTGTGTAACATTAATTATAAAAAATATGTTTTATAATGGACATCAACTTAAAATACATATTTGGTTCTGATATAGTTGCCAGTGTAATATCAAAATATATACTATTAAAGTATTTTATGAAATTTGTTTGCTTTTTGGTTTTTTAAATGTGGTTTATTGAATAACCTTTTTGATGATGCATGTTACTAAACCATTTTATTGATTTTTAAACAAATGAAAAACAAAAGTTAGCAACATAGAACATAAACTTCACTAGAATTTTTCAGGAATTTTCCACTAGTGACCGCCACACACTCCTTCCGCAGTGACAGCGCCCATGTATTTTCGAGGGAAGATGACTTATCGACTTGATCTGGTAGTTTGTCGTAAAGGTGCACAGGGTTGATTGCTAGATGG